>CM071937.1:28428993-28736507 GCA_016081115.2 Rehmannia glutinosa
CAATCAGGTATGCCCCCGTTCCGGTTACGTATTGCTTTTCTATATATTCTTTTTCTCCTTCGGTTTATTTATTTATATATTTGACTGCTTGTTGCTCCTGGATGTCCTTCCATAAAAGCCAGAAGTTTCATAGTGAAGCATACTGAAAATATTTCATTTGTTGAGGCACTTTAGGAAGACCGCGTCGCGAATATTAACTTAATTTCGCTTTTAGAACCAATTTGAGAGGTGACGTCACCCTGCTGATGTCTCGACCTCATCAGCTTGTTCAAGGCTGAATAAGGCTAATACAAACAGATAGCATTTCAAGGATGCCTTTTTTGGTGTTGCAAGGCTGGTACCAATGAACTGATCATAAGTTCTGATTTCATATTTTATTAGCTATAATTAGATTTATTGTACTATGAATTGTTCCCATCTTTTCGAGGTTGTTTTACCGAGGAGTCGAAGGATGTTTCGAGGCGTGTTTGTTCTATTTTCACTAGCACTCATTAGATTTTGTTTATAAACATTACTAGTTAATTTGCAATGTAAGTTGACAAATTGGAAACTATGGGGATGTTGCAACATTAAGGCCTTTAAGTACTCGTTTGTATCCCTACTCAAGATGATGACAACATCAATATAAGATGAACCTAGTACATAATGATGTAATCAATGATGTCACAAAATGATTCCCTAATGATCATAATCAATGGTTCTCTAATAATCATCCACTATTTAAGTGCCCTATTTTTTAGGAGATGAAAGCAGCGTTTTATCCACTCATCACTTAACACTCGTTAAATGCGTTCATCCACTCACCAGTGTATATCAACGGTGTGGAGAATACATGCGCTAAGCATATAACTTCAATGCTACTTGAACATCATCCGACCCATGCTCACAACTTATCAAACTCGAAAACAGGGGAAAATAGCAAGACTTCGTGGCCACTAGTGGAGCAAGACGCATGGTTTTAGCAAGTACAAGACAAGGGTGGCCAAACCCGTGGAATGGGGGGGGACCAAATTATGGTACCGTTGAATTTTTAACAATATTTTTATGTTTCTTTACATTTTTATTATATTTTTTTGGGGATTTCGATTTTATGATGCTATTTTAGTTTAGAATAGGGAGACTAGATTATGCTATTTTTAAATTTTTACTTTATGAGGTTTTTTTAGGGATTTCATTTGAATCGAGTTAGGGTTTTCTTATAATTGTTGTTTTTCATCCTACGGATCCCAATTTGGAGTCTTCACAATCAAAATGCATCATTCGGCATATTTTTAAACTTAGGAAAAAAAACAGTGTATGTGGAAAGCGCGGGAGATAGATTATATTGACTCTTAATCGAGATGAGATTTCTATGCTTGAAATCCGCGGTATGGCTAAGGATATATGATTGAAAGAGTACATCAATATTTATTACTGATGAGTTAGGGTAGATGATTGTCATGTATTGGTATTAATGCAAAATGATATTAATGCTCTCAATTAGTTAATTGCATTGATCATAATAGAAACTGATCAATTATTTTTACCCATATATGCGAGACATTGACAAAAATGCCCTTAATTGTTGCAGGTGAGCATTAGATGGCAATGTGTCAATCCGTTTAGTTTGGAGGGAAATTTGCTAAAAAATAATAGATTAGATGGCAAATTGTAAAGAAGGTCAAAGTTTGGAGGGTAAAAAAATTCTATTGTAAGACACAACTACTTGAAGTTTTTATCAAAGTTTGGGGAGGGAGGGGGCGATTGTAAATTAAATCTTTTATTTTACCTATAAAAAAACTAATTTGGAAAACGTTTGGGGGAGAAAAAATTTCGGAAGGAAAAATTTTAGGGCGGCAACCCCCGCTGTTCCCCTAACGTCCTCCCTCCATCTGTAGTGCTGTGTTAGCTTAGCCCGTTGCTCGTGTCGAGAGTTGTGAGATGCGACTCGACTTGATCTTCGTATCAGGAGACTTGTCTATACAAGATTATGTAGAACATTGAGGAAATTTGATATGATTCATTCTCGAGTCGAAGGAGAGGAGGATCCTTCATTTGTGTGATGGACGTAAGTTCTTGCAGTTTTGGATATAGTGACACCACTATTTATCTTGTCAGCATGAAATGCAACGGACATGGGCAAATATTTTTATCCTCTTTTTTCTAATGGAAAAAATTAAAATAAAAATTATGTGTTTTGGCTAAGGCGAAAAATAGTTGGGCTAGGGTACTCCCGTGGTGGCGGGCCGGACACGAGCACATGTTGAACAAGCTCCACCTTAGGGCCCAAAATATTTTGGGGCCTATTTTTTTTTTAAACTCTTTAAACTTCAGTTGCACATTTAATCTAGGCCAAATTTTTCATTTTTTTTTCTTTTCTCTTCATCCACACAACACCTAAAAAGAGCCAAAATCTCACCCTAAGTCTCTAACCTTTACGTAAATCACTTCGCCAGCTCACACGTTCCATTTTTAACTCTTTTGTTGCACTTTGCTTATTTATTGGTTTTAGAACATATGGATACTATAAAAAAAAATATGACATGTTTTTGTGATTTTTGGTTTAATGAAATATTATTTTCTTATCGGGATATTAATTTCCACTTATTTATTGTTCTAACATATGAATATTATTTTGTTAGTTTATATATTATTATTGTTTTGCCAACATATTATTATTCTAATTAGTCGTGTTGTCTCGCTAAAATAATTATTTTATTTCTTTATAATAATTAATGTTACAATTGATTTTTTCCGCCCTTGATTTATAGTAATATTTTAAGATAAAAAAATTGATCCATGGCGTATTTTTAGAAACTTGCTTAGGGCCTGTGAAGCACGGGTTTGGCCTGCGTGGTGGCTATGACCTAGAAGCAAAATGAATCGTGTCGAAGAGGATAACGGCGTTTTAAGCGATAGTTGAGCTCTATACATGTTATAGATCTCCAAGACAACTGTGATATTTCATGAAAAGTTATTATTAGTTATGTTGGAAATTGGTTTTAAGAGTATTGGTGATGACCTAATTTTGACCAATTTTTAGTGATTAATTGTTTAATTAGGAGGAATTAAATATTAAAATAATAATTTACGTTTGAGTAGATGAATGTAGTATATTTAACTTCTCAAAACCAATTTGTGGTGAGTGAGAAATAAAATACACAAAAGTATTCACTTGGAAATGGGATAATGGATGATGGGAAGGTGAAAAGACACACAACCCACATAGGAATAAAATACTAAATTTATTCAATATATCAATAAGTGGGTGTGCAAGAGTGTGCAAGATGAAATGATTATACACATGTGAGGTGTGGTGGGGAAAAACCCACGCGCGCTGCGCACCGCCCGACTCGGTGATGGGGGGGCCGAGCCCGTGTCCCCGTCCGACCTAACTAGGCCTAATTTTGCATAGAAAACATTTGTTTTTTATTTCTGTAAGAATAAAAACAAATAAGCTGCAACTTTAAAAGCTAAAACTACAACTTTTAAAATAAAACTCCAGCTTTTAAGATGAAACAGACACCACTATCTTAGTGGTCTGCCCACTACTTGGAGGTTATAGTTAGTGGCAATTCAAGAGTGCCCACTACCTGGAGGTTTCACCACTATTCTTATCGCCTGCATAAAGAGGCCCCTTAACTCTTGGAACTTGGAAGTCCTATATATAGTGTAGCGCCCTTTTCTAGCTTACTTAAATTTTAATGCAAAAAATAATAAATAATTAGAAATAATTTAAAGAATGTCTAAAAATATGAAATAGTAAAAACTTTCACTTCATTCAAAACTTTGCAGCGTGAATTAAATGCTAATAATGGAATAACTATTTGTCCAAAAACATTCATCTTGAAAATAAAATGACACTCAACGTTTAATGAGCTAAAAAGTCCAACTTTGAAAATAAAATAATTCCATTGACATAGGTTCCCCGAGTCACTGCGCCCGATCATTTCCTTCCTCTTCTGCATTCTCATTTGAAAAATTTAACATTCGTGGAATGAGCTAAAGGAGCTCAACAAGTAATCTCATGCATGGATGCATACTGTAATGCATATCTTACATTTAACTTAAAAAGACTTTACGTTTTCCTTCTTAAAACTTTTCTTTCATAACTTTCTTTCGCATAAAACTTTATCTTTCGTTGCATGAAACATTCTTAGGACGCGAGCTCACTTGGTAACACATTGTTCTAATTAAGGTCGCAGTGGGCCTTGTTATTTAGAACCCGTGAACATTTTGCCCGAAGGCTCATTCCATTCGTTTTGCCGAAGGCCCTTTTCCTTGAACATTAACATTAGCCGCAAGCGACACATGGTCGAACATCGGTCCCCGTGCCCATTTCCCACTCACTCAAAGATCATAGAATAATGTGCACCCATTTCTTTTGAAAAACATTATACTTTATCACATGACTTTACTTAATGTTTGGATGCTCGTGAAATCTTTATGAACATACATTAACAATGATACATGGGCTTAAGTGATGAAACATATCACCGATCAAAAAAGTGATGAAACATATCATTAAATACGAGAATAAATGTCTTGACATATCATAATAATTAAATCACTTTAGGAGACAATTTGATAACAAACCATGCATTCAACGATTAGGAAAACCTACGTTCAATCAATTAGGAATAATCATACATTCAATTAATTAGGGATAAACCCTATGTCTGAACTAATTATTGAATATCCTACTTTCAATTAATTATGGATAAACTTTATGTTCAACAAATTAGGGAAAACCTTATATTCATTAGTTAAGAAAAACTACATTTAGTTAATTAGCGATGAATTCTATGTTCAACTAATCATTGAAATCCTACATTCAATTAATCGGGAATAGATCATATGCTCATCTAATTAGGAAAACTTTATGTTCAATTAATTAGTGAACTCTAGATTCAAATATACTTGGGAAAAAGTCATACGTTCACTTAGTTAGGGGAGTACTCTACATTCATTTAATTAGGGGAAAACCTTATATTCAATTAGTTAAAGGGAAAGTACATTTAGTTAATTAGGGATGAACCCCGTGTTCAACTAATCATTAAAAGTCCTACATTTCAATTAATCTGCTACATGCAACTAATTAAGGGAAATACCTAAATTCAATGATTCAGAACTATTTAAGAGAAAACCATATATTCAATGATTCAAACTTATTTAGGAGGAAACCCTACATTCAATTACTTAGGGATAAATCCTATGTTCAATTAGTCAAGAAAAAATCCTAGTTAAGGAAAAACCCTACACTCAATTAGTAGCTAAGGAAAAACAGTGATAACAAGATATGAAACTTGGAATAAAAGAGACTATAGTATTTCGTATAGCAAAAGTCAAAGGAAACCAACTTTAGCTTTTTAATTGTTCCAAAACATATATTGAATGAATTAGAAATTTCATTAACTTGATTGACGTAATGACGTCAGACTCCATGTCAAAACCAAAGCAAATAACAATTGGATAAGGAGTAATGACAATAAACATGAACTGGAAAAATAATTGTGAGGGAACGTGTGTGTTGCTCGACGTACGTGGGGATAATGAGTACACACACTCTCAAACGCTTTAAATTTATAACCCAGATTCATGCACGGACGAAAATATATCCCATTATATACGTATGAGTGTACAGAAATCAGTTCTTATTACTTACAATGAAAATCTAATAAGTTATACAGATTTCATATAAATTATCTAAACCATCAACTCTCAATAGATAATCGAATCTGAACAGTGACAAATCAATACACAACCATACAAAATGACAACTAAATTTAGCAACAAGCCTTTCAGTTATACGTCCAATTTAAATCATTGAATCCTAATTCTATACGAGACTATAGAGATTACTTGCATGTTCAACTTAGGGGTAGTAAAATTAAGCTTTAGGCCTCTTTCGAAATTTAATTTGTTTAGAGTATTAACTCGGACCCATATTATTATTAAGTTAATAACAAGCTCATAATCCAAAACCTAATCCAATTAGGAGTAGGTTAAAATATAGATATAAGACACATTAAATCACACTTTAGGGAACACACGGATAAACCACGATGGGGGGAAGAAAATGGCGGAAGAAAAAAAATGAGAAGAAAGAGAGTGACTTCCCAAACGCGATTTTCGTTATAAAGCCCAAATAAAATATATTAACAGTCCGATTAAAAGACTCTTTTATTATTCATAATTTTAACAAATTAATTGTCTAATAAAATCATTAATAAATTTCTAATTAACTATTACTATTCCATAAAATAAACAAATAGCATGATTAATAAAATTCTTATTAAAGCACAAAAATGCGGGTCGTTACATATAGATCGCATTGTAGTTGTTCGGACATACAATCATTCTCTCATTTTATCTTCTTGTCTTTGCATAGTATTATACTCGATTTTTTCACATTTCGGTTCCATAAACGGCCTTGAAATTTGCGGTGTTGCTATTTCAAGGACATAAGATGTTGTATCTTTGGAGATAACACGTTTGTTAAAGTCGACTATACGGGATGTGTTTATCTTGCGGATAGAGTTCTACTCACCTCGACTTTCTGCAATTTTACATTTACGTTCCATTATAATAGATAGCTCTTGTACTCTCCGGTTTCTGAGAATAAACACTTAAAATTTCAACAACGCAAGATAAACATCTTTTTTAAACAATGGGGTCCACTTCAAGAGTTACCATTAAGCTCCTCTGCTGGCTGCTTTGAAAAGCGAGAAAAGTTTTACGGTACTAACTTCACGAGATGGCAATCCAATATATTTTTATATCGGCTACACCGAGCCTGGCTAAGTTTTTGAAGGAAAATCCACGATGGTGGAATAAAATAAAACTAAACAATGAAAAACGTGTTGCTTTCGATGTTTGGAGACAGGTGACTTCCCGCGTGCCGAATTACGTCTAAATTGATATGCGATTCGCTATACAATGTGTATAGTGAAATGAAAACTTCCAAAGAGCTCGGGGTTCATTGGAAAAGAAATACCAAATTGAGGACTCACGGTTCCAAGAAGTTTGTGGTTGGCGGGTTTCTAGATTTCGGGATGGTGAATTCTAGAATGTCATGGATCAAATTCAAGAATTGCAATTGATTATGCACAATATTTGTGGTGAAGGAATGCAATTGGATGAAGCTTTCAAGTGGTGTTCATGATTGAAATATTGCCGCTTTGGTTGGAAGGACTTCAAAAATTATTTGAAGCACAAGCGAAAAGAAATAAATCTTGAAGAACTAATTATGCGTTTAATTGAGGAAGGTAATCGCAAATTAGATTCAAGGTTTGAGAAAGGTCTTATTGATCAAAGGCTAACTTGTCGAACATGGTGGTTCTAACAACAATAAAAGAAAACGTGACAATAACTACAAGGAAAGAAGCATGTAAACAAAAAACCATTTACAGGAAATTGTCACAATTGAGCTAAGGACTGTCGGCCTCCTAAAAAACCAAAATAAAGACAGCTCAATACTAATGTGGTTGAGCACAGTGGTGTGATCCAAAAGCTGACTGAAATGGATCTATCTGCGGTGGTTTTGAGGCAAACCTTGTGGATAATCCAAGAGTAGTACATTGACACGAGAGACACTCGACATGTATGTTCGACAAGGATGCATTCTCTACCTACAACCCTTTTACAGGTAGAAAACTTAATATGGGTAATCCTTCCTCTTCTGATGTTGCAGGTTTTGGCAACGTGGTTCTGAAGCTCACTTCTAGAAAAGAGCTGCTTTTGAAGGATGTTCTACATGTCCTAAAAATCCGGAAAGAATCTAGTGTCGGGATCTTTTCTTGTAAACCATGGTTTTGATTGATGTTTGAGTTTGAAAAACTTATTTTGACTAAATTTGGATAGTTCCTAGTTAAAATAATGGACTTCAAAATAAATGTAATGGCAGTTCGAGTGTAACCGATTCAAACAGCAATAAAATTGAGCCTACTTATGTTTATATGCTTGAGTATTTTGATTTGTGGCATGTTAGATTAGGGCATGTTAATCTAAATGCTATAAAAAATTAATGAATTTGGAATTACTTCCAATATCAAAAACTGATTCTCAAAAGAGATGTAAAATCTGTATTGAAGCTAAAATGGCTAAATTACCTTTTCATTCAGTGGGAAGAAATACAGTACCTCTAGAATTGATACATATAGATGTATGTGATCTAAAATTTGTGCAAACTTGAGGTGATAAAAAATATTTCATCACTTTTATTGATGATTGCACAAGATTTTACTACTTATATTTATTAAAAATTATAAAACTGAAGTTGAAAATCAACTTGGCAGCCAGATTAAAATAAATCGGAGTGATAGAGGTGGAGGATATGTTGCACCTTTTGAAGAATTATGTAACTAGTGGGGAATAATTCATCAAACTACTGCTCCATATTCACCACAATCTAATGGTATTGCTGAACGCAAAAACCAAACTTTAAAAGAAACAATGAATGCCATGTTGATTAGATGGGATACCGGAACATGTGGGGGGGAGCTGTTTTAACAGAAAACCACATTTTAAATAAAATCCCACTTAAAGAAAAAAAATAAGACACCTTATGAATTGTGGAAAAATCATAAGCCATCATATAAATACCTTAAATTGTGGGGGTGTTTGGCTAAAGTAGCAATACATGTACCCAAACAAGTCAAAATTGGCCCAAAGATGGTTGATTGTATTTTTATAGTATATGCATGCAATAATAGTGGAAATCATTTCTTGGTACACAAGTCAGAAAATCCAGAAATATATGAAGGTACCATAATTGAATCGAGAAATGCGATGTTTCTTGAAAATGTATATCCTTGTAAAGAAAGGGTTGAAATGAGTTCTAACAAAAGAACTCATGAGAAAGCAAGTAGTTCTTCACAAAGGAGTGGAGAACCAAGACGAAGTAAAAGACTAAAAGCTGCTATGACCTTTGGTCTGATTTTGTCACATACTTGTTAGACGGTGAGCCAAGTACAATTAAAGGCTCTGCGGGGAGTTGGTTGATCTCCTGCCAGGTAATAAGCCTTTTTTTAGAAATATAAGGCAAATAGAACTATTGATAAATATAAAGTCAGGTTAGTGGCTAAATGGTTCAAACAAAAAGAAGGAAGTGATTTCTTCAACACATATTCACCTATAACAAGGATTTCATCCATTCGAGTGCCTATGCGATTGTTGCTTTGCACAATCTTGAGATTCGCCAAATGGATGTGAAAACTCGCATTTTTAAATGGTAAATTGGAAGAAGAAATATATATGGAACAACCTCGAAGGATTTGTAGCACCTAGTCGCACTACCACGAAAAATTCGAACAACACCTCCCAAAAGACAACGGTTTTAGCTAAATTGTTGTCTTTATAAGTATGCACAACGGATTTTCGTTAAATCGTTGTCAATCAATGGATTTTTTGTTAACAACAACAGTTCAATCGAGCTAAGACAATACTTTCTTGAAGCGTTGTCATTAGCGGTTATTTTTGTTTGACAACGGGTTTCTCGGGTCTTGACAATGATTTTGTGATCCGTTGTTGATTAGCGTCTAATCTTTTTCAAAAGACAATATTTATTCATTCTTTTCGTCAACGGTTGGTTACACCATTGTAATTAGCGTCATTTTTTCTTAAAGACAACAATTTTAACAACAATTATAAACCAAAGTCTATAGGCATTTATCATGTCCTTATTTATTTTAATGGTATAACTAGCACTTTTAGTTATTTTATCAATTTTATTTTAGCAACTTTAGCATAATTCTAAAAGTGCTGGGAGTTTTAATTTTTATTTTGTTATCAATTCTTTATCTCATGATATACCTATCACCTTTAGTTAACTTATCAATTTTATTTTAGCAACTTTTGCATAAATCTAAAAGTGTTGGAGTTGTAATTTTTTATCAAATCTTTATATTTTATTTCATTTGAAAAAAAAAAAAGAATAATCAAATATAAAGAGCAACTTTATAGGTTAAACCTTTTGGTTTAGCAACTTAAACATAAATATAAAAATATAACTAGCAACTTTAAGGTTGAGCCTTTTAATTTAGCAACTTAATCAAAGCAACTTAAACGCAATCCAAAATTGTAGGGAAATTAGGGAAAATACCCCCACCAGGGGGTATTAAAGAAAAATACCCCACTTTATTAAATAAGGAAATATGCCCCTTTTCACCCCTAAAAAGTCTAATTTGCCCTTGACTTAGAAAAATCCCCCCAAAAAAAGAAAAAAGCTGCAACAACCTTTTGGAAGAGCAAGAGTTAGAATTAGGAGTTAATTTTCACCATTACAAACCCTAGTTTCATAAAGAAGACAAGCTATTGAGAAGGAGAAACAAGATTTATGAGTAAGAGCAAAATTTACGAGTTTATCTTCACAATTACAAACCCTAGTTTTGCCATTCGAATGAGAGACGAAATATTGAAGAAATAGAAGCATTTGTTGACTGGCGAGCTTGCTTCGAAAGGACCTGGATTCGACAAAATAAATCGCGTTTATTACCCCAAAATATGGATAAAGGTTAGTTTTGATTGTTTTCGCAAAATGGTTCGATTGACCAATTTTTCATGATTTTTGGAATGGGTATAATTTGAATAGTTTCAATTTCTCGCAACTTGTATTTGGTGGGCAAAAATGTGGGCAGAACCGTAGGCACCTAAGTGGGCATGTGTATTAAGTGAGCGCTTGCGTGGGCACTTGGGGGGGGAACAGGACTATACCTTGATTAGCGGGCATTTGGGTGGATTTTTGCGTGGACAATTGGGTGGGCAAAAATGTGGGTAGAACCAGTAGCACTTAAGTGGGCATGTGTATTAAGTGTGCACTTGCGTGGGCCTTGAAACATAATGCTTATACTGATTAGTGTGCATTTGGTGGGTTTTTGCGTGGGCAAATGGGTGGGCGATTATGTTAAATGGTTCATGTGATTAAAATCGAAATGGTTCAGATTCTATGGAGTTAAAATCGATTTTAACTTCAAATGATTCATGTTACGTGAAATTAATGTGTTTGTGTGGAGTCTACGGTGTTCATGTTCTCAGGAGTCCATAATGTGTTGTAGGTTGGAATCGATTCAAATTGTATTTTTATCTTGCCTGCTGTTTGCCCACATGTTTGCCCATTATTTTGCCCTGTGTGCCCACTTGTTTTTGACACACCATTTCATTGCGATTAAAAAAAAATAGCACTTGTCCCCAATGAGAAGGATCACTGCAGGCAAAATTAAATGGTGGAAGATACCTTGGAAGAGTGATCCAAAAAGGAAGAAGAAGAAGGAAATATGACCTATCATTTGGATTTGTAATTATTTATTACTTTAACATGTGATTATTTATTTACCCACACATTTTACCTCGCAACCCCTACTACACTTGACCTTTGTGAGTCATGGTATAGTTGCCAACATCAACCAACATTTTTGAACCCAAAAATTGCAACTTAAATCAACAAAATACAATAATTGTACATAAATTGTTTTATAATCTCGATATTTTATGAAAAAGACATGCCCACAATATGCCCACGTTTGCCTCACGCAATCTACTACACTTGACCTTAGAAAAAGAACGATTTTGGATTGCTTCCATGTAAACCTCCATCACAATGTGCTTATGTCACAATCCCAAACTCCATTCCATAAGAAAAATATATGAACCCTGCAATGAATAAATAGATATAAAAGTTTAGTTTCCTTGGTACAAACTATATTTGACATTTAATATAACAACCCACACAAATGCCCACCCAGTGCTCACAACCTAAGTTAAGTCCCCTTGTCGCCCATAATATTTAACATTTAACATAACGCCACGCAAATATCCACCTAAATGCCCACAACCTGTTCGGTTCCTTGTCATCTACTAATATTTGACATTTAACATAATCGTCCACCCAAATGTCTAGACAAGTGCCCACTTAATACACATGCCCACATTTGTGCCTACTCGAAATGCCCATGTTTGTGCCCACCAATTACAAGTTGCGAGAAAAATCGATTACACCATTTTGAGGAAAATTTCAACAACAATTACGGAATGGGGATCATTCTATACACAATATCTAACTATTCAAATTATACCCAACCAAAAATCATGAAAAATTGGGTAATCGAACCATTTTGCGAACTTGTGCCCACTAATACACATGCCCACTTAGGTGCCTACGGTTTTGCCCACCCAATTGTCCACGCCAAAACCCACCCAAATGCCCACTAATCGGGTATAGTCTATTCCTTCCCCAAGTGCCTGGCCATATGCGCCAGCACTTAATACACATGCCCACTTAGGTGCCTACGATTTTGCCCACATTTTTGCCCACGAATACAAGTTTGTAGAAATCGAAACTATTCATATTTTGAGGTAATAAATGAGATTTATTTTGTCGAACCCAGGTCATTTCAAGCAAACTCTCCAGTCAACAAATGCTTATATTTCTTCAATATTCAGCTTCTCCTTCGAATGCCAAAACTAGGGTTTGTAATTGTAATTAAAGATAAACTCGTAAATCTTGCTCGTGCTTATAAATCTTGTTTCTCCTTCTCAAAAGTTTGTCTTCTTTGTGAAACTAGGGTTTGTTATGGTGAAAATGAACTCCCGATTCGAACTCAACTCTTCCAAAAGATTATTGCGGCATTTTCCTTTTTTTTTGGATTTTTCTAAGTCAAGGGTAAAATAGACTTTTTAGGGGTGAAGAGGGGTATATTTCCTTATTTAATAAAGCGGGCATTTTTCTTTAATACCCCCTTGATGGGGGTATTTTCCCAAATTTCCCAAAATTGTAAATATAAATATTTTGTTTTGTAGAAATTGTAAATATAAATAGTTATATTTATTTATATTAATCGTGAGTTTTAATGACATATTTTGTTATGTAGAATAGACGAATATTTTCTAGTTTATTGTAAATTATACTCAAATTATTACAAATTTTAAAATACGAAAATTTCTCGAATGGAAAATGTGTTACTTAAAAGTAGAAACTAGTGTAATATAAATATCAAATTATACTCATTCCTTCATTTCATTTAATTTCAGTACATCAGAACACAGATAAAGTGTTTCGGAAACCCTAGCTCTCAAAACTATGCATTTAATTGCACATTTTCATTATTGTCAAAACTCTTGTTCAAATATTTCTTTCAAATGAGGTCTCAACTATACGCTCTTGGGTTTTCATATTTCAAAAGAGACCTTATATAACTTTCTATAAGCATATTTTAACTTACTTGTTTTATGAAACTCTTGATGATTTGTTTGAAAGCATAGTATGTGTTACTTGTCATTGTGTCTCTATTATTCGATATTACTATGCTCTTGTGCAAGATGTCTTGTTAAGATTTTGCAGAATTTTTTTTTGATATCTTGAACAAGTTTGATGACCAAGGAGAGGTTAGTAGCTCAAAGGTAATGTCAAGAAGAAGGTATTGATTTTGATGAAATATTTGCACCCGTAGCATGTTTTTGAAGTTATTCGCATTCTACTTGCCCATTCTTGTTTTTAAGAAATTTTCAAGCTTTACCAAATGAATGTTAAATCCAATTTTCTAAATGGTTATATTCAAGTAGAAGTCTATGTAAAACAACCGGGGTTTGAAAAAAAAAAATTCTAGGCCAAATGATTTTTAGAAAAGGCCTTGTATGTTTAAAACAAGCACCCGTGTGTAGTTTGAAAGACTTAGCTATTTTTTGAAAAATGATTTTACAAAAGGTAAAGTTGATCTACTCTTCTTGTTTTTTTTAAAAAAAATGGCAAGATTACTTACTTGTGCAAATTTATGAGAATATTATTTATGCTACTAATGAATTTTTGTGCAAGATGTTTTCCAAGTCGATCTGAGGTGAACTTGAGATAAGCACGATGGGGAAGCTTAAATTTCTTCATTGAACTTCAAGTTAGATAATGCCAAGAAGGTGATTATATTTCACAATCAAAGTATACAAGAGAACCTTTGAAGAAGTTAGGCATTGAAGAAGGAAGAACCATCTCAACCTCTATGGCTACCAATGTAAAAATTGACAAAGGTTGAGGAAGGCATATTGATTGACAAACAAATTCGAGGTATGTTTATCTTCGTTTATTACTCTTTTAGACTCTACATTTTCTATGCCTTATGTCTATATGCTCGACTTCAAAACTATCCCAACGAATCTCATTAAAGTGTCGTTAAAAGAAATTTTTAAATATTTGAAAGGCACTTCTTTTTATAGCTTGTTTTCCAAGGTTTTAAAAACGTTCATATTTTTTCGGATAACAAGTCCGGTGATTACAATTTCTCAAAATATGGTTCGTCATAGTCGAATTAAACATATTGATATGTGTTTAATTTTGTCTCAAGGATAACTCGCGGACATTTGTTTATAACCGTTTACCGCCGAGTCTTTTACCTCATTTCGAGCTTGATTATGACATAATGTATATTGAATGAGGTCTCGTTTGCATTTTGCATATTTTTAAAACTTAGGGCAAAAATTGGATGTTTGGTTCAAATTTCAGATTTCACAAAACAGATGAACAGTGGGTTGCACGGTTTTGGCCTCGGCACTGACCGGTCGCCTATAGTGTTTTTTTTTGTTAAATTGCCTTGTTTCGATCTTAGCCATTTTGGCTCTTTCAACTCTATTTTCGTCCCCTTGTCATTTTCACACACAATTCACTTCAAATGTATTTTGTTGCATAAATTATATATCTTGGGGATTATTTTGCTCGTTTATCATCATAGTTGCTCATGTTTACCGATTAAATGGTAAGAATTCTACTCTCTTATCTCAATTGGGTGGAACCCTTGAGAAAATGCATATGTATGGATTTTTGTTGGAATTCTAGCATAATTGTGTTGTGAATAATGATTGTTGATGAATGATATTTGTAAAAATGATTTTGGTGATGAAAAACTTGGCTTGATTACATTTACAAGGGCTATATATACTTTCTTCTATTTTTGACACCGTCAGTGTTCGATAAAACGTTTCATAAAAAATTCATCACCTACATGATTCTCTCGATTTCAAAAGTCTTATATATCTATAGAGATCATGTTTTGCCAATCAAATAAATTTTCATAAGCTTCTACAAGTCATATGGTCGATTTTTCCCTCCTATTTGATTTATAAGCTTCAATGTTCAAATAGCTCGATAAATCGGTTACATTGCGCACTTCAATATGGATATATGATGTTTTTATCGTGCTAACATTCTTTTTGATGATTCCAAAGGGGGAGAAATAGGTTACAAGCTCATTAGCTCATAGAAGCTAAAATAAGCTCAACGGAAGAAGTTATAAGCTATGGCTTCTTAAAGCCAAAAGCGTGAAGTATCTTAGTCCATGGCTTGTATTATGGACTTATTTGCATGAATTACGAGCATATTTGTGAGGGGAGCTTCTAAGCTCATGTTGTTTATGTTTATCTTGTAAAAGCTTGTGCTTCTAGCTTATGAAATCATTCTTATTAATGTGCTTGTTGATAGGGGAGATTTTGTAAAATATTTTTAAAATGGATAGTTTACTTCTTGACATGAAAATTGCTTTGTTTTTAAAATTGTCCTCTTGAAAATTGTTTTGGTTTGTAATCATAAAAAAGGGGGAGTTTGTTAGATAAATGTTTTTACCATGATTTTAATGATTTTGTTCAAATGAGTTTTATACCAAAATAATGTCCCTAAATGTTGTCCAAATACTTAGATCGATCTAAAATATAATGTTTTTACTATTTTTTTGAGTATTTCTTGAAGTTTATTTTCGATAAAAATTGGACAACACTTATGTTTCAGGCTCGACCGGTCGCCCTATAGGGCAACCCGTACCTGAGTTGAGTTTTGAAATAGAAAACGGGACGGAAGAGAATTGGGGGAGGGCAACCGGTCGACCCTGAGGTCGACCGGTATGGGCGACTGGTGCCTGTAAGTTGCTCCCAAAGACAGAACGCTCTGTTTCTATTTTTTGAGCACCCCAACCATTCAGCATAGGGGGCGACCGGTCGGACCCCCTGTCGATCGGTCCCCCTGTGTATTTTTCGCAAAGAACTCATTTCAAACTTATCTCTGCGCGGCCGGTCGCACCCCTCTTTTATCAGCAAACTATCCGTGGCATTTTCAGACAGCTTTTCCTTAATTTGTGGGATTGATTTCTAACAGCTATATTCTTCATTTGTCTTGCAATTTTTTTACAGATTTCAATCTCCTAGGAGGAGCCTATCATGTTCAAGTCATCTTCTATAAATAGAGGAAGATTTGAAGCAACACAACAAGAGAGAATATTACAACACAACAAGATACATTCAAGCAAACATATTTGTTCTTCATGGTTATTATTCTTGTTGTAATTTGCCTAGCTTATCACTTTCACATCTTGAGGTCTAGGCTTATTTCTTGATTACACTTTCACTCAATATTGTATTATTCATTATCGAGTTGTAATCTTGAATTTGGGTTATCATTCAACACAAGATATCTTTGTGAGTATTCTTGTGGTAAGAACACACTTGGGTGATCTAGGTGTTAGGTGCAAGAAGATTGTGATAATCTTCTTATTGAAGAGTGTGGTGCTCTTTGAGGTGTTGAAGAATTTGGTATTCTTCAAGTCGGAAGATTGTGGTGATCTTCACAAGGTGCCGTTGAAGAAGAGTGGTGTTGAAGAAGAGTGTGGTGCTCTTCAAGGTGAAGTTGTAAGGTGTTGTTGTATTAATTATGGTAATTAATAAAATCTTTTTTCTTTTTGAAATCCATCCCGTAGATATTGGTGTGGTAGAGGATTAGGCCCTAGGTGGGTTGAACCTCTTTAAATCAACGCGTGTTATTTACTTCTCGCACCTAAACTATTGTCTTGGCTTGTTTGATTCGAAAAAGAGGGCATAATCAAGAAAATGGAGATAATCTATTCACCCCCCCTCTAGATTATTGTAGCCACTTGGACTTACACATTCTTCAATTTTGTTAATAGAATTTTTCTTCATTTCTTCTTTCTGATTACTCTGAATTTATCTGACCGATCTTCAATTATTGTGGAATTTAGTATTTATCTTTATTAACTTCGTTTCGGGTACTTTGATGTTTGTATTCTTGACTACAAAATATGTAATTTGATGGGCATTTGATTTCCTAAATTTGTGCCTTTTCATTTCTTACTTGAAGTCTTATTAATTAATGATTCATTGACTAATTCCCAGGACCACGGTGTTAGAGAAATATTTTTATCAAAATTTTGATGATTTTGTTTACATTAGTTTTTATATCAAAACAATGTTTATAAATGTTGTCCAAATACTCCCAATTGATTTAAAATGTTTTTACTAATGTTTTGAAGTATTTTTGAAGTTTATTTTTGACAAAATTCGGACAACATTTCAAGTTGGAGGTCGATCGGTCGAGCAAGCGGTCGTCGGTACAGAGAATGAAAAGCAGAGAAACGAAGCACCGACTTGAAAAAATTGAGGAGGCGACCGGTCCGGCGGGGGCAGGCCAGGTCGGACCACTGGGCGACTGTTGAACCCCTGTGACCGGTCGCGCCCCTCTCTTGCGCTGTACACTGGATCGTCTAATTCTCTCCAACGTTCAAAATTTGCTATAGGGTGACCGGTCGCCTGTGTAATTGTTTGATAGCAAAATTTCTAGGACTCCTTATCAAGCAAAGATTTGCTTTTCAATTTTGTACAATATTTCTACAACTTGTGATCCTCTTTTTGTAGACAAAAGTGAAGAAGGAGGAGCCTATGTTGGTGAAGACTCTCACATAAATAGAGGATGATTTAAAGATACAAGATACAACACACAAGCATACAATACAACAAGAAATCCAAAATTCTCCAAGCTTTCATTTTTACATTCTTGTTGTAATAGCCCAAGTTCTTGCACTTGCACAATCTTGAGGTCTATGCTTTTTGTTCTTGATTACACTTGCACTCAAAGTTTGTATACTTCATTTATTGAGTTGTAATCTTGAATTTTTCTATCATCCAAAACAAGATATCCTTGTTAGTGTTCTTGTGGTAAGAACACACTTTGATGATCTTAGGTGTTGAAGAGTGTGGTACTCTTCATAAATGTTGAAGGAAGATTGTGGTAATCTCCTTGAAGGTGTTGTAAGAAGATTGTCGTAATCTTCAAAGGTGGTGTTGTATTAATTGTGGTAATTAATAAAATATTTTTTTTTTTTGAAATCCATCCTGGAGATCTTTGGGGTGGTAGAGGACTAGGCCTAGGTGGGTTGAACCTCTATAAATCGAGGCGTGTTGTTTAATTTACGCACCTTTATTCTTGTCTTTGATTGATCATTCGAAAAAGAGGGCTAATTGCGAAAAATTGGCATAATCTATTCACCCCCTCTAGATTATCGTAGCCACTTGGACTAACAAGTGGTATCAAAACCAAACTCTTTGGCTAGCTCATTCCGAGTAAAGAGGAAAGATCCATGGCTACGAACGAGCTACCTTCCAGACCAGCGCTTCATTCAATAGACCGACTCTTTTCGACTCAAACAATTATGCATTTTGGAAAGATAGAACGGAATGCTTCTTACAAGGTTGCGGGTTCGATATTTGGAACACGATTATAAACGAGTATCCATCCCAATGAAGAAAAAGGAAGACAACACTCAAATTCTCAAAGCCCTCAAGGATTATGATGATGAAGACAAGAAAATATTCTCCTTAAACGGTAAAGCTCTTAACATTCTTCATTGTTCTCTTACCGCTACGGAGTATAATCTAATTAGAGGTATTCGATCCGCTCATGATGTGTGGGAAAAATTAGAAAATATCTATGAAGGAACCAAGAAAGTTAAACAAAATAGAAAAATAATGCTTGTTAAAGATTTTGAAAATTTCACAATGCTCGAGGGTGAAGGGATTTCAAAAATGGTTGCAACAATGTAAATTCTTTGTAGCACTCGGAAAAGTCATTTTGAAAGAAGACAAAGTTACAAAAGTTTTAAATGTTCTTTCCGGTTATTGGTCCAAAAAAGTGACGGCTATCATGGAAGCTCAAAATTTAGAAATTCTAAATTTTGATGAGCTTATTGGAAATCTTATCATCTATGAAGCATATGCAAATGAAAGGAATAATCCAAAAGCATCCACCTCTCAACCGGATTTAATAACAACTTGGGATGAGCTTCAAACTTCCGACGATGAAGAAGCCAAGCAATGTCTAATGGGAATCGAAGAAGACAATGAGGTGCGCTCTAACCCGTCTACTTCTTTTAATAATGAATTGCATGATGATTATGATGAATTGCAAAATGATTTTGATGAGCTTCAAAATGAACTCCAAAGCTTGCTTTTTAAATATAAGAATTTGAAAAAGAAGTTCAACACCATGAATAATGAAAAGGATAGTTTACATGCCTCTTATGAATCTCTTACTAGTGCTCATAATGTTATACTTGATAAGGTTAGAATTCTTGAAGAAGAAAATAGTACTCTAGTTAAGGATATTGATTGCATGAAAAAGGATATGTTGAAGTTTAACTTGAGTACCGATAAAATGACCAAAATTCTTGATGTTCAACGTTGTGATCATTTGAAACCATGACTTAGTTATAAGCCTAATGTTATTAATGTTAAGAAAAAGAACCAAGTCTCTATGCATGTTGGTCATTATGCTTCTAGAACTATTACATGTTTCTATTGTGGTAAAATTGGTCACACGACTAATACTTGTTGGGTTAAAAATAGTTCTAATTATTATTGGAGACCTAAAAGTCTCAATGTTAACCCCCATGGACCCCAAAACTATAGGGTACCTAAAAATAATTCTTTTGTAGGTCATAGGGGCTATAACAACCATGGAGGATTCAAAATGGCTCGTGGACAGCGGGTGTTCATGCCATATTACCGGAAAGAGAGAACTTTTTACCAACATCAAGCTCCAAGAAGATGGTATGGTCATGTTCGGCAATGGCAAAGGAAGAATTCTTGGAAATGGAGAAATTGGTAACTCTTCTTTCTCTCTTAGTAATGTTCTTTTAGTAATGATTTAACTAGTTTATGGCATAGGCGACTTGGACATGTTGGATATAAAAATTTGCAAACTATTTACAAAAACCAACATGTAAAAGGACTACCCAAATTGAATTTTGAAAATCTTGGCTTATGTGACACTTGTCAAAAGAACAAATTAGTTAAGAGTAGTTTTAAGCCCAAAAATAAAATTTCCACAACCAAGCCTCTACAATTTCCTCATTTAGATTTGTATGGGGATATTGGTATGGCAAGTCTAAGTGGAAAACATTACACTTTTGTTATAGTTGATGATTTTTCAAGATATACTTGGGCTCTTTTTCTTGCAAATAAAAGTGATGCCGTTAATGAGTTTGTTAAGTTGTGTAGACTTATTGAGAATGAAAAGGAAGATACTATTAAGTCTACTCGAAGTGATCGAGGTAGAGAATTTGATGGAGAATTTACAGTCTTTTGTGAAACCAAGGGATATGGTCACAATTTTTCGGCTCCAAGGACACCTCAACAAAATGGAGTAGCCGAAAGGAAAAATCGGATACTTCAACAAATGAGTCGGTCCATGCTCAATGAATTTTCAATTCCAAAATATTTTTGGGCCGAAGCCATAAGTACCGCTTGCTATATCATTAATCGAGTTTATATTCATCCTAAAATGAATAAAACTCCATATGAGCTTTGGAAAGAAAGAACTCCAAATATTAGTTATTTCAAAATATTTGGATGTAAGTGTTTTATTTTGAATACTAAGGATCAATTGGACAAACTTGATCCTAAGGCCGATGAAGGAATATTTATGGGGTATTCAACCAAGAGCAAAGCATATCAGGTTTATAATAAGACTAGTGGGGTTGTTGAAGAATCCATCCATGTCAAATTCAATGAAGCCTCGGGTGTTGAAAGGATACCCAATGATGATAGTGATGAAGAGGATGTTATTGAACCAATTGTTCAAGATGATGCTCAAAATGATCAACCTTCAAACTCAAATGTCCCTCAAGAAGACAAAGGTGATACTTCGGATCTTCCCGTAGCATTGAAATTTAAGGGAGATCACCCAAAAGATCTTATTATTGGTGATCCCCTTGATAAAGTAATGACTCGAGGAAAATTTGCCGAGAAAGCTCTTATATCTCAAAAAGAGCCTAAAAATGCTAGGGAAGCTGTTGAAGATGAGGATTGGTTTTTAAAAATGCAAGAGGAGTTGAATCAATTTGAAAGGAATGATGTATGGGAATTAGTACCTTGTCCTCCATCTCAAACAATTATTGGCACAAAATGGGTATTTCGGAACAAGCTCGATGACCAAGGCAATATTATTTGAAACAAAGCACGGTTAGTAGCTCAAGGTTATTGTCAAGAAGAAGGTATTGATTATGATGAAACATTTGCACCCGTAGCACGTTTAGAAGCTATTCGTATTTTACTTGCCTATTCTTGTTTTAAAAATTTCAAGCTTTACCAAATGGATGTAAAATCCGCATTTTTAAATGGTCTTATTCAAAAAGAAGTCTGTGTAAAACAACCTCCGGGGTTTGAAAAAATTTCTAGGCCTAATGATGTTTATAAACTTAAAAAGGCCTTGTATGGTTTGAAACAAGCACCCTGTGCATGGTATGATAGACTTAGCTCTTTTCTTTTGCAAAATGGTTTTACAAGAGGTAAAGTTGATACTACTCTCTTTGTTTTTGAAAAAGGGCAAGATTGCTTATTAGTGCAAATTTATGTTGATGATATTATTTTTAGTGCTACTAATGAATCCTTGTGCAAGAAATTTTCTAAGTTAATGCAAGGTGAATTTGAAATGAGTATGATGGGGGAGCTCAACTTCTTTCTTGGACTTCAAATTGAGCAATGCTAAGAAGGAATTTATATTTCACTATCAAAATATACAAAAGAGCTTTTGAAGAAGTTTGGCATTGAAGAAGGAAGAACCGTCTCTACCCCAATGGCAACAAACGTCAAGATTGACAAAGATGAAAAAGGCAAGCCGGTTGATGAATCCAAATATCGAGGTATGATTGGTAGGTTACTTTATTTAACCGCAAGTAGACCGGATATTCTTCATGTCGTATGCCTATGTGCTCGTTTTCAAAGCAATCCCAAAGAATCTCATATGAGTGCCGTTAAAAGATTTTTCGATATTTGAAAGTCACTATTCAATATGGTTTATTTTATCCAAAGAATGAAAATTTTTCTCTTAAAGGTTATAGTGATTCGGATTATGCGGGAAATATTGATTATCGTAAAAGTACTTCCGGATCATGTCAATTTCTAGGCGATTGCCTAGTTTCTTGGTTTTCAAAGAAAAAAAATTGTGTTTCACTTTCAACGGCCGAAGCCGAATACATTTCCGCGGCCTTTTGTTGTACTCAATTGCTTTGGATGAAACAAACTTTAGAGGATTATAAATGTTTTTGAAAGTGTTCCGATTTTTGGTGATAACATGTCCGCTATAAATATTTCTCAAAACCCGGTTCATCATAACCGTACTAAACATATTGAGATTCGACATCATTTTCTAAGGGATTGTGTTTTAAAACGAAAAATTGGATATCTTTTGTTCCATCTCAAGATCAATTGGCGGATATCTTTACAAAACCGCTATCTTCCGAGATTTGTGCCTCAATACGTGCTCGGTTAGGCATAATGCATATTGAATAAGATCTATGATTGCAATTTGCACATTTTTAAAACTTAGGGGTGAAAAATCGGATTTTTGGTGTAAAATTCGGACAAAAAAGATCGTGCTCGAACTCGTGCTCAACCAGGTACGGACGACGGCCGCCCTCACCGTGCGCCGCCTCTACGTTTTCGAAGAATTAAAACGTTTATGCCCTTCATTTCGTCATTTTGGCTATTTTCTTCCAAAATCAAACCCTTCGCATTTTTCACTCAAAATGATTCTTCTTATAAAATCTATATTTTTGAGTTTATGTAACTTATATTTCATCCATATCATCCAACTTCTCCTATCAATTGGTAAGAATTTCTCCTTTTAATCTCAATTGGGTTGAACCCTTGAAAATGTGTTTGTATCTTACTATGTTGATGAAATTCTTGTATTAGTATAATGTATATGATGATTGTTGATGGATGAATGTTGTTATATTGCATTTGGTGATGAAATGTTTTGGCTTAAATGAATTACAAAGGCGTTATATATCTCTTGTTTTATTCGGCGCTTACGCCAGTGTTCGATAAAATATTTCTATGAAAAATTCATCACCTATATGATTGTCTTGATTTGAAAAGTCTTATAAGTTTATAGTGATCATGTTTTATCAATCAAATGAGGTTTTGCAAAATGAGTAACTTTTTCCTTTTATTTGGAATTTAGGCTTAAATTTTCAAAACGCTCGATAAAACGCTTAAATTGCGCACTTTGATATGATTGTATGATGTTTTTATCGTGCTAACATTCTTTTTGATGATTCCAAAGGGGGAGAAACAGGAAAAACGCTCATATGCTCAAAGAAGCGAAAATAAGCTTGCAAAAAAAGCTATAAGCTAGGGCTCTTAAAAGCCAAAAGCTGTGATTAATACTTAGTCCGATCCATGTGATGTATTATGGACTTTTATGCTTGACTAATGATGTCTTTGTGACAGGGGGAGCTTCTAAGCTCATGAAATTCAAGTGTACTTTGTAAAATCTAAGCTTTTAGCTTTTAGTTGGTTGCTTTTTTACTTGTTCTTGATATGCATATTGATAGGGGAGCTTGTGTAAAAATGTGTTTGAAAAATCTTTGCTCCTATTCTTGTACGTTTCACTTATGACAAATCTTGCTTGTAATGGATTGATGTTTTAGACCGGAAAATTTGTTTCGTTTTAAAATCGACTTCCTAAAGTTGTTTTGGTTTGTAATCATCAAAAAAGGGGAGTTTGTTAGATAAATGTTTTTATCAAGATTTTGATGATTTTGTTTAAATGAGTTTTTATACCAAAACAATGTTTATAAATGTTGTCCAAATACTCCCAATTGATTTAAAATATTTTTACTAATGTTTTGTAGTATTTTTTGAAGTTTATTTTTGAAAAAATTAGGACAACATTTCAAGTTGGAGGTCGACCGGTCGAGCAAACGGTCGACCGGTACCAGGAGAATGAAAAACAGAGAACAGAACGCACTGACTTGAAAAAATTGAGGAGGGCGACCGGTCCAGGGCAGGGCCGACCGATCGAACCCTTGGGCGACCGGTCGGACCCCCCTGTGACCGGTTGCACCCCTCCTCGCCTGGTACCTGGATCGCACTAATTCTCTCCAACGTTCAAAATTTTCTATAGGGTGACCGATTGCCCTGTGTAATTGTTTGACAGCAAAATTTCTACCATTGGACTCCTTATCAGCAAGATTTGCTTTTCAATTTTGTACAATATTTCTACATCTTGTGATCCTCTTTTTGTAGACAAAAGTGAAGAAGGATGAGCCTATGTTGGCCTGGTGATGACTCTCCTATAAATAGAGGATGATTTGAAGACACAAGAAACAACACACAAGCATACAATACAACAAGAAATCTGCAAAATTCTCCAAGCTTTCATTTTTACATTCTTGTTGTAATAGCCTAAGTTCTTGCACTTGCACAATCTTGAGGTGTAGGCTTTTTGTTCTTGATTACACTTGCACTCAAAGTTCGTATACTTTATTTATTGAGTTGTAATCTTGAATTTTTCTATCATCCAAAACAAGATATCCTTGTTAGTGTTCTTGTGGTAAGAATACACTTTGATGATCTTAGGTGTTGAAGAGTGTGGTACTCTTCATAAATGTTGAAGGAAGATTGTGGTAATCTCCTTGAAGGTGTTGTAAGAAGATTGTGGTAATCTTCAAAGGTGGTGTTGTATTAATTGTGGTAATTAATAAAATCTTTTTTTTTTTTTTTTTGAAATCCATCCCGAAGATACTGGGATGGTAGAGGACTAGGCCCTAGGTGGGTTGAACCTCTATAAATCGGGGCGTGTTGTTTAATTTCCACACCTTTATTCTTGTCTTTAATTGATCATTCGAAAAAGAGGGCTAATTGTGAAAAATCGGCATAATCTATTCACCCCCTCCTCTAGATTATCGTAGCCACTTGAACTAACACACGGTGTCTATGAATTTTAATTTTCATTGCAATTAATCTAAAAGTCATTTTGAAATACTTTTACCTAATTCGTTTTGACTCTTTAATTGTGATAACAATGTTACTCTTAGAAAATATTTTCATCCTCTGATCAAAATTCAATTAAGCTACTCCCTCGTCCAACAATATAACAGTGATATGTTGCTCTTCATACTAATCCAATCCTTCTATCATTTTTCTATTAGTTCATTGTATCGTTTGAGAAATTTGTACGAGCAATTTTTTTATAGCCCACTTGTTTATTTATTTTATTTGGATGTATAATTTTATGCAGCAACCTCTGTGCGTTCTGTTCAGCAGAATGCCGTGATTGCCAGATAACACTAGACCAATCAGCCAAGAAAAAGCCAGAAAACACCTAAGAGAAGTTGGTTTAGATGCTGGGATTTCGCAATTTGAAGGGTCGTTCAGTTTTTAGATTGAAGTATGAATTGCAATAATTTGTTTTTTGTACTTATATAACTCACTGCTCGTGTTTTAGAAATGGCGACGGTGCCAGGGCAGCTCATAGGGAGATTATGAAGAAAAACAATTCATTTCTGGTGAAAGAGTTCGGAAATAGAACTGCTAGAGTTCAGCAAGGAGCCTAACAATCTCTACAACTTGCACTCCTTCAAGCACTCAGGTTAATTTTTTAATTAATTTTTTAGACTATTTTGTCTACCATTTACTCGATTTATTTGAGCTTTGTGGTCAAATATGTTATTTTGTAATTAGTGATTGGGTAGGTTTGAGAACATGATTTCGGATCAACTATCGCCTAGATTGCAGTTATGTATAAAAAAAGAGGATTAATGTATTTTCGTATTTTTAACTGCTGCAACATTTACCTTGTAAATGATCTTGATGTTGGTAATACATTTTATTTATTTATGGGATTGATTTTTATTTGCTTTTGAGTAAGATATAAGCTGACAGAGTTAGGATGAAGTAAAAGTGTTGGATCATAATCCAACATTGGGCTTATATGTGAAATAATTATGTATTGTGGACTGTTAATTAAGGTTAAGCCCATTTTATAAGTGATCAAATTAGGTTTAAGGAATTGGGTTTTAATGTATCTAATAGGGTGTGGGCCTTTAATGTGTAAATACTTAATGGGTTATTCCTATTTTAATGATGGGCTAAAATAGGATACCCAATATAACACAGTTATATAAGGGTTATGGTCCCTAGGTTGTCACACGTCTACGACATTCTATTATGATGTCCCATCGTCAGAAAGAAACCTACGGAGAAAACTAAAGGGTTTTCTGAAAAGCTTCGAAACGTGTAGATCTAGAAGGCCAAATCCTAGGATTCAACCGCTCACGCTGGATTCAGGAACGCTGCGCAATCTAATCTAGTATTTGTGATTCTTGATAATTCAATATTAACGCTCCTGGATTAAAGTGATGTTATTCACTAAAGTTTATTCTAATAAGTGGTATCGAGCCTATTCATGTTGAATTATTGAGAATCGATTTATTTTTCGATTCAATGTTTCGGATTCCGTGTTTTTGTTTTGGACGTTACCGTTTGACCTTGAGATATACGCATGTCTTTTGTTTGGAACTCCATTACAGTTAGTTTTTTGAAGAATTTTGATGATCTCAAATTTGGTTTCTGGTTGAATTATAAAACTCTAGATTGTCTTGCGGATATCTGTTGTGGGTATAGAATATGGATTCTTGTTTTCTTAATCCTTGAAGAATCTTGATATTACTTTGGTGATTATGGCTTTGGGTTTCCATTAAAGTTGCTGCAATTGTGGATTGAGATTAAAGGTTTAGAAAGACTCCTTTTATTTACAAGTTATTGATGCAGTTTTAAAGGATTTCTTTTTTTAAAAAAAAAGAAAAATTCAGAAATTCACGAAACCCAAATCGTCCCTTCATCTTTTTGAATTGAAACCCAATATGCTGCTTTCGGTTTCGTTTTATCCACTTGTCGGTGAAGGATGATAGTGTGCGATGTTGTTTTTTTTTTTTTTTTGTGGCGTAATGTTAGGCGGCAATTTTGGGTTAAAATGGGTATGGTGAGGAAGATGACTATTTTGCCTAAAAAGTTGGATTTTGGGGTCAATTTGGAATTTTCAGAAAATTGGGATTTTTGTTGTAAATTAACCTTGACTTTGGGTTCTTTTGCACATTAAAGTTTTTTTTTAAGGGCCTGTTTTCTGTTTATGGAAAATTTAGAGTTTTATTATAAAAGGTTTTAATTTTGAGGTTCAATTAAAGTTTGTTTTTAAAATTGACCTCAAATAACAAGGAAAACCCTATAGTAATTGTGATCTTGGAATTTAATTTTAAATTCGAATATTGGTATGGATTTATATATTCTGAGATGAATTAATTGAAGCAACATGTCACCAAAGTGACCTCTCTTGTGGAAATTAATTCATTTTAGAATATAAAAGGTTGTGTGTGTGCAATGTATGTGAATATTAACCGGCTCAAATGAAGGTGAATATTTATCAGAATTGCACGTGCACCTGTGGTAATAAACGCGTGATAATTATTTGGTTTTACGTATGACACTAAATTGGCCCAAAGGAAGGTTTATTGTTTGATATGTTCTTATTATCGATGTTTGATTACCGCACATGAAGTATCAATTATATGTTAATATTTTGTCCAAAGATGAAATATTAATGGAGTGTCGGTGTCTTGAGATGTGATTTACCATTATTTGAATTTATTATTAGGATTCCGTGATTTATGTGAGCATGATTTGTATATTATTTATTTTTCGGAATTTGGTTTTGAATATTCCTGCTTATATTTCTGTCAGCATCAATATAGTTTTTATGCTAAAAGAGCACTTTATCAAGAAAGGTCACTATAGCTAAGAAATTCCTTGCGGATATTGAGAAAATATTTGTTGAGAACGAAAGGCTCAGATTAGTACGCTTTTGACAAATATGATCTTAGTCAGGTATGAGAGTAAAGGCAATATCAAGAATAAATTATAGATATGTCTCGTATTGCTTCTGCGAACTTGTCAGTGCATTTAGTTTTTGATATCTCTTTCAACACAGTTTAGCCAGTTTAAGGTGAGTCAACAGTCAAAAAGAGATTTAGACTCTAAATGAGTCATCTCATACTGTGCTTAGAAATAGAAAAAGGTTGAAGCAATATGAGACAAAAAGGGCTAATATTGCCTTAACTTCGAAGAATAACAAGCAATGAGTTAAAAATGTAGAAGGATAAGGTACGCTGCTTAGTTATGATTTGTTTTAATGTTAACTTAACTTCGGTACCTTTGCACACATGGTGGAAAGATTTTAGTTCATCAACTCACACCAGTGTATCTGTAAGGGGTTGTCTCCATTGCCAAAAGCTAAATGATGGTGAAAGATACATCAAAATAGGCAAAGGCAAGACAATTATGGTTGAAATAATAGGAAAATATAGATTATTGTTAAGTACTGGATTTTATTTGAATCTAGATGAGATATTTATTTGGAACTTGATTTCTATTTCTGCTTTGGACAAATTCGGTTATTCATGTTCATTCAGAAATTGAAAATTTAGCTTGTCTCATGATTCAAAATTGGCTAGTTCCAGTTCTTTATAATAACCATTATTTCACAGACATTATTACTTCATCCAATGAGTCCCTACATTTAAGTACACGAGGTATAAGTAGAAAAACAAACCAATAAAAGAGATTTGTAGCCAATTGGATTTTGGGTGTCTTAGAACTTATATATATGGATATTTGTGGAACATTCCCTATGGTTACTTGGAATGGTCAACAATATATAATAATGTTCATAGACGATATTTTAGATACGGCTACAAGTTCTCATTCATGAAAAGTCACAATCATTAGACGTGTTTAAATCTTATAAGGCTGAAGTTGAGAATCAACTCAACAAAAGAATTAAAAACATCACATTTTATCGTGGTGGTGTATGCAACGATAGATATGATGGTTCAGGTGAACAACGTCTAGGATCGTTTGCTAATTCCTAGAGGAATGCAGTATCGTCCCATAGTACACTAAATCAGGTTTGCCATTATGAATAGTGTTATTGAAAGACGAAACATAATGCTTAAGGATATGGTGAGGAGTATGATTAGTCATTCTATCTTACCAAAATCACTCTAGGAAGAAGCACTTAAGGCTGCAGCATATATCCTTAGTAAGGTTTCCAACTAAAGCGACTAGCATAATCCCTTATGAACTTTAGACGGGCAAGAAACCTAGTCTGAAGCACTTGCACGTTTGGGAATGTCTAGCTGAGGCAAGGCTTTACAAGCCTAATGAGAATAAACTGGACTTCAGGATAGTTAGTTGTTATTTTGTTGGATACTCTAAAAGTCCAAAGGGTACAAGTTTTATGATCCCACAACTAAGACTATTTTTGAGTCGGTAAATGCCTGGTTCTTTGAGGATGTTGAGTTTGCGGGAGAAGATAGATTTAAGGACTTTGTCTTTGAAGAGGAATACGTTGATGTTCCCACAGGTGTTGTTGGCATTGATCGGAATTTTTTCCTGACCTTGTTCAAGACACAAATCAAGACAATGTCGGAGAATCTCCTATTTTAGAAATTATTCCAGATGAACAAACTCTACAACCTCAAGAACTTATGCAATTGAGGAGATCACTACGGAAAGAAGAAATGCAATACCAGATGATTACATTGCGTTTCTCAAAGAAAATGAGGTTGGCATTGGAAAGGTGGAAGATGATTCAATCAATTTCTATCAAGCCATGTAAAGTTCCAACTCTCAAAAGTGGATGGATGCCCATGAAGGAATAGATTAAGTCCATGCGGACAATGACGCGTGGGAACTTGTCTCATTGCCATAAGGTGCGATACTCATTGGTTACAAATGGATATTTAATACCAAGAAAGATTCAATAGGCAATGAGGAAGGTACAAAGCTCGTCTTGTCACAAATGGCTTTACACGAAAAGAAGGCATCAACAATAAAGAGATTTTCTCTTGATTTCTTTGAAAGACTCTTTCAGGATTATAATGGCATTGGTGGCACAATTTAATCTTGAGTTACATTAGATGGATGTAAAGACACTGTTTCTCAATGGTGACATTGGCGAGGCAAATTATATGGTGCAACAAGAAAACTTTGTGTCGAAAGACTCAAATGATATGGTTTGCAAACTTAAAAAATCCATCTATGGACTCAAGCAAACATCTGGACAATGGTATTTAAAGTCTCATCAAGTGATCGTCTCGTTTTTTAGATGAATTTGGTTGATGATTGAATATATCATAGGTTATGTGGGAGCAAGTATATATTTCTGATTTTGTATGTCGATGACATTTTGCTTGCCATCAACGATATAGGCTTATTGCACAACACCAAGAGATTTCTGATTAAGAATCTTGAGATGAAAATTTTTGGTGATGTCTCTTTTGTGTTTAAGATATAAATACAATGAGATTATTCTCATAGTACTCTGAATTATCACAAAAGAGCTATATCGAAAAGGTCCTTCAAATGGCATGCATGATTGTAAACCAAATTATAACCTTATGGCAAAGGGAGACAAGTTAAGTCTCAATTGGTGCCCTAAGAATGATTTAAGGAAAATGAAATACATAATATTCCTTACATGCCAAAGAAGACGAGGCCGATGTATGCTCGATATGTACGCATTTGGACATTGCATACATTGTAGGGATGCTTGGCGATATATGAGTAAGTCGGAATAGACAATTGGGAAAGCGACCAAATACGTTTAAGGTACTTATGGATAAAGGAAAGTTACATGCTCACATATCAGAGGTTGGATCAGTTTGAGATAATTCGGTATACCGACTCTGATTTTACTGGATGTCAAGATAACATGGTATTTAAGTTGGCCTATATATTTCTGCTAGTTGTGGAAGAGTTCTAAACAAATAACAATATAGATTCTTTACCATGGTAGGATAATTCATAGCGTGTTATGGGACATCCAAATCATGGATTATAGTTGCGAAATTTTGTCACATGGCTGCGTGTGTAGATGGTATTAAAATACCACTAAGTTTGTGACATTGAGTCATCAACGCTATATTCCAAACAACAGGAACTCGATGAAGACTAAACATAAAGAGATCAAGTTCCTGATTGTTAAAGAGATAAGTCAAAGTGGACAGGTGTCTATAGAACATCGATACAAACTCCATAATTGCGGATCCGTTTACTAAGGGATTGCCACCCAAAAGGTTTCATGAACTTTGTTGTTCATATGGGTGTTAGATTAGTTCGGGATATATAGTTTTAAAGGATATTCAGTTCTAGTGGGAGTTTGTAATTATAATGTTCTTTTAAATGTAGACACATTTTTCAGTCACTTCAATTTAAGGATATATTAAGGTTTTACTCTGCAGAGATAAAGTTTCAGTATATTAACACTTTGATTCTGGCATATGATTTGATCTCACTAAGGTAAGGTGGACCAGTTGGAAATAGGCATGTTAAGATCAATGAAATTTCCATGCTACACATCCACATCATGATCTATGTCTTTAATTGTGTTGGCATATGTGACCATTGATGGGTCGAGTTACGATAAATGTAACGATAACCGCTTTGATCCTATGTTGGTACGATTAATGGAACGGATTGGTTACAGATACATTTGGTTATGGCAGCAAAGTTGAGCTCATATGGTTATTTTTACAATACATAATTATAAGGTTACACATATAGCCCAAGTGGGAGATTGTTGGATCATAATCCAACATTGGGCATATATGTGAAATAATTATGCATGGACTGTCAATTAAGGTTAAGCCCATTTTATAAGTGATCAAATTAGGTTTAAGGAATTGGGCTTTAATGTATCTAATAAGGTGTGGGCCTTTAATGTGTAGATACTTAATGGGTTATTCATATTTTAATGATGGGCTAAAATAGGATACCCAATATAACACGCTTATATAAGGGTTATGGTCCCTAGGTCACACGCTCACGACATTCTATTCTCGATATCCCATTGTCGAAAAAACCTACGGAGAAAACTAAAGGGTTCTCTCGAAAAGCTTCGAAACTTAGTAGATCTAGAAGGCCAAATCCTGGATTCAACTCCTATGGATTCGTACGCTTCCGCAATCTAGTATTTGTGATTCTTGATAATTCGATATGAACGCTCATGGATTAAAGTGATGTTATTCACTAAAGTTTATTCCAACAAAAAGTTCACCTGATGTTTGAGCAATCGTATTAGAGGTTCTATATTTTCATTCACCTGATGTCAATTTTTCGCTCAATGACATATTTAAATAATTTGCTAATGGTTATTATTTGTAGGGTTGGCAAACAAGAAAACGGTGGCCATTCAACCTGGCAAGGATCAGTCAGTGCTCCTTGCTACAACAAAGACAAAGAAGCAGAACAAGCCCGCCAGTTTGCTAAACAAATCCCTCATGAAGAAAGAGTTTCATTGCATGGCCAAGGTTGTCTCAAACCAGGTATAATTCTTTATGTTTTATTTATCTGCTCTATTTTTGTCATATATATTAGCACTGAGAAGTATTTTATTGCTATAATAATACTGGTAATTAGTTTATCTATTCATGATTAAGAATCTTGTGCTGACTATGTAACTACAATTCATTCTGTATGATACTTGAGTGATACTGGTACTCATAACTGAGGCTTGGACTTCTCATTTATATATGTTTAAAATCTTTTGTCCAGATCCATATGCAGTCTGCCCGGTCAGACACTTGGATAATTGCTTAATTTGTTTTGGCTAGGCAATGGGTCATGTCTTAACAATGATGGTTTATTTTTCTGCTCGGTTTGCTGCTATGTTAGCACTGAGAATAATAAGTTTATTGCTACAATAATGCTGGGAATTAGATCATCTAGTCATGATTAAGCTCTTTGTGTTGACTGCTGACTATGCTTACCAATTCATTATGTACTTATAAGAACTTCTCAATTATATCCATCATAAATTCTCTTGTCTAGATCCATATGCAGATGCCCAACCAAATAATTTGTTTTGACTAGCAATGAATCATTAATTTATATTTTCCCCCTAATTTTCATCATTGGGTTTTTTACTTGATGCCTTTTTTTTAACCGTCGATCACATATTGACTCTGCTTCTGTTGAGTGAAGGTGGTTCATAACTACTACAGGCCTAATCTGAAGAAGACAGCCCTTGCTAGATTGAGTGTTGTGAGTCGAAGCCTCAAGGTTGCCAAGTTTGGTGTCAAGAAGAAGAATAGACAAGCTTCAGCTTGAAGTAGCAGAGTGCACATTACATTCATGATTCATTATTGTATTTTGGGATGAATACTTTCATTGATACTATAGTTTGATGGTTTGCTCTTAAGCTTAAGATGAGAAACCAAGGTCACTTCATTTCTATTTCTATACAAAAAAACGATCTTTTTTTTTCCTTTCTAAATAGCTTGCTACTCATGTCATTTAAAACTGTTTCAAACATAGGCTCCTCTTCAACCAGATGCATTCCAATGCAGTTATTTTGTGATGCGGTACATGAGGCAGATTGTAGAAGATTCAACTACAGACATGACATCATTGCGATCAATGGTAAAATTATATTAAAATTTAGCGTTCTCATATTTTTTGCAAATGTTTAATAATTGGAGCCAATTATATAACATATGTTTTCTCACGCTTCTCAAATATTGAGTATTCTCAAGTTCAAATTGATGAAGTGCGATCGGAGTGGGTAGAATGTGTCCATGACCATATACATGAGTGAATAGGTATTTTGTTCATAATCATATGCAAATTTTCATAGTTATAAAGACTAAACATTCTCAGTAATTGTGTGAATCGACTTTAATGTAAATTGATATATATATATATATATATATAGGGGTGGGTTCTTGTGAGACTATTTATTGGGGTGAGACCGTGAGACCTAATCTGGACCGTTATAATTAATCATTGGATGGATAAGATTGAAACATTAGATATTGTTGCATTATTTAGCATCATTTTTGGATGGGGGCATTTAGGAGAAAGCACAAAAAATCATCCAACTAGAAAATAGGAGTTACCATATCTATTTCCTTTAATTTAGGGATGCAATCAATTACACTAACATTCAAAATCCTCTAATCTCTAGCAAAAAAAATGCCATATATGTTTCTTTTAATTTAGGGATGCAATCATTTTCGGATGGGGGCATTCAATGTATATTTAGTTTAAGTATGATGCATATATAAGTTGTAAAAAAAGTATTAAGTTTTTTTTGCTGCACCTTAAATGCAATAATTATGTATTTTTTTCTTGCAATTTACATGCATAGATATATAAAAAAATAATGTATAATTAGATGATGTATCTTGATTTAACGTTAACGTTTAAAACTGGTTTTATACATCCTTCCACATTGTTAAGAATTTAATTATATGTTAACACGTCCTATGTATATTTAGTCTAATAATGAAGCATATATAATATTGGATGCATATTTAATTTATAAATGATGTATATATAATGTTCTTATGATGCATGTTTAATCATATTGAGATGCAAATATATATAGTATTCTATGCATATTTAATATTACTACCGTGCATGTTTACACTTATTATGATACCAACCTATAAAGCATTACTATCGTGCATGTTTACACTTATTATGATACCAACCTATAAAATATTTAATTTATAAATGATGTATATATAATGTTCTTATTATGCATATTTAATATTACTACCTTGCATGTTTACACTTCTTATGGTATTTAGAAGTATACTTATTGCTATTAGCATGCATATAAAATATTAGTTCGATCCATATTTAATGTTATTCTGATGCGAATAGGGATAGGCAGTCATGATAGATGTTTGAAACCAATCAAGTCCGAAAATCATGGGCAGAATCTATTCCCTCTTTACACATACCATATAAAATTACATGTATTTCTTTAATTAAGTAACCGCCCATTTATGCATTTACCAATTTACCCTTATAACTGTTTAAGGTATTTTTAATTACCTTAAATAACGAATTAATCACAGCCATCCAAAATCAAAAATAAATGGACCAGATTAGTCCCTACGGTCTCACTCTAGCATATTGGTCTCATTTGAACCAATACCTATATATATATATATATATATATTTCTTATTTGCACGCATGAACTTCAATTATGTGAACATGATATTGGAGTGCTTTGTAGCTGCCCTCAATGAAAGAATTAGTGTAGCTTTGAGAACATTTGTTACATTTTTTGTGAAACACCTATTAGACATTTTGTGAAACACTTGTTAGATATGTTTTGTTAAATACTTGATATTGTTTTGTTAAACATTTGCAGACATGTACTAGATACAATCACTTGAATGACATGTTTTGTTTTAATTAGTTATATGTTGTTTTCTTGTATTGTGTTTTGCTTTCTGCATATATGAAATCAAAATTCATATTACCACAGGTGAAAAAATAATAGACACTAAATAGAAAATACATTAGCCGCGGTCCAAAATTACAACGATTTTTATGGCTTGTAAAACTGTTGTAATACTTCAAAACCACAACGAATTTGATCTGTTGTTGAAACAATTACAAAGTACAACGGTTTTAAAGCCTTGTAGAACTGTTGTGATACTTCAAAACCACAACGAATATTAACCGTTGTAGAAATTTGTTGTTGTATTTTATAATTCAAAAACAGTTACCAACCGTTGTCCCAACCGTTGTTTTTTAGAATCTAAAGACAACGGATTCTAACCGTTGTCTTATTATTAATGAGAACAGATTTAAACTGTTATGATTGAGCGGACTTTTTTTACAACATCATCTACAACAAAGGCTGATTATTGTAATACACAACAAACTATATTTATTGTGTATTAGCGAAATTCTTGTAGTATCGAGAGAAAAAGGTGTGCAAGTTAATAAGATCGTTGTATGAACTTAAACAATCTCTGAAACAGTGGCATCTTAAATTTGACACAACGATATTGTCAAATAGCTTTAAAATCAATGAATGTGACAAGTGTGTTTGTGTTAAAGGCTCATCAAATGCATTTGTCATGGTTTGTCTATACATAGACGATATGTTGATCATGGGCAGTAGTCATGATATAATCATAGACATTAAGAAAATGTTAAAAAGGAATTTTGACATGAAAGACATGAGGATTGCTGATATGATTCTTGGAATCAAAATTGACAGAACACCTGAAGGAATTAGCTTGACACAACCACTATGTGGAGAAAGTGCTCAAGAAATTCAATGCTTTTGATGGCCCACCATCAAAAACGCCCATTGATTTGGGCATAAATCTGGTAGTTAATAAAGCAGAACCAGTAGCTCAGTTGGAATACTCGAAAGTGATAGGAAGTTTATTGTACATTACAAATTGTGCACGTCCAGATCTTGTCTATCCTGTAAACAAATTGAATAGGTATACAAGCAATCCAAGCCAAGAGCATTGGAAAGCACTAACTATGGTATTAAGATCTTTAAAATACACCCCGAGTTATAGAATACACTACCATGCAAAGACTTGAAGGGTATAGTGATGTTAGCTAGATTTCAGATTCAAAGGACTTCTACTCCACTAGTGGATATATATTTACTATTGGAGGAGCAGCACTATCATGGAAATCCACAAAGCAGACTTGTATAGCTCGATCCACCATGGAATCTGAGTTTATAGCTTTTGATAAAGCTGACGAAGAATCTGAATGGCTTCGTAATTTCTTAGAGGATATTTCATGCTTGAAAATTCCAGTGCCTCCTATGATGATTCATTGTGATAGTCAAGCTACTATAGGAAGAGCACACGGTAATATGTATAACGGTAAGTCTAGACATATCCGTCGTAGACATAATACCGTAAGACAAATTATCTCTAATGGTGTTATATCAATTGACTATGTAAAGTCAAAGGATAACATAGCGGATCCGCTCACGAAAGGGCTTAACCGATATCAATTGAGTAAATTGCTAGAGGGAATGGGACTAAAACCTATAATTTAAAGAACGATTAAAGTGGTAACCCAACATTGGTGACTGGAGATCCCAAGAACTTGGTTCAATGGGAAAACTAAACTATAAAAGTTCAGTTAAGCACTTGTAAATCAGTCAACTCATCCCTAGAAGGCAAAACAAGTGCAATAATCTTGTTGGTTGTGGTAAGGTTAAGTCGTAAACACTTTTAATGATAATTGACTTGGTCAAAAGATATCACCTATATAAGTGAGAAGTGAGGGTCGCTTCAATGTAACACTTATGAATCCAAAGTGTTGTCCATGGCCAAAAAGGACACAACTGAAGAACGGAATGTGACAGAGATCATATTGTGTAAATGTCATTGACTAGGTATACACGAAGGAGGAATAGTTTAAGGCCGCTGGTATATCCGATGATATTTACAAAGGAAAGTTCAAAGCCACAAACTACATGTCCTGATACAATATAGTTTCAATTAAAGTGAGTATAAGAGTCTGCATTTTCATGTGCATTTGTTTCCACTCATGTGGGGGATTGTTGGAAATTGGTTTTAAGAGTATTAGTTGATGACCTAACTTTGACCAATTTTTTAGTGACTAATTATTTAATTCTGGAGAAATTAAATATTAAAATAATAATCTACGTTTCGAGTAGATGGATGTAGTATATTTAACTTCTCAAAATCAATTTGTGGTGGGTGAGAAATAAAATACACAAGACAGTCACTTGGAAATGGGATAATGGATGATGGGAAGGTGAAAAGACACACATCCCACGTAGGAATAAAATACTAATTTTATTCAATATATCAATAAGTGGGTGTGCAAGAGTGTGCAAAATAAAATAACTATACACATGTGAGGTGTGGTTGGCAAGGCCACACGCGCGCGCGCTGACCCGGCACTGGGGCCGTGGGCCTAGGGCCGAGCCCGTGCTCGTGTCTCGTGTCCCGATGGGACTGGGCCTAGTTTTACACAGAAAATTTATTTGTAATTTCTGGAAGAATATAAACAAATAAGTTGCAGCTTAAAAACCAAAACTGCAGCTTTTAAAATAAAATTACAGCTTTTAAGATGAAACAGACACCACTGTCTTAGTGGTCTACCCACTACTTGGAAGTTACAACATAGTTGCAATTGAAGAGTGCCCATTACCTGGAGGTTTCAGCCCACTATCCCTGAAATTACCGCCCTGCAGTAAAGAGACCTTTTACCTGGTTGGAAGTCCTATATATAAGGTGCATTGAATCTGTTCAGACATACAATTATTCTCTCACTTTATCTTCTATCTTTGCATAGTATATACTCAGTTTTTTCACATTTCAGTTTCATAGGATCCTTGAAATTTGTTGTGCTGCTATTTCAAAGACGTAAGTTGTTGTATCTTTGGGGATAATACGGTTGTTCCGTCAGCACTATACGGGACGTGTTTATATTGCGGATAGAATTCTACTCGCCTCAGCATTTCTGTAATTTTACATTTCTGTTTCATGGTAATAGATAGCTCTTGTACTCCCTAGTTAACAGAATAAACACTTAAATTTCAACAAGTTATACCAATTTTATGTCATAATATACATAAACGGATCCACATTCCACAATATGGGGGCACGTGTCCCCATAATATTTTTTATTTTTTATTTATAATTATATTATATATTGTTTATTTTTAAAAAATATATATTAATTAGGTGACAAAACATAAATTATGCCCCACTAATTGTTTGTTATGTCTTTTTTCACTTTTCTTTACTATTTGTTATTTATTTTTAAAATTTATATAGTAATTAGGTTAAAAAATAAATAAAGTGTGTCCCCCTAATTGGTTTTGATGAAATTTATAATTGCATTAATTTTATGCCCCCACCATAAAAGTTCCTAGATCGATCCTTTTGATAACTCGGCCTAGTGCTTACGCCGACTATGCCCGAGGACAACAACTCCGGCTCCTCATTGCTGCCGCTTGAGGTAAACCGCGGGATGTGCATGCACTTTGTTCTCGACGAGGTCTCGCCGACGACAACCCAAATCTTCACCACCGCATATGCCCTGGGAGCAATTTGATGGAGCAGGGATATGAACCTCGACCTCCACCCCACAAACAATTTGATAGAGTAGGGATTTGAACCCCGACCTCCATCCCACAATTGCTTGTGGTGGCCAGTGGGCTAAGCCACCTGTTCTTGATAATATATAACTTCTTTAAAGAAATTACAAAAAACTTCAATCACATCTCTACATCGGTATCCGTTCATTATGCAAGTGGCCCGCTTAATATATTTAACTTGTTATTAGAACATAAGAAAACCAAAACATTCACCACTTCCATGATATTTTGTTTTAAAGCTCCTAACAAGGCTGGTGGTTCTCCAATAAAAGCTTGGAACTACCCGTTATTAGAAAAAAGGATAATTCCGATAAAAAAAAGGATAATTACAAAATTAAAAATACCTCCTTGATATTTATTTCTATTTTATAAATTACACCTCCAATAAATGGATATTTGTTAAGAAACTACAAACCTCAAAGGGGTATTTATAATACATTAAGAGGATATTTGTAATTTTAAAAAATAACTAGATACATTTTTCAATTAGGTCTCGAGGACAATTTTTGTAATTCTCTCTTTAATAGATAATTCGAGTCCCTCTGATGTTGTTTACATCCGCAGATCACTTCAAGTTAAGATTTCTGATAAAAGTCCAACTTTATCTCCGGGGTTGGTAGTTCTTGAGATGGGAACTTATCTGCGACAATTCAGCAAGCGTTATACAGGCCTTGGGGTCGTCCCAGGGGGAGCCCTCCAACGCTCAAGTCAGTACCGGTTGGAGAATAATTCCTGAGCAAAGGAAACAGCAATTAAGAGCAATTAACCGAGAATACTTCACGATACATACAAATTGGACAAAGGGACATTTTTATACCAGGATGATGGGTTGCATGGGCCTTGTAGGATAACGTGGGCGCATGGACCTGTATGAGCCAAATAATTGTATATACGATCCAATAATAATTAATAATATTGGATAATTAATCAAGTACTTTCAAATTAAATAATGCGCAAAATAATTAAAATAAAGATAATTGGGAAAGGCAATTTTGTCCCCCAACAGCCTCTAAACTCATTCTGAAAATTATAGCTAGCCAATTCTTCCCTCTCCAAGAATTTCATTGATAATTGGCGTAGAGAGACCATTGCAAATATTGTAATTGAAAGGTTGTTTCAACAGCCAATGGTCACAAAGAAATCAGATAGAACTTGCAAAAATTTCGACCAGACAAGCCTAATACGGTTCATGTTACATTGCCTGTTAAAGTGAACTTGATTTTCAAATTTTTAATATTTCCATAATTAAAAGTAATTTTATTAATTTTTATCTAAAAACTAAAATGTATTTAAATTAGTTATGTTCTTCTATAATATTTATAAGGCTTGGACCATTTGGGCTGAGTATCGAACAAGGCCTATTATATGTATTGGACCATTTTTAGCTTGAAGGGCTTGATTTACCAATCTTTTCCAAGTAATGAAGTGTCTAAAATCCCAAACTGTAAATGGACACATTTGAACCAAGAGTTGTGTCCGTGGTGACACCACATCATGTTTAAGAATTTCTAAAATATGATTAAAGTAATTAATTGTAGGACAACATTTAATTAAATAACTAATTATATGTCTTATTATCCATACTTAAAAATGATTATGATTGAATAGACGAAATAGTAATTTATTTTCCCAATAAAACTCAAAATTTTGCCACGATCGGGACAGAATGACTATCGATTTAGTTATACTTTCACGTTAATTATATAGACTGCTTTAGCAAGGACACAGGATTCCAAGTTCCAACACGTCCATTATTCTAATGTTTGCGACTTACTTTATTCATCACAAAAATTAAGTATATAATTTTTGTGACGAAATCACTGTTTCTTCACTAAGCTTTTTGGTTTTATCTACACCTAGAGAAATATTCACACAATCACACAGTAGACATGTATTGTCTGGTGTATTTCTCTAGGAGTAGCATCTACTAGACAAAGATTTTTACTGGACCAATATTTTTACTGATAAGTTTTCTACATGCAGGTAAAGGTAAAATCCTAAAATTATATACGAGGTAAAATCAAAGCAATCACACCTATCAAATTGATGGAGATATGATATATCTTTTTAGGATTTTATATTATCTTATATTTTAGGAAGTGATTTGTGTTTAGGAGTCTTTTATTCTAAGTTATCTTTTAATGTTTTAATTAAGTTAGGATTCTTTGTTTGGTCTTATAAATAGTTGTTTTACTATTATTTTAGGGAGGTTGAATATTATTAAGTTTGAGATTTATCTCTTCTTCAAATACATGTTCTATTGCTTTGTTCAATACTTCCTATATTCTTACGAATCAACGGTAGTATTTGTGTTCTTTGTTGTTCTTGTTACGCTTAAATGTATAATCGAATTGGTATTCGTAATAGACCGCCTTAAAACCCGAACCATGTTGTCCGACCGGATCCACAACGCATGAACGACATTGCATGTTGTATAGTGTATGTCCGTCAAATCAACTTGTTGACACAACGGATAATCACGTTCGCATCCAAATTATAAGAAGAAATTTTCGACATCGCCATCGCCCGACTCACGGCCGACCGCGATCGGCCTTGGACCATTTGGCGAGGTGTGCAACAAAGCAATGGTTTTTAACTATCGCGGTGGATGTGGTTTTTTTATCCATCCCCACATATTTTGTCAAATGAGGAATATGGTGGTTACGATAGACCACCAATTTTTTATGAAGAAATTGATAACACATTCACTAGGTAAGTATAACGAGCCTCCAAAATTTGACGAGGAGATTGGTGGTTATAATGGGCCACCTATTTTTGATACGGAAGGTGACGATACAATTTGATGTTTGCCTTACGACACACCGCCAAAATTTGACGAGGGCGCTTGTGGTTATGACGGACCACCAATTTTGGCCAATGAGGATGATAATCACCATACGCATGAGGTCACGCAACATGATCTTAATCCGGAAAATTTTTGTTCAATACTAAAAAGGATATATTACCATTTAAAGACATTGGTTTTGGACTATCAATTTTCTTCAAGCCTATGGGGAGATTCATTGAGATCGTGGAAATCCTTATTATATGGCTCCGGTGTCTTTGAAGAAAAGCTATGGACAAGAAATTGATTGCTTTGTTTTTGATCTAGCTCAAATATGTTTTGATATTCGCCTTGTTTTTCCATCTCGTCCTCATCGCGCTCCTCCATGGTTTGATATTGTTTCTAGCATCTCCTTCCGATTCGAGGACGAATCGTCTCGACCCCTAAAAAAACAAGAGAGAATGATGGAGATATGATATATCTTTTAGGATTTTGTATTATCTTATATTTTAGGAAGTGATTTGTGTTTAGGAGTCTTTTATTCTAAGTTATCTTTTAATGTTTTAATTAAGTTAGGATTCTTTGTTTGGTCTTATAAATAGTTGTTTTACTATTATTTTTAGGAGATTGAATATTATTAAGTTTGAGATTTATCTCTTCTTCAAGCAATACACGTTCTATTGTTTTGTTCAATACTTCCTTATTCTTACGAATCAACGGTAGTATTTGTGTTCTTTGTTGTTCTTGTTATACGCTAAAATCAAAGCATCACAAATAATGGAATTCCATTTGCTATATGGTAAAAAAATTCAATAAAAAGAAGAAATAAAAAAGAAAAAAAAAAAATCAATTTATGTTGATCAAGAGAATCTAAATTTTTTTTTTTTAAAAGGAAGAATTTCGTAGAATAGTGAGGCAAGCAAGTTATGCTAATCAGTTTCTCAGGTCAATTTTTCTTTAATTTTCTATTTGGGATAATTACAAAAACACCCTGAGGTTTAGCTAATTAAAAAGAAAGTTATTTTTCAAAATGACAAATACCCCTTAACATTTGTTTATGTCTTACAAATCACCCTCAAGATGAGGATATTAAATACAAACTTTGGGGCATTTGTAATATAATAGGTATTCGTAATTTTGAAATATAATCAGAGTTTTTTTGTAATTAGGGCTAAACCTCTCAGGGCTGTTTTTTTGTAATCAACCCTTTCTATTTGTCTATCTAGAGTGGGGTGGCAAAGTTGAAGCTTGATTTCTACATGGCACTACTGGAGGTGCATGCCTATTCAGAAGCTCACGAGCCAGTTCTTGAAGATCGCCGCCGCCGCCGCCACTACTGGCGGCAAAAGAGGGTATTTCCGGTTGGACTCTGGTGGTGGCGGTGGTTGAAAATGCACATGTGTCGATTTCTGATTGGCGCTGGTGCAGGGTCCATGATGGGTGCATTGCCACTTGATCAAATAGGGATGACAAGTCATATGTTGCTGGCATTGCTGATGACGTAGGCAAGTCTGCTATGGATAAGGTTGCAGGTGGTGGTATGAGCTGTGTTGGCGGAGTTGGAAGGTCAAGGGTGGTTAGATGGGCTTGTAAGTAAGAGAGTTCTGCTTGTAAATTCACCACCTGTAGATAACATCAGAAAAGTCAAAGGAAAAAATATTTTGGGTTGTGCCTAATACTTTTCAAATGGACAATTAATCTAAATATTTTTTATACCTTAAATGACTACTAATACTTTTGAGGCAAAAAATTAATACTTTTCATGAGAGCTACTAAAAATATTGTTCAAGGAGATTACTAATATTTTTCAAATGTACTACTAATTAATACTTTTCAGGGAAAAAACTAATATTTTTAAAGGCCCCTAATATTACAAAAATGTCATCGGTTCCGATATCTTATGACACCAGCCCAGAATATTACAAAAATATCATCGATGCATGAAATTACAGAAAAAACCCGGGTCGGATGGATCCGACTAACGGAAAAGACCTGTTAGACGGTCTAACCCAAGTCTTTGTCTTATTTTAATTATTTGTTTTGTAAAATATAATTAAATAATGGGGTAAATGAATATCTGCTTTTCCCATGAGACTCAGTTTAATTGGGATCGGCAAAATGCTAATTGAATTAATTTATATTATTTTTCCTTTCTAATAAAATTAAAGAACTTTTCTTAGAAATAGGTAACATTATAGAAAATTAATTTTCTTTCATAAGGCTTCTTTTTTTAAATATTTTCTTTATCACTTCTATTTATTTTTCAGAACGAGCCAAAATTATATCAGCACTTTTTTGTTAAAATATTTGTTTTATATGTGATGTCACTTAACTCTCAACTATTACTTAATGTTGAGGGAATGAGGTCATAATATTAATATACACAAAACTTTAAAGCCTATTTCCAGGCTCCATTTTGTACTTCGTTTTATTAATAATATGGAAATACTGTAAAGGTATCGATAAAACTTTTTCTTGTTTATAGTTTTCCATGTGTGAAACGACACAATAGTTTTGAAAAATATATTTGATTATGATATTTCTAAAAGAATTAATTTCTAAAGTAATGATAAAAGTGATAATTTGAACCACGAGCTTGTAGCTCAAATGGTATCACTCACTCTTTGTAAGGGTGTTGACCGGCCCGGTTCGAACCCAATATGTTTCAGTTTCTTTGAAATTTATCTTCTCCCCAACCCTTACTCCCAACTTATTAAAAAAAAAAGTGATAATTTGAATATCATTATTATTTTTTATTAAATATCAACAAATTGTGTTAGGAAATTCAATTTGATATTGTGGATCCCATTACTTTATGTCATATCAATATTATTATATATATGAGGGATACAAAGAGAAAATATTATTAATTTTACTTGTGTCTACTGAATATTTTTTATAGTAGAAAATGTCATTTTAAATATGAGTTGGTCTCTGTCGGATGGTCTAATGATCTAATTCTAGGGTGGCAATTTGGGTCATCGGGTCGGGTTCGTGTTTGGCTTCCGGGTTGATTTCGGGTTATGCTTAAAATACATCGAAAGTTAATTAAAATTTAAAATTTTTATGTTTTAGATAAATTAGTAACATCGGTCGTGTTCGTGTTAGTCGGTTTCGGGTTCGGATTTCGCGTTTGTGTTCGGATTTCTCTCAGTAACTTTGGGTCGGGTTTCGTGTCGTGTCAGGCATTAGACGGAGCCCCAATAGACCCAATCCGACCAAAAACCACAATATCCCCATTCTCTCCTTTCCCCCAAATCAATTTTCTTCCTTCCCCTTTCGCGTCTCTCTCAGCCTTCTCACCCTCTTCCAGATATATTCACCATAAGAATTTTAATTAAAGAAGAGATTTGTATTGGAATTTATCGAAAGGCAACATAATTTCCAGATTTTGATTTCTCTGTTGTGAGTCCAAGATTGTTCGACGAAATTGAGTTAACTGGTCGATCCTTCAGATTTTTCTCATTGTTTTTGTTGTATGCATATGATTTTTCTTCGTTTTTGAGAGGAGTTTGTGAATGTTAGGGTCAATGCCGAAAAGTACAATTTATAAACATGCTACCGGTGCATGAAATTATGAAAAATCTGGTCAAAGTTGGATCCGTCTAACTTAAAAAAGACCGATTAGACGGTTTGACGAGGAGTTTTTGTGTTTAAATATTAATGATGTGAATCCTATTTGACAAAATAGAATATATGTGTCTGAAAATGACATCTCTATATATAATAAAAAGAATGGAGATACAGTTAATGCTTTCATTGTTTTTTCTCAAAACATTTAGAATTTGATATATCTAGACAATCAAATCAAACTGATGAGACCATTTCTACAGGAAAGTTTCTTCTGCTTAACGCAACTGAATGGGGAGATCCAGACAGAATTGGCTGTTTCTAAGACTCTTTAAACTACTAAATTAAAAGCAGGTGATCATTAATAACATAATTAATTACCATAAATCTAAACACTTCATGTTTGGACAAGGGCTCCTCTTGATTCCTTTCAAAGGTAAAATGAAAAATAGAAAACGAGATCTAACTTAACACTTAACAGTGAAAATGTATTTTGCATCATCTATTTTAATTTACGGATACACGTCAAGTATATATATACAATTCACATTCAAGCTAAGTGTTTATGTTTTAAAAATATTATGTAATCTAATGTAAAGAATGATATATCAATTTATAATGACCAATTACCCAAAAAAAATGATCTTAAGTGGTAAAATTGAGAAGTGGAATAATATTCCAGCAAAAACAAAACCACCCCAAAACCAGCAAAAATGACCGACCAATTCCTTAATAACAGCAAAAAACATAGGATTTGTGCAAGGAAAAGTGGTGGCAGAGAATATAAACTGGTGTTTAATTTTTTAGCAGACGCTGACCAAATCATAAGTTGAAGAATCAGAATTAATAATCAGCAGGATTCTTGATTTCAGCAAGACCATATAACTGTTCCCCCAATGCATCACATCCTGGTCCACATTTCCTAGACCCCTCCGGCCCTCCTCAATAATATTTTCTAATTAATTAGATGTTAAAAATTGTACTTAATTACACTAGTACTCGAATAGAAAACTATGATTGTACATTTCCTAAAAAAAAAAAAAAATACTATGATTGTACATTTGTACCAGCTCGAACTAATTAACTACAGTTTGAATACGTGCCCAAAATATATATGGGCTGATACATGCATATGCCAACTCAAACCTTAGTACATGCTCAAATATGTATTAAGGTTTTTTCCCCTAATTTTGGGAATTTCCATAACTGGACGACAGGAATTTAGACTGACTTAATTTGATCAAATTCAAGCTCAACAATTTCCCATCATAGTGATTTGGAATCATAGAATTAATTAAATTTTCAATTAAATAGTGTCCGTGTTACGTACATTTGAGTATTGTAAGTTGTAACTTAAGAAATTGATCAATTTGAGTTTGTAGCTGAAGAAGAAGATAAAGAAGAGTTGTCTATAGTTCACCAACTCCGATAAGACAGATAACTAAGGATAAAAGCTGCTTATTCATAGTAGGGACAATATAATTGATCAATTTTTCTAGTACTCGCAAACTTAATTTCCTCGTGTGTGTGTATATATATATGATCACTCTGTACTAATTAATATCACCACATAAAAGGAAAAAAACAAATCTTTTTTAATTGAATTACATGTTGTTGGAGAGAATTATTAATGATGAATTCGAACATGACTATAGCATCTATTAGTTATAGGATTTTTTGCCTATATTATTTATCATTCTGCACTATTATAGAAAAAAATGAAAATAATAATAATTAAGTTTCATTTTAATTGAATAATTACCTGTTGTTGTAGAGCAAAGATATGGGCAACACAGCCATAGACCGGGTCTCTGAGCCGGGCCTGAGCCTCATAAGAAATCGTGAGCACCGCATCGAGCCGCTTTTGAACCGGGATATGGAGGAGAAGCTTCGACACGTTACTAGCCCCAAACACCTTGTGAACCGCCGCGAAGTGAGCCGCCCCTTGCTCCGAGTCGAAATACGGCGCGAATATGCAACCCGCCACGCACTTCCTTCTCAAGAACTTGCATGCCCCGCATGGCCCACCAGCCGCCGTGCTACTGCTAGGAATATTTGAACTGCTCATCTTTCACCAAGCGGGGAGGATCAAGCTAGCTACATACATATATATGTAATAACATACTTTCTTGAAATTAAAAGGGCTTTTTTTATTTTTTTGGTTATTTAAGGTTTAGGGTTTAATTTGGTGGAATTTGTTGTTTGTATTTGGGAGAAGCTAAGGGGGATATAAGGAGGGGGTTTAAAACTAGAAAAAGACTTTGAAGCCACGCGATGAAGCAAACCCCATTAGCTGCTTGCGTGAAGCAAGCATGAGATAAGCCAGCCACCTGTCTTTCTATTTATCTCCTCAATTTGTCTTAACAAAACTCATGTTTTTAAGTATCTTACGCTGATCACCCTTTTTTCCCATCGTATACGGTATATACAAGTATACATACAGGGCATGTCAGCCAGCTCAGCTATCCCTAACCAAAAAAATTTCCCTAGCCCAACTATGTTTTTCCTTTAAAAAAAATTTATTTTTTTAGAAAAAACGGGATAAAAAAAATGGAGCGCGCCAGGACCAGGGAGACCCCCAAAATCCGCCTCAACGACTATATAAATATGTACACGTGTAAAGCAGAGGAGATAACAGATTCGAAGTGACATAAAACTAATATTTCGAACATGTATATGTGTGTGTACACTCAAAAGGTATGTATGAAAATAGATGGTTTTAGGAACAAAAAAATTAGGCCTTGTTTGTTTATGTTTCCAAGGTCCCCATTTCCAATTTCCAACTATTCATGAAAATGGAATCATGTTTGTTTAAAATTTCCAATGGAAATCATCATTTTCACTTTCCACTTTTCACATAAAACATCATCTCAAACCTACAATTTCATCTCTCAACCCTATACACTACCCTACATCACTTATCAATCATTATTCTTATTTTTTAATCCAATTATATATGTGGGACCCTCCATTATCAACTTTATCTACTTAAAATACTACTATATATATCTAATGGGACCCACTAGCCTACAATCTTACAAATATAATATTATATATTCAATTAAAATATTCAACCACTATCAATTTTCAAATTATTATATACATAAAATACTATTTCAAAACTACTTAACCAAACATAATCTCATTTCCAAACCTACATAAAACTCATTCTCATTCACTCATCCAAACATAATTCCAGTTTTCACACGAAAACCAATAAATTCTGAAAATTCATTTTCCAACACTAGAAACTAGAAATAGTCCATGGAAACATAACCATACAAGGCCTTAGGGTTCCGTAGCACTACATGAAAATTCCAGTTTACCGACGTAAATGATTTTATCACTAAATTTTACATTACCTACATAATACCTACAGAACAAAAAAATATTATTTTTCCCCAAATTATAACGACTTATTAAAGCCAGATTACACGACGCTTTTTCAATTACCGACATATTTTTCTCGTAGGTATTTACCAACAATATTAGAGTCCAGCTTACAATGATTTTACCTACAATGATATTACCTATACTTTACAATTTTCTTAATACTTACCTCTGATTTTTACTTAGTAAATTGTTTTTCCTTGTATAATAGTGTAGGGAAGAACACATGCACTTAAATGAGATTGAACCTTTCATCGTCCCAAATTAATTACAAATTGATCCCAATGATTTTAGGAACTTATATATAATCAAAGAGAGATTTTTTGGGTTGAAAAACTTTGTCTATGATTGTGTAGGCTCTAAGGGTTACTTAGTGTTTAAAGGTGCGTGGAAGGCATACGACCCAACTCTTTAATTTTCAGCTCTTCCTCTCAATGTTTTACTCCTCAAAGGGTAATTCTAGGGCGTAGCTAATTTTAGCAACTCCTAGTCCAATTTTTTTCCCCTATCTCAATTCTTTTTTTCCTAAAAATACAAAAAAACATATAATTTTGGTTTCCCCCTAGATTCGCCTCAGGGCAATTCTAATGATGTTTTATTTCATTCTTATATTGGTATTTCATTACACTATATAAATTTCACATTTACGATTATGACATCATCTTGTATACGTTAGTGGTGGAACAAAATTAATGGCATAAAGAAGTGTATGGTCATGAAAGGGATTGTCTCTAGGCGACATTAATTGCCCCTTAACAATAAAGAAAAAGAGAAAACCTTAATTTTAATTATTTTTTATTTCTATTATTTATTAATATCTTATAATTGTTTAAACTCCATATAAGAACTTAAAAATTCTTTAAACAATCTTAATCTAGACTTCTTAGATTTCATTCACACCTCAGGAATGTTCATCTAGTCTTCCATTGAAGCTTGGATACGATTAAATGCACCGTACGTATAGACAGGTCGTTTAAGTATTATTTATTAGGCGCACAAATAATTAAGCAATTGTTATGGCTGTCATCATCCTAACCACTTTTTATCCATTTTCCAAGGGGCAACTTGCCAGTGCTTCTTTACCAACTTAACAAATTCGGAAATTGAATTAGAAAATGGTTGTAATCATTCAACACTCACTTTCTACCATTAGGTGTACGTAGTAATTCGTATATATTATCCATGGAATTAATCTTTATGTTACACAATATATATATATATATATATATGATGTTGTCGAAAATGTAGATTACTCCACGTCAAGATGAGTTTGATAGTCTAATAACCCAAGTCATTTATGCCATGAGGGTAACTCCAAAGCGAAGTTACATTGTTTTTTATCGTGGAAACTAGTTTGCAATATAACAGACAAGGTTAATAGGCTTTCTGGGGTTGTCCTAGGGAAGTTCTCTAACGCTTAAGTCAGCGAATGTCCCCGGAATAATCTATCCCAAAGCAAAAGATTTAATTAAGTGATTTAAGTTCAGATACAAATGAATATAATGATTAACTATTTATACCTAAGATGATAAGTCTCATTTGTAATACCTAGAAATTACATCTAAGGCATTTATACTTTTAATACTCACTCTCTAACAGTTAGCGCATGCAAGTATTGGATTGTTGCCTATTGTTAGACACAGAACTCAGTCACTCACTATTACAGAGGTGACTCAATACATCTCACATCATAATTTCTTTCTATATTTTTTACTCCAACAACCAGTCTTTACACCTTCCACAAAAGAGGTAAGTCGTTTTATCTTTGGGGACATTACGTCAATTCATGAGCACTAGCCGAGATGTATTTGACTTGCGGAAAAAGATTCAATTTAATTCGACTTGGTTTTCCAGTTCAATTCCAGTTTATGAAGTTGCAGTCAAGACAAATTATAATAGATAGACTATGTTCAGTCTTGTAATTTCAGTTTGTAAGCCATTATTGAAGGCTCATTCTTGTTGCAAGTTGTACACTCGTACTACTTAAACAACAATATCTTATAAATTGTTTAAGAAATTATAAACTTTCAAAAAGTTTATAATAAATTTTTATTAAAAGATAGTATAAGATCCCAAAAAAAAATGGTTAAGTGAGAGTTTGTAGATTCCTAATTAGGATTTGGCTAAATGGGATTTTAGTTTTTTTTTGTTTTAGTACATACCCCAGGTGGAGAAGGGTGCGATAGGAATCGAACCTCAGACGTCTGGCCTGGGCGAACGACAATCTTGCAATATTATTTACAGTGCCCAGGTTTTTTAGCCATTCCTTTCAAGCCAAAATATTTTTAGCCATCTTTTTTAAATACATACTTTTTAGCCATTTTGATACGTGAAATTCCAAAATTACCACTTAAGCTAAATTACACCCTTTCGAATCACACACACCCTCATAACTCGATAATCAAAACTTGGGAACAAAATTCTATTTCAACGACTTGCAAAAATGGACTCTACATCAACTGTATCACTTCATTCAATTCCATTAATTTCATATTTCTTGTTGATTTAATTAGTTTATAGTTGCTTAGGTTAGTATTTATTTTTAGATTTGTAGAATTTGTAGGTTTTAGACAATTTAGATTTAGTTCGAGAAGATTGATGCTTCGTTAATGGTAGTTGTGGGTGAATGAGTGATGGCTCAAAAGCTACTCTAGAAAACCATAGGCAAGTGCACCTATTGTTTTGTAGTATAGATTATTGAGTACCGAGTGTCATTCCCACGAGGATGGTAAGTACTAATAATTACCGTCTTTTTGTTATTTAATCTAGCAATTTTCGAGTTTTGTTTGTTTAATGAAAATGAAAAATAGAGAATTTTAAAATAATTGCAACTTACAAAATATCAAATAAAAATAGATTGTAGAATTAAGAAATCAAGAGCTAGAAATGTGTTTGAATGTAAATCCTCTAGAATGTTTTTGTGATTTAACAAGATAAAAATACAACCATAATCCCTTAAGCAAAAACCAACCTCTTTTAGTAAAATCTCATGTTTCATGGACCGTAGAAATTCCCGATTTAAGTTAAACCCTCTATCGAACGCGAATAACTTCTAATCTCAAGTTGATTAATCAAATTTCTTTCTAGTTAAAACCCCCAAGACAAAGATTATAACGATTTGTGAATTCCCATATTAGGTTTGACCCTAATCCGGAAGATTTATGTCGTCCCATATCTAGGATTGCATGCAACTCTTTTCACTTATATAGGTTCTATTTCACCATGAATCTCTCGATTTTCCGGATGAAAAATAAACTTCAAATCAATATTGCGCATATACCAATTTGAATGAATAAAGCATAATATAAGTGAATCACACAAAACATGAAGATTTTATTAAAAACATACAAACCTTAATCACAAATTCATTCTAGAGTTCATTACATTCAAACACTAGAAATTTAGCTACACATGGCTTTGACAAAAGAGTATACTACAAAAGAAGATATGAATAAAATGAACATGGTGTACTTAGCTCTTATTCAAGACCAATACAAGACTTCCTCCTTGGTTGATTGCAATGATGTTGAGCTCCAAGCCTTCTCCTCTATTGCTCTTCAACTTCCAACTCTACCTCTCTTTTATCCTCTCAATGTATTTTGCTTTGAAACTTAGAATATACAATGAATATACAATGAATCTCTCTATCAATGAATACTACATGAATTATATATCTTTCCCAACTCAAACTCTTGGCTTTTATAGGTACCATCTTTGTGAAAGAACACATCAATAATGCTAACAAATGCTCCACTTCCATGGTTGTTGGTTGAATCATTGTGTGCACATTCATGGTTGAGTTGGTTGAATCATTGTGTCCACATGACAATTGAGTAAAAACATTAAATCAATAAGAATGGTTCAATAAATTACAACACACAAGGATTTTTTTTTTTTTTCAACACATTGAACACAAGCAAAGTTCTTAGCCTTCTCAACCCGAATTAACCATTCAAGAAAAACACGTTTTGCAAAGCGATCGATCGTCAAGAAAGATCAGTAACATCGTGAGACATTATTCAAACTTGAAATCATCACTCCACAAATATTGATAGTTATGAATAACTTCAATTCAATAATGTCATGAAAATACAAGAATTCAATGGATCATTGTAGTTAGCCTACTAGTCATATAACCAAGATTCTTGAACTTTTATTGGAATGAGAATTCAAGGAATATACATTCTCCCTTTTGATTTTTTTTTTTAGGTCCTTTCGAGACATTCTTCCATTAGGTTTATATGTTGAATTTTCGTTCAAACACTCCTAGGGTGGTTTCCCATACTCATATTTGTGTCGCCGTTTTACGTAAAAGACAAACATGGGGCTCATGAATGCTCCTAGTTACTAAGCAACACCAAATAGAGGAGTATAACCTCGATTGGATTCCCTTTTTTTTTTTTCTTCTTCTTCTTTTTTTTTCATTTGTTTTTTTTTTTTCACAAGCTTGGTATAACAACTAGTTAACCACCACTAAATCATGAATTCTCAAACGTTCATAACACTAAGCTTTGTCGTAAATGCCTTAACAAATCAAATATTATGGAGTTGGAAATCTCGTCAAAATTTAGCCCGCATCCACGCTCAATCTATCTTAGACAATCAATTGCTTCACATTAAAACACAAATTAACAAGTTAATAAATGTATAATTGGGCTAAGTTATTGACTAGCAAGCACTCAATTTGTTTAAAAAAAAATTATCTCTTGTCGACAAACTCAAAATAAAAACAAGCACACACATACTCAGAACAAGCACACAAGCATTCTAAGAATGTAATTGCCCCCACCTCCAACTTTAAAGGTTCACATTGTCCTCAATGTGAAAGAAAGAGATGAACGAAAACAAAACACTCAAAAATCAACCACACTAGAAGAAAATAAAAGAAGTGGAAAAGAAAAATACGACCTTACTAGAAGAGTGAAATCGGTATTGAGCGACCATTGGGTTGTTTAAGTACGAGACCTTCATCGGCATCTTCATACCTAATCAAGAATACACAACTCGCATACCGTGAAATCATCAAATATATATTTTTTTGAATTTTTTTTTATAATAAAAACACGGCCGTGCTTAAAAGCACGGGCGGGGCGTGTTCGATGCAATTTTTTTCTAAAAAAAAAAAAAAAAAAAAAATTTTAAATTTTTTTTTTAAATTTTTTTTTTTTTTAAACACGGCCGTGCTTTTCAAGCACGGCCTGGGCGTGTTCGATGCAATTTTTCCTATAAAACCTTGGATTTTTTGAACACGGTCGTGTGTGTTCGCGAATCAAGGGTGAAACACGGCCGTGCTTTTTAAGCACGGCCAGCCCGTGTTTATTTTTTTATTTTTTTAATTTTTTATTTCAATCCCCAAGCAATAAAAAAAATTAAGTAAAAGAAAATGCACACAAAATGCCGGGTTGCCTCCCTTAGCGCTTCTTTAAAGTCGTATACCTGGACCGTTTACCCAAATGTGGAGATTAGTCGGGTGGAGCTTTGGACTTATGAAAATCCCTTAGGTATTTAGTAGTATTACCTCCAACTTTATGCTTCAAAATATGTTCTTTGAACTTTCTACGGTCCCCTTTTCGGGCATAAGCTTCCAACATGGACTTTGAACAACACTTTTCTCCAAGAGATTTTTAGATTTCTTATCGTGCAACGAAATTGAATCGGCAAACGAACAAGTAGTATCCTTTTCAATATCAACATGAATTTTAAAAATTACTTGTTCATCCCCCACCCTCAAAGTTAATTTTCCTCATGCACATCAATGATTGATTTTGCCGTAGCCAAGAAAGAACGCCAAGAATTAGAGGAACCTCAATATCATCATGCATGTCAAGAATAACAAAATCAATCGGGAATATGAATTTATCGATCTTGACTAACACATCATTAATAATACCTCTAGGATGTTTAATCGATTTTATCGGCTAAGTGTATGTCCATCCTAGTAGGTTTCAGTTCACTTAATCCCATATGCTTGAATGTTTCATAAGACATCACATTGATACTAGCTCCTAAGTCAGCTAGTGCTCTATCAACAGGTAAACCATCAATTGTACAAGGGATAATAAAACTTCCTGGATCATTACATTTTTGTGGTAGATTATTGGAAGAACATTTATCATTCAATTGCACATTTGATAGTTCGTTAAGCTTATTTTCATTAGAAATGATGTCATTTAGATCCTTAGCATGCTTTGAAAGAGGCTGAACAAATGGAATATTAGTATGTAGTTGCTTGAATGACTCAAGGTACTTACCAAATTTGTCCTCCCTTCTATCTTCTTCAGTTAAACTCAGGTAAGGAATCTTGGGCTTGTATTCGCGACCACCTTTTTCATGGGCTTTTCTTCGTGTTTGTCGTCCTCCACATATTTCTCGCATGGTGGCGTTGGCATAATCATGATCATGTGGAAAACGATGGTGATTGCCTTTACGTGCTCCCTCGGTTTGGCTCGGTGTTACCTGGCAAACTTCCTTGTGGCCTTTCGAAATCATTTTTGCAATCATCTATTTGGTTTTCCGTTATGGATAGATACCTCTTGATTTCTCAAGGATGTTTCCACCGCCGAATCGGGTATCTGTTGATTGCACAAACTTTGTTATAAGATCTTCCAAGTTAGGCTTACCTTGATTTGGTAGAAATCCGGAGACGTGTGTAGATCGGGATTGGGATTAGGTCGTGGTTGGCCTTGGTTTCCCCAACCGAAATTAGGATGTTGTCGCCACCCGTGGATTGTATGTGTTGTTGTAAGGATTACTTGGGTAATTTCGCCTTGATTCCCAACGTAATTAGCATGTTCGGTGTGAGGTATTGTGTGTGGGCGCCTTGATGATTATGCAATCCTCCGCAAGTTTCACAAGATAAAACATGCGGTGGTGGTGGTTTAGGAGCCGCTAGATCGTCGATCTTTTGGGTCAAAGCTTCGACTTGTGCAAATAGTGTAACCACCGCATCCGCATTATAAACGCCCACTGCTCACAGGTTTACCTCGTGCGGATTGCCATTGATAGCCATTCATGGCCATTCCTCTATCGGATCTTGGGCGGCTTTCCGTGTTTTATTGTTCAAAGTTCCCCGGCCGCCGCATCAATCATTTGCCTTGTTGACGATAGTAGCCCATTGTAAAATGTTTGGACTTGCATCCAAATAGGAAGACCATGATGTGGGCATTTTCGCAGCAATTCTTTGAATCTCTCCCAAGTGTCGTACAAGGTCTCGTCGCCTTCTTAAGTGAATGAAGAGATTTCATTCCTCAATCGTGCGCTTTTGGCCGGTGGAAAATATTTCAAAAGGAACTTTTCGCCATGATGCTCCATGTTGTGATTGTTCCCTTTGGCAAAGTATTTAGCCATTGTTTAGCCCGTCCCCAGAAGAGTAAATGAGAATAGGCGCAAACGGGATGGCATCGTCGAGACTCCATTTATTTTGAAGGTATCACAAATTTCAAGGAAATTTGCGATATGATTGTTCGGATCTTCGCCTGGTAGGCCAAAATTGAACAAATTTTTGCACCATTTGAATGATATTCGGTTTGATTTCAAAATTATTGGTCGCAACAAATGGCCTTACGATGCTAGATGACGTGCGTCCATGGATGGTTTGGCATAATCATACATAGTTCTTTGTTCATCCGCCATGACGAAATCTTTACTTTCGTTAGTATCCTCTTCGTGGTTCGTGTTAGTACTTTCTCTCGTGTTGCTACGCTGCGGTGTCGCGCTTCCAAATTCGGCGACGAATAGGCATACACTGCGGTAAACAAAGAGGATAAGTATAAACCAAGACTTACAAAGATAGAAAAAAATAATGGTAAAATAAAAAAATAAAAAAATGATTAAATTAACAAAAATAAAGCGTTCTTAATATTACAATCCCGCAACGGCGCCAAAACTTGATGGCTCAAAAGTTACTCTAGAAAACCATAGGCAAGTGCACCTATCGTTTTGTAGTATAGATTATTGAGTACCGAGTGTCATTCCCACGAGGATGGTAAGTACTAATAATTACCGTCTTTTTGTTATTTAATCTAGCAATTTTCGAGTTTTGTTTATTTAATGAAAATGAAAAATAGAGAATTTTAAAATAATTGCAACTTACAAAATATCAAATAAAAATAGATTGTAGAATTAAGAAATCAAGAGCTAGAAATGTGTTTGAATGTAAATCCCTCTAGAATGTTTTTGTGATTTAACAAGATAAAAATACAACCATAATCCCTTAAAAAAACCAACCTCTTTTAGTAAAATCTCATGTTTCATGGACCGTAGAAATTCCCGATTTAAGTTAAACCCTCTATCGAGCGAATAACTTCTAATCTCAAGTTGATTAACTCAAATCTCTTTCTAGTTAAAACCCCCAAGACAAAGATTATAACGATTTGTGAATTCCCATATTAGGATTGACCCTAATCCAGAAGATTTATGTCGTCCTATATCTAGGATTGCATGCAACTCTTTTCACTTATATAGGTTCTATTTCACCATGAATCTCTCGATTTCCCGGATGAAAAATAAACTTCAAATCAATATTGCGCATATACCAATTTGAATGAATAAAGCATAATATAAGTGAATCACACAAAACATGAAGATTTTATTAAAAACATACAAACCTTAATCACAAATTCATTCTAGAGTTCATTACATTCAAACACTAGAAATTTAGCTACACATGGCTTTGACAAAAGAGTATACTACACAAGAAGATATGAATAAAATGAACATGGTGTACTTAGCTCTTATTCAAGACCAATACAAGACTTCCTCCTTGGTTGATTGCAATGATGTTGAGCTCCAAGCCTTCTCCTCTATTGCTCTTCAACTTCCAACTCTACCTCTCTTTTATCCTCTCAATGTATTTTGCTTTGAAACTTAGAATATACAATGAATATACAATGAATCTCTCTATCAATGAATACTACATGAATTATATATCTTTCCCAACTCAAACTCTTGGCTTTTATAGGTACCATCTTTGTGATAGAACACATCAATAATGCTAACAAATGTTCCACTTCCATGGTTGTTGGTTGAATCATTGTGTGCACATTCATGGTTGAGTTGGTTGAATCATTGTGTCCACATGACAATTGAGGGAATAATAGAGTTTGGTGCATCAAAATGAGGTGTAAAAGTTGCTCAAAGGTTGTCAAAAAGCAAAAATGGAAAGTCTCCATAATTTCCGCCAAAGAAAAACCAAGTCTGGACGAAAAGCACGCCCGTGCTTTCAAAGCATGGCCAGGCCGTGTTCGCGGATTTTTCCGAACACGGCCGTGCTTCAAAAGCACGGCCTGGCCGTGTTTGGTACGTCTTGGCCAAAAATTTGCTCGGTTTTGGCTCCTCAAAAGCACGGCCGTGCTTAAAAACACACCCTGCCCGTGTTTGATCGAAAAGGCCCCCCGAAATGACGCATTTAGCTTGGGATTTTGAGTGTTTTTGCATCCGAAAACCCCTGTGTATGTTTTGACATGAAACCATGGCCCAAAATTCACCAAAAACAGCTCCAAATCATCAATCTACATCAATAAAATCACCTCGGAGTAATGTGAACTATGTACAATCAAAAATTTATGAAACTAACAATAAAATAACTCAAATCATACTTAAATATACACATAAAACATGTATAAAAAGACCCTTATCAATGAGAAAGACGGCGAGAGTTTCCATCGCTTAACTTGATATCCTTGCGGTTATGTAACTCAATATAACTCGATATCGACTTATGTAAATCGGATATCGAGTTGTGCGTAAGATCTAGTTCGAGATACATGTCAAGTTAAATATAATTGGATATCCGATTTACATAACTCGATCCGAGTTATGTGACTCAATATCGAAGTTATCTAACTTCTAACAATTAAAAAAACAATCCATGATCTCCGAGTCACTTATCGTGCTTCCCGGTTGTCTTACTACAAAGACAAATGAGTATTTCGCCTGCACCCTCATCAGGATACCCGCAAAATCATTTCTTATTAAATTTGTCTATCTAAATAATGTTATGAGAAAATTAAAATTTTGAAAGTCACTAGTGCTCTTTTTAAGTCTTGAATATGATAAAGAAATTTAGAGAAAATGTATGTATGTTTTGTGCATAATTTACTATGATTCTTTGAGAATGGTCGGTTCATTAATGGCTAAATCATTCAACTCTATTTGTATATTTGTAGGCTGAGAAGAATGAGGTTCATGACGAAAACAAAGGTTAAAGATTGAGTAGGAGAAGCTTGAGCATTTTTGAAATGGATTTTGTTGCCTTTAGTTGAATAATATAGTCTTTTTGTTGGTTAATGGAATTGGATTATGAATTTATAGTTGTTTTATCGAAAGAAAACTTCGCTACTAGTAATTTTTATTGGATTTTGACTATTGGAGGTGACTTTAGTATTAATGGATTTCATGTTTAATTGGTAGTGAACTTATGATGGTTGCTAGAATTGGAGTTTATAATGAATTGTTTATTTATATGTTTTTTTTTTGCAGCTTTGGACCGGTGTCTTTGCGTAAATAAACTGTTAGATAAATATTTTTATCATGATTTTGATGATTTTGTTTTTATACCAAAACAATGTTTTTTAATGTTGTCCAAATACTCCTAAATGATTTAAAATATTTTTACTAATTTTTCAGAGTATTTCTTGAAAGTTTATTTTCAAATAAATTGGACAACACTTTTGATGATTTTGTGTTAATGTGTTTTTACACCAAACAATGTTTCTAAATGTTGTCCAAATACTCCCGATCGATCTAAAATATTTTTACTAATTTTTCGGAGTATTTCTTGAAGTTTATTTTTGATAAAAATTGGACAACACTTCTGTCTCGTATTCAACCGGTCGCCCTATAGGTCAACCTGTGTCTGAAAGATGAATTCCAAAATAGAAACGAGACATTTGTATTTTTACTGGAGGTCGACCGGTCGCCCTTAGTGCTACCGGTGTCTGAAGACATAAACATTGCGAGCTTATCTCTCTGTCTCTCATTTATGTGTAGGTGGACCTGGTCCCCAAGGGGCGGCCGGTCGAGCAGGTGTCGACCGGTCCCAACCCCTCCAGGACCGATCCACATGTTGAAATTTGTTGTGTAATTCTTATTTACGTATTAGAGCGGCGACCGGTCCGCCTTACCGTTTTGACAAAGAAATTCTAATCATGCGAGAGACAACTTTTCCTCAATTTATGGTGTTGATCTCTACTGACTATATTCTTCATTTGTCTTACAACTTTTTACAGATTTCAATCTCCTATGAGGAGTCTATCAAGTTCAAAACATCCTCTATAAATAGATGAAGAATTGAAGCAACACAACAAGAGAGAATACTACAACACAACAAGATACATTCAAGCAAACACTTTTGTTCTTTCATTTTCAACATTCTTGTTGTAATAGCCTAAGGTCTTACACTTTCACATCTTGAGGTCAAGGCTTAATTCTTGATTACACTTGCACTTATATTTGTATAATTATTATCGAGTTGTAATCTTGAATTTGTGGTCGTCATTCAACACAAGATATCCTTGTGAGTGTTCTTGTGGTAAGAACACACTTGCGTGATCTTAGGTGTTAGGTGTTAGAAGATTGTGGTAATCTTCTTATTGAAGAGTTTGGTGCTCTTTGAGGTGTTGAAGAATTTGGTGTTCTTAAAGGTGAAAGATTGTGGTAATCTTCACAAGGTGCCGTAGAAGATTGTGGTAATCTTCAAGGGAGATTGTGGTAATCTCCAAAGAGGTGTTGTAAGGTGATGTTGTATTAATTGTGGTAATTAATAAAATCTTTTTTTCTTTTTGAAATCCATCCTAGAGATACTGATACTAGAGTGGTAGAGGATTAGGCCCTAGGTGTAGGGGTGGGCATCGGGTCGGGTAGTTGGGTATTCGTGTATTCAGATCGGGTACCCAAAAATAATCGGGTGGCTGTTTGGGGTACCCGACTCCTACCCGATATCGGGTACCCAACTTTTTGGGTACCCGAAAATGTCGGGTACCTGCAGGTAATTATTTTTGGGTTTTTTTTTTGTTAACCCAAACAGGACAATCAAGAAATGAATTAAAAAGTTTGTACCTTTTTTCACAACAAGATTCCCAGAAAGTAATCATAATCAATTTATATGGTCAATCTCATTCGAAACAAAACGGAAATTCAAAAAAATCGATTTTAACTAGATGAAAAATAGAAAATTTTGACCCAAAGAACAAAACCCAAAAAGAAAAAAAATTACAGAGACAACCCAAATGAAACAACACCTTGATTTTTAAGAGGGTTTTGGGGAAAAGTGGGGTGGGTGTCACCGCTACTTGGGAAACCAAGAGTTGGCCTAAAGATGACGTGGGTTGCTTAAAATGATGGGACTCAGACGGATTGAGCCGAGATATCGAGAGAGTGACGGTGTGTGGTGGTCAGGGTAGTGCGCCGTGCGGGAGAGATAAACAGAGAGACAATGAGATAAACAAAGGCCGAGACTCGGAGTGGACTTTTGACTAATCTTTTAGTTTTAGGGTTTTAATTTATCGAGTACCCGACTACCCAAAGAGTATTTATTTAATACCCAACCCCGACCCGATTTTTTATATATCGGGGTATCGACCCGATACCAAAATTTTATGAAAAATACCGACCGATCGGGTATTACCCGAATGGGTCGGATCGCACCCGATACCCGAATCCAAATGCCCACCCCTACCTAGGTGGGTTGAACCTCTATAAATCGATGTGTGTTGTTTACTTCGCGCACTTTCATTCTTGTCTTGGCTTATTATACATTCGAAAAAGATAGCATAATTGAGAAAATGGGCATAATCTATTCACCCCCTCTAGATTATCGTTGCCACTTGAACTTACATAAACAACCCTTTTAAAACGCTTTTGAAAATATTAAGACAGCGGTTTTGATGCGATGTCTTTGATTAAACGATGTCGATTTAAAACCGGTGTCAACAAGTGATGTCTATTCACCATAGACACCATTTTGAAAGCAGTGTCTTTAGATGAAACGACACCGATTTATAACCGGTGTTTGATGTTGTGTCTATTTATCAAAAGACATCGATTTAAAATTGGTGTCAAATACATAAACGCTTAACATCCGAGCCTTAGAAAGCGGATATTTTATCTCTAAGACACGGTTTAAAACCGGTGTCTTTCAAGGAACGACACGGTTCTCAACCAACCGTCAAAAAAGTTCGACTTTTAACACCAAAGGCTGCTCTAATAAATGTTGTGTTACTAATAAACATCGGTTTAAAACCGGTGTCTATCAGCATTTTTGTAGTAGTGGCGAAAATCTTTTCACTATACTGCAAGTGTGCAGCGTAGTTTATAGAATATAATGACAAGCAAGGTCGTATTCCTCAGTGATTGAATACGAAACACTTAGCTATAATAACATTGTATTTCAATTTTTATTGGATCGATCGAAAATCAAAAAGTTTATTATCTAAGTAAAAATAAAAGATGTAAATTTGTAGAAACTCGAACTGCACAAGTCTTTTCAATAAATATGAAAGCAACCCTAGGCACATATTCTCAACATGCTTCTTCAAATATTAAATACAATCAATGTTTATCAAAACCAATTCATTGTTTCTATGGGTTCAATTCCTAAATTAGTTTATTCCCTCTCCCGGGTGGCACATAAACAGTAGATTAATAACAATTGTAGTCTCCCAATGCATTACAATTATTATTAACTCCCAAAAGATCTTTGAATTGAATTACTCCCCACAAACAGTTGTAGTCTCCCGATACATTACCCTTGTTTATGTCTGAACCTGATTTTTATTTGTTAGAACTCACCTCCCAGATTATGGACTAACAAATATGACATGCAAATTATTGATCGGATAATCTACAAGAAATAAGCATTCGAATTCATATAATAGAATACATAAATCAATTAAGAAAACAATCATAGATTTAACATGAATCCACGTTTTTATTATGCACTAGGATCGAAATATTAGACCAACATATTTGATAACAAATTCATAGACAAAGATGAAATCAAATACTTTGACATCGTTTAAGTACAAACAAGAGATCTAAACTAAGAAATAAGGAACCCTTCTTGTCAGGATGAATCTTCTCACCAAGCATTCAAAACCTTATGCCTCCGTAGATGCGAAAGGCCTTGTGGTGCTCTTCATAGATTAGCCCTCCTCTCTCACAAGAATGTTGATTTGTGTAATCCTAGTGTATTGTATTGTATTTTCAAATGTAATGACTTGTCTTTTCGTGCAAGGCCTTTGTCCCTTTATATATGCTTTGAAAGATCACTTGTAGGGGTGTGCACGGTAAGGGAAGGTTCGGAGATTTGGAAATCTCCAGAACCATCCCGAAGTTCGGAAATTCTGAAAATAAATCTCCAGAACCGAACCATAGAAAAAAAATCTTCGCCCCGAACCGTACCGAAAGTTCGAGACGGTTCGGAGACGGACATTTGGTTCTAATGGGATGGGACGGTATGGTTCGATTCGAACTGAGATTCGGAGATTAGCTATTGTTGGGAAATTATTTTGTAGATTTTGATGAATGCCATGTAAAACTTAGAATAGGAAGTTGGAACCCCATTTTTGTTGTAAATTGCATTGTAATAGATAAAGCCGGTCGAGCCGAGTTAAGTCGGCTATGCCTGAACATGCAAGAAGACAACCGGAGACTAGAAGGAAGACTCACTTGTGAGGCAAATTGAGTATGGCAAAGAAGAGAAGATAGGAACTCGATCAAGGTGCAAATTGAGATGCACTGAGTGAAGTATCGACCAAGTCAACTCAAGATAGCCAAGTCTCAAGTTGAAGTGACAAAAGAGTCATCCATGATTGGAAGTCGACTCAAGTCACCTGGGAAGGCAAGGAAATGCAATCAAGTCGAGATAATCGAAAGAGATCCGTTGCCGTAAATCAAGAGAATTACTTAAACAAATAATACTTCCATACTACCTTTCTTAAAGTGCACAAATCCCGAAGCGTCAAAAGAAATAAACCAATGGGAAGCACTTTGCACCCGTGTCGATCTCTCGAAAAGCTAAAGGATCATTTGTACGAGGAAATATCAATTCCAAGAACTCGCAACAAGACAAGCCAACGACCACAAGTGACTTTCAAAAACAAGCCTATCTCTTCAACGGCGATTTTTGAAAGACCACTATAAAAGGCCGAGGAGTTTTATTGAGAAAAGGTTACCTTGACCATCTTAGAATTGAATACAAGCAAGAAAGAAACATTTGTAACCTAAAATATTCTCAAGTTATTAAACGCTCAATCCCCAAGCCTACATTACGAAGGAAGTCAATCCTACACTCACGTGTGAAGGAAAGAATACTTCAATCGGTTGAAGAGGAAACATTTGAAGAATCAAGGGGTCTACATTCCACAAAGGATTGTAGGAAGTTCAAGGTCGAACCAGGCTTAAGTTATTTGGAGGGCTTCGTGATCAAATCCAAGGACCTTGAGCAAGTGGGTTGTAGTAGCAAGGCAGCACCGCCTGTGAAGAAGGTTCGTCGTATGAGAAGCCACCGTGTGTGACCAAGGCATCTCCGGATCGAGTCCCAAAGGATCAAGTCACCGGGTGATCAAGACTTGTATCCGGACAGCTTAACCACTCGTATATTGATCAATACTTAGTGGATTCCTCCAGAGTTGGAGAAGAGAGGAGTAGAAGAATTACCCCATCTTCGAACCTCTATAAAAACTTATTATATCATTTACATTTCAAAGACTTTAATTTCTCGCATATTACATTTATATCTCACGATAAATTTGCTATCCAATTGATAATCAACAAAGTGCTAAAACCAAGTATTGAAACAAACTTAAACCAAAATCAAGGGTGTTAAGTCTTCCGTTGAAAACATATCACGTCAAGTTAAGTCTTTAGTCAAAACAAATGAGTTATTTTATCAACAAACTCGATCGAGTCCGTTGAGTGGCTAACTCATTGATTAACTAACTTAGCCGTCCATCAAGACTTAGCCGTGTAGTATTAACTCAAAATTTGAAAAAGTTGGTAAGGTTTATTCAACCCCCTTCTAAACCTTACACTCACACCCCTGGGACCTACAAGTGGTATCGGCGGTTGGTTCATTGAGCCTTCCGCATCGGTTCTTGAACTAGATCTCCAAATCTTTCAAAGATTGTTTAAGTACTTGATCTTTCAAAACTCTTTTAATCAAAGAAAGTTATTATCATGGAAGCAAATTTGACACGCATCCCTATGTTCACTATTGAGGAATTTGATGATTGGAAAATTCGTATGCGAGCTCATCTATCAAAGATTACACGATGAAATGTGGATAGTGATAGAAGATGGGCCACCGCAAATTTTAAAAGTGAACACAAACAGAAAGTCCGACTAAAGGTGAAGAGGATGTTGCTCCCTCCAGTATGGTTGAAAAACCAAGAGTGAATGGACAAATGATGACAGAAAAAGATATAACTTGGACAATGTGGCCAAGGACATTCTTTACAAAACTTTGGACAAAGCCATGTTCAATAAAGTCAAATCATGCAAAACGGCTAAAGAAATCAGGACAAGCTAACCTTGATTTGTGAAGGCTCGAGCAAATCAAGGAAAATAAACTATATGTTCTTTGTACAAAAAAATTTGAGAATTTTAAAATGCTTGCGGGAGAGACCTTGGATCACCGGATGCTCGGTTCACGAAAATTACCAATGAGCTATCTCGCACTTGGAAAAGAATATACACGAGAAGGAAATGTGTATGAAGATTCTAAGTCTCCCACTGAATGGGAAATGAAGGTCATGGCACTTTGAGGCATTCCATGGACCTATCCAAGACATCCAACCATGAGCTATTCTCATATCTCAAGGCCTATGAATTTGAGCCGAGGAGAAAAGACCAAGAGGAGACAATTTGTGCCCAAAACAGTTGCTCTAATTGTTAAGGATGACAAGAGAGCCGAGGTCAAAGAAGACATTGACCAAGAGGAAATAGCCCCGATGGTTAAAAGGTTTAACAAGTTCTTCAATAAGAACTACAAGAGAGGCAAGGGTGAATCCTCCGGAAGACACTCACTCCTCCAAGTCAAGGGAAGATAGGCTAACCAAGAGAGCAGAGCATCAAAAAGTTGAATATCAAAGGGTTGACAATCCAAGAATGGAAAGAGTGATCAAAAGGTTGAAAATCTATCTTTGGAACCGCTGACAACCAGGTCACTATGCCATTGATTGCCCATATCCTCGTAGTCAACAAATACAGAATGAAGAGGAAAGAAAGGTCTTGAGAGAAAGAAAACAAGAAAAGAAAAAGGCAATGTTGGTGCAGAGATCGCTGAGAGGCAAACCAAGTCAAAAGACACACAAATTGATTCGAGAAAGTAGTGAAGTTGACTACTCAAGTGACTCTAAAGAAGAATCCTTGATCCGTTTAATGGCCAAGGAACAAGACCAACCCGACAAAGAAGATGAGGTACACTCTAACTCATCACACTCGTTTCTAGTGATAGTAGTGATGACACACACACTTCATCACCCACTCGATCTTTATGATTCATTAGGCAAAATGATGAAAGACTTTGAACACGTTAAATCCACACACACACTACTAAATGAGGAAAACAAACTACTACAAGAGCCAAAACTCTCACCGACTAAGGAGTCGAGTACTCTAAGTTAAATAGGCGATGAGAATAAAAGTCTAAAGGCTGAAAATGCTAAGTTAATAGTAGAAATAGCTGCTATAGAAAAGAGGGAGAATGACCTCAAAAATGTGATTGCCTCATTCACTAAGGCATCTAAATCCTTGGATGACCTTATTATGAGTCAAAGAGAATGTGGAGACAAGACAGCTTAGGATTTAATTCCTCCGTGCTATGTCAAGCTCCAAAAGTGATTTTGGAAAAAGGATCTTCAAGTAATGAAGTATCTCAAAATCCAAAACTCCAAATGGTGCACACACATTTATTCCAAAGCACAATCACAAGCAAACCGGCCTTGGTTATAAAGGAAAAGGAAAGCGACCATTGAGTGTCTTTGAGAGGACAAATGAGAAGAAATCTAGCCGAGTTCTTCAAAAACTCCAAATAGGAAATACTCAAAGAAGAAAACAGAGCTACCAAAAGTCCTAAATTCTATAAAAGAAATATATATGATGGGAATGGTAGAAACTACCCAAGCCAAGCGATCGGAATAATGTGAACTATCAACAAAGATCTATGGAATATAAGCGTAAATGGCAAAGGCCTAAAGCTCAACAAAGGCCATTCCAAAGGCATAAAAGCTATCATCAAAGACACTTATGCACCTAGGCACTACACTCGAAATATCACAACTACCCAAATACAAAGAATTGCTAAAACACATTCGAGGCATAGGCATACAGACAAAAGAGACAAATTGTATGAACCTAGAACCCCAAGCAATTTGCTAAAGTTAATTATGATTATGACACTGATAGATGGCAACCTCTTAGAGTCAAATCATTTGGCTATAAGTTGGTTGGATAATCTTATAATACTAACCCCTCAGGACCCAGGCAAGTATGGGTACCTAAACTCTAATTTCTTGATTGCGTTTCAAGGAACAAATTGAGTGCCAAGGAACCTGGTACATGGATAGTGGTCATTCCGGACATATGACAGAAACAAAAAAATCAAAATTCAAGGAAGTCGAGAGGTGCAAAAGTCATATTTGGAGGAAATGAAGCTCCAGGAGAAATAAGGGGCACTTGGATCCATCAAGAAATATGGATTAGAAATCTCGATGTTGCATATGTTGAAGGACTCAACTTCAACTTGCTAAGCATCGCCAACTTTGTGACAAAGGTTATAATGTTGGATTCAACATGGGTATATGCCAAATCAAGGACACTCAATCCAATGAAGTTGTCTTTGCAAGGATGCGGAAAAAGAACATGTATGTGGTAGATTGGTCAATCGCAACACCAAGCACTTGTCTGCTAAAAGAGCACAACCGAATCTAGTTGGTCGTGGCACAAGAAGTTCGAGTCACCTGAATTTCAAAACAATCAACAAGCTTGCCAGAAGCAATCTTGTAGAAGGACTTCCAGACTCAGTGTACAAGAAGGAAAGTGTATGTGATGCATGCCGGATGGGAAAGCAAATCAAATCATCATTCAAAGAAAAGACATGTCCATCTTCAACTAGAATATTGCACCTACATATGGATCTATTTGGCCCAAAGAGAACCAAATAGCATAAGTGGGAAGAAATACACCTTGGTGGTAGTAGATATCTACTCAAGATATACATTGACAATATTCATGTGTAAGAAGAAAAAGAAACTCGCAGAAACTACCACAAATGATGAAAAGAATCCAAAATGAGAAGAGTCAAACCATTATCAAAATAAGATCTCGACAGAGAACCGAGTTTGTCAATGGTATAATCACTCGATCTTGTATTGAAAATGGTATTGGTCATGAATTATCTGCAGCAAGGACTCCACAACAAAATGGAGTTACGAGAAAGAAGGAGGAATGAACTCTTAAAGAAGCAAAGAAGGACAATGTTAGCGAAGCGGGGCTACCTAAAAGATTTTGGGCTGAAGCAATAAACACAAAGATGCTATACTCAAAATAGATGCATGATAAACAGACAAATTGACAAAGACTCCTATGAGCTTTGGATGGAAAAAGCCAAATGTTGTATATTTTAGAATATTTGGATGCAAATGCTTCATCCATAACAATGGCAAAGATAATTTAAAGGCTTTTGATGCTAAAGTCGATGAAGGTATCTTCTTGGGATACTCAAATGAAAGCAAATCCTCAGAGTACTCAACAAGAGGACTATGGTTACGTAAGAATCCATCCATGTGGTGTTCGATGAGCCCAATGTAAATGGAGAAGACATTGAAGAGTCACCGATAAGTCAATCAACCAACCATGCGAAGAGTCCCTATGTTGAAGTCAAGGGAATTATAAACCCGAAAAGATGAAGATGAGATAGCCGAGTCTCAAAACAAATGAAAAATTTGCGGCTAAGTGATGATGAGAGAACTGATCAAAATAACACACCGTAAAGACGATTGAATCCACTAACTTACTCCAACCCGATGTAAGATGGTCGAGAGACCATCCACCGAACTAGTCATTGGAGATGTAAGAGAAGGTGTCAAAACTAGATCCGAACTCAACAAGAAGCAATGTTCACATGCTTCATCTCACAAATAGAACCAAAAGATGTGTCTCAAGCATTGGATGACACACATTGGATTCAAGCTATGCAAGAAGAGTCAATCGGTTTGAAAGAAATAAAGTGTGGGAATTGGTTCAAAGGCCTACCCATCAAAACGTTATTGGCACTAAATGGGTGTTCGAAACAAGATGAATGAGGAAGGTTACGTGGGGTAAGAAACAAAGCAAGATTGGTAGCCAAAGGATATTTCCAAGAAGAATGGATAGATTTTGATGAAACATTTGCTCCTGTGGCAAGATTGGAAGCCATAAGGATGTTTTTTGCCTATGCAAAATTACAAGAACTTTATTGTATATCAAATGGATGTGAAGAGTGCATTTCTTAATGGTTTATTGGAAGAAGAAGTGTATGTTGAACAACCTCCGGATTTGAGCGAAGACTCTTGGAGATAAAGTATACAAACTCGAAAGCTCTATATGGATTGAAACAGCACCCTGAGCATGGTATGATACATTGTCACAATTCTTGATCGAGAACGGATTCACAAAAGGCAAAGTGGACAGAACACTCTTGAATTCAAGATAGGAAGAGTATCTTGCTTGTTCAAATATATGTGGATGACATCATCTTTGGATCCACAAACAAAGAGTCGTGTGATAAATTTTCAAATCTCATGCAAAGCAAATTCGAAATGAGCATGATGGGAGAGCGACATTCTTCCTTGGACTTCAAGTGAAACAATTGAAGGATGGAACCTTCATAAGTCGACAAAATACACCGAGATTTAATGAAAAAATTCGGTATGGAAGAGAAGTCTTCAGAAAATACCAATGAATACATCACCAAAATGGATATGGATACGATGGCAAGCCTCAGAGATCAAACAAGATACTGAGCACTTATTGGATCATTGCTATATCTCACAAAGACGCAGCGGACATCACCTTTCTTTGTAGGTGTATGTGCAAGATTTCAATCGCTCCAAAAGAAAGCCACATGATCGCAGACCAAGAGAATTTTGAGATATTTGAAAGGAAGCCAAGAAGTTTGCTTATGGTATCCAAAGGAAGGTGGATTCAATCTAATTGGTTATTCGGACTCGACTATCTTTGGATGTAGAGTTGACAGAAGAGCACCTCGGCACATGTCAAATGCTTGGAAATAGGCTAATTTCTGGTTTAGCAAGAAGCAAAATTCAATAGCCACCTCCACAAAAATTGAATACATAGTTGCTTGGCAAAACAGTGCCCAAGTCTTATGGATGAGACAAAGAAATTTAGAGACTATGAGGTTGAGGAAAAAGAAATTCCAATTATGTGTGATAACACAAGTGCAATTGCAATCACTCAAAATCCTCGTGTTGCATTCAAGAACAAAGCACATTGATGTCGATATCACTTCATAAAAGATCATGTTAAAAAGAAGGACATCACCTTGGAATATATTTCAACTAATAAACAAATTGGTGACATTTTCACAAAACCATTATGTGAGTCAAGATTTGAAGAACTCAAGCATGAACTAGGGTTAATTGAGCTGAGTTGACACTCGTAAGACTCAAAGAAAAAGGATGAAACATGAAAAGAGGAAAAAGAGATGAACTCGTAATTGACTAAGTGAATCACCGTATTGGAAAGTCGGTTATCTGAAAGAAGGCGGCACCGAGTGAGTCACAAGGAGAATAGAGAGAAGAAGGATTGAATCGGCTAAGGAGTAAGTGAGTCATTTATGAGCAAAGTGACAAAAATGCGGTCGTTTTTACTAAGCGGGAATATTTTTAAGAATGACGTCGCATAATTATGACGTGTACAATCAAAAGTTGCACACCAAGCTTATGATTGGATATAAATATTGTCGCATTAAATGCGAGAACTTAAATGCTAATCGGCGTGCAAGATCTAAGTCGTTGATCTTGATCAAATTTCAAAACCACCCGCACGCCCTTTCATAAACCATACTTAAACCATTTCGTCCGTTTCTCACTCACTTTACCCAAAACTGTTCATCTCTCTCGAAAGCAAAAGCAAAAATTTTCTCTCAAAACCCTATCAATCCTCGCCCGCTTTTAAGTTTCGTTAGGTAAAACATCTCGAAATGGCATCTACTCATGATTTTGTCAAGCTAGGAAAGCAAATCCACACCGGGTCTCATCAGGACTTCAATGGTATGGTTAAACAAGGGTCCCACGACATCCTCGTGAAGAAGATTCTTTGAGAAACTAGAAAAATCTGGATTAAGACCATTTTTTACGATGGAGTTCCCAATGACCTACGTAGAAGAGGTTGCACATTCTACGTGAACGCCGAGGTTCACGATGAGGGCATCAAGTCCTCTGTTCATGGAAAGGAGTTCACCATTGCCAAGGATCCGCGAGAAACACCGCTTGTTACCGGTGGAAGGAGTCTTTGAAATTTATGAAGCGGATGTCGACACGGCCGCCGCTTGGAAGGAAGTAGCCAAGTCCGATCGTCTTTGCGAAAGTAGTCTATACACTAATAAGAGGTCGGGTTTTTGAAGGAGGACTACCACAAATTGCCGGACATCGTTGCCAAATGCATAGACATCAAATTTGGGAGCTTTGACCAGCTGTCCAAAGCAAAGTTGATCATGATGGATCGATCATTGAAGAGAAGAAAGTGAACTGGGCCGAGTTTGTATACAAAGCAGACTCGCCGAATGTTGGGAATAAATCCTTCAAGGAGGATGGTACATTTGGAGGTTCCCGGGATACGGCCCGGTGATTGGCCGAATGATGGAAGTAAAGAAGTCCCTCTTCGACATGGAAAGGCGTTCCATGTAAACTAGAGGATGTTTCGATCAAACCTCTCTCGGCGCACAGAAGAGAGCCTACGCTAAGAGAGATGATACGAATGAGGGGGAATCACCGACCGATGATACAAATTGCTCTCCCTCCTCAAAAGAAGGCGCTCTCCCGCACGCCAAGAAGACCGATGCCCCTGCAAAGAATGAAAAAGAAATCGCTCCCGCCCCTGCAGCCTAAGTCTCCTACTCCCGCACCGTGTCTCCTGCCCCGCAAGACGCAGAGAGAAGGAATCTCAAATACCTTCTCTCGGTCGTCAAGAAAAGGAGAATCGATAAGCCACGACAAACACCTCTCTCGAGAAGAAGACGATGGCACCTACCCGCCACCCAGGACTCGAAGAAACCTTATCCGAACCAAGCCCCTCGGTATAAACAAAGAGAAGAAGAAGAATCTTCAAGCGTTCGAGCTTGAGAAACCGGGCCGAGTCACCACTCACCAAAAACAGATCTCAAGATTCTTTGGAGAAGTAGAGTCTCCGTAAATTATTGATGAAATAGCCAAGTCTGCCGAAGGCGATCAGAGAGGCAAATCAAGACACAAACAGTTCGAACAAATGAGACACAAGAAGTAGTGAGCCGAGAAAGCAAACTCGCCTGTTGACAGGGTTATATCCCCTCCTGCAACAGACGCAGCTGATGGTATGGAGCACCAAAGCTTGTTACCTTCTATCCCCGAGAACGAGGGACAAAGAAGGAGAAGATGATAGAGATGATGATGATGTGATGTTCCTATCCCCACCTTATCTAGACATCCAAAATCGTCTGCGAGAGTGGAGGAAGTGGAAGTGGAGTCAATCCAGGGAACATCCAAAGACCGGAGTTTATCAAAGAAGAAGAGGAACTGTTGAACTTTCTTGGAGTGACCATTGTGGTCCAAGCACTGGATGAAGAAAACTGCACAGATATCTTGCAGATCTTCAAGGACAAGGAGAAGGAGAGACAGCGGAGAGAAGTCCGAGGCTCGTGAAAAGGCCAGTCTTTGTCCTTTTATCAAAACCACTAAACATACACATCCTCATCTCGACATTTTCTCTGGGGAGTGAAGATGATGATCCGGACCCTTCTGCTCGCTGAGAAGAATTAGAGATGAAGCAAGCCATGCGGGAATCCGAGCCCTACATGAGCAAAGGATGTTGGAAAGACCAGGGAGTCTTCCACATCACACCGAAGTTGATCCCATGGGAGTGGTGCGGCGATTGCCACTACTATTGCCGCCACCACTTCCCCACTCATTCGGAGGAAGGTGTTAAGGGAATTGGCGATGAACCGGGATTGTGGGGACCCCAGTCGAGCCAACCCCTAATGAAGGTGTCTTACCACCGCCCCAACGGCTGCATACTCAATGGGAACAATGAGTCCGGAGACGAGTGACCCCATTCCAAGTCACTCACCGGTGTGCCACCGGGGGAAACTCCCTCCACCGCAGCAAGGTCGGAGGATGTCAGCGGTGACTCCACAATGAATCTCGGAGGCAAAGTGGAGAAGGAACAATCACAAAATACACAAAGAAGTTGTCATCAACGAGGCTCGGGCGATTGAGACTGCTGTCTCACCAAGTGCCAACCGCTCTGCAGGCCAATGACGCGCTGATGCGAGCGAGGCACGCGGGAACTGCCCGGGAGTTAACACTGGGCACCGAAAGTGCAATCCATGGAGTTGAGACTCCAGTGGATGCCACCACGAAGACCCCAAGACAAATGACATTGTGGAAGGGGATGTCCAAGGCCTCGTTGCAGTTGAGACTGCGAGGTAATGAAGGCCAACGGGAGGTTGAGACTTCCCGGGGTAAAGAGATTGAGGCACAGAACATCCCTCCCGCCATCATTGATCCATCGAAAAGGAGATAAGTGCTCTTCACGACTCCAAGGATAATCCCGATGTAACTTTTCTCGGGATCCGAAGGTGAAGATGAAGCTGAGTCATCCCCTATTGCAGATCCAAAAGACTCAGCTGAGGATGTTCCAACCACGAGTAAGTTTGACCTCAAGACTACTCGCCAAACATTCAACTTTGATGATGAGCCACCCATGGCAATCTCGTCATCGTCCGATGACGCTTCGATAAGGCCAAGGACCAAGTCAACTCATTTGGAAAACCACCGAGACCGACGGTTAAGCTGTTGAGACAAACAGGCTCAAAAAGTCGGTCGACTTCACAACAGACCCACAAACAGTCCATCACGCGCAGCTCCCCAAACTCGCAGCAGTTCGACTCCATAGGGGACTTCACGAGCACCGTTTATCATTGAAAAGATTCCATTGCCCATGATGATCCTTTTGTAGAATCATTTTCTTTCTCTCTGAGGTACCCGACCTCCCGAAGAATCGCCTAGAGATCGGGAGCGCTTCCACAAACTCCGACCCTATTATTCCATCGTACACCATTGTTCCAAACCAACTATGACTTTGACGCCGCTTGGCCACCAAAAACAGAGGAGACAAATTGAAGTTCGGGAAGTTTTCAAAGCCTTATTTGCCGAGATTGAAAAGATAGAGAGGCACCAGGCCTCACCGGACATGAGGCTGGATAACGACGCCAACCTTATCTGGCGATTTGTGAGGCATAATAGTCGGGATCCGGAGTGGTGGCAACAACAAAGAGAAATGTGTGTGAACAAGCTCGATATTTCAGACATTGTTCAACAAGTTGCTAGTCCGCGGGTTGAGAATGCGATGCAAAGACAAAATTGCAAGAGCACATCGAACAAATGCATGAATCTCACACCACGAGATAAATCTGCTGCGTGAACACAATAAGAACGAGCTCCTGTGCGTGGAAGAGAATATGGATCGAAAATTCAGTCTTCTCATGGCCGAGATGAAGTTGGTAGCAAATTAATCCAATGCCACCCGCACCGAGTTCCGTGCGGCAAGATACTCCGCAGAGACCGGCGAAACTTCGGCTATCGCAAGACTAGACTTCTTGCTTGCTAGCTTGTTTCCAGGGGTTCCTCTCTCCTTTGATGATGCCAAAAAGGAGAAAAGGAATACCTAAAGGCGAAGGATCCGAAGGCGAGAAGGGAAGCAAATTGTGAAGCGAAAAGACAGATTGAGAAGTAATAAGAGAGAAGAAAGGTAAGTCCGTTGAGGGGAAGGTTCGGAAGATGTGACCTTGATGATTGCTAAAACCCCTCAACAAGGTCTTGTCACACGGTGATATTATCAAAGAAACTCCCAATGACTCGCCACTCCAACACTCTGTTGTACCTATGGCCGAAAATGAGAAAGACAATTGAAGCGGGGATGAAGGAAGTGGAAGGAAGGATGGATGCCCGAGTTATGGATATTCTGAAACAACATGGAGGCATTCCAAATGACAGAGACACCTATGCCATTTCGAATCTTTGAACCGAGCCAAGATCTGTTGATGAATTCAAGACGCCGCATCGAAGGTTACTTCGCAAATATGTCCATGGCTCAAGCCTCGGGATTTGTCTTTGGGAAAAAGGTCTCACACTATGTGAAGAAGTTGATAGGCGCAGACTCGCGCCTCTCTCTGGGTCACTCTGCTAGTCACTCACCGGGAAAAAGAAGACCCCAAGATGCAGATGCACGCCTGAGAAGGAAGAAGAAGAATCGGTGGTGGAGGAAGAGGTTTGAGACCTAGACCTCTGCCCAAAATATTGAGTATATAGATCCGGCAAGAAAGGAGGGATCTATTGGGCTGGATTTGACGAAGTAGCCAACCCGCAAGTGGCTAAGAACAATGCCGAGTATGTGAAGAGAATTGAAGAGGAAAATAAAAGACAACTCAGCTATGGGAGGAAAGACAAGAAAGACTCGAGAAGAGATGAAGTCGCCAAGAGCGTATGAAAAAGAAAGAAAAAAGATGAGAAAAATAGAAGAAGGTCAAAAGATGACAGAGTCAAGAAGATGATGAAAGAAGAAAGCGTGAAGGAGTCAAGTGTTGTTGTCCATCCCTTCGTGTATTTTACTATGTAAATACATTTTTATGTAAGTCTTCTATACATTGAATAAAATTGTACAATTTCTATACTTGTGGAGATATAAACACATGGTTACTTTAAGGTCCATTTAAGCTCGATACATTTTCTTTTGATTCAAGCTCGATACACTTTGTAAACAAATATAAAAGAACAATAATGTTATGATCAATAAAAGATCGTTTCTAAGCATACATTATGTGATTCTACATTTGAATGTATGTATCTTAGCCGTTTAATTATTGATGTATGTTTTAAGTTTTGGCATCATCAAAAAGGGAAATTGTTGGGAAATTATTTTGTAGATTTTGATGAATGCCATGTAAAACTTAGAATAGGAAGTTGGCACCCCATTTTTGTTGTAAATTGCATTGTAATAGATAAGGTTGGTCGAGCCGAAGTTAAGTCGGCTATGCCCGAACATGCAAGAAGACAACCGGAGACTAGAAGGAAGACTCCGCTATGAGGCAAATGAGTATGGCAAAGAAGAGAAGATAGGAACTCGATCAAGGTGCAAACAGATGCAGTGAGTGAAGTATCGATCAAGTCAACTCAAGATAGCCAAGTCTCAAGTTGAAGTGACAAGAGTCATCCAATGATTGGAAGATGACTCAAGTCACCTGGGAAGGCAAGGAACTGCATCAAGTCGAGATAATCGAAAGAGATCCGTTGCACGTAAATCAAGAGAATTACTTAAACAAGTAATACTTTCATACTACCTTTCTTAAAGTGCACAAATCCCGAAGCGTGCAAAAGGAATAAACCAATGGGAAGCACTCGCACTGTGTCGATCTCGAAAAGGTGTGAAGGATCATTTGTACGAAAAATGTCAATTCCAAGAACTCGCAACAAGAGAAGCCAACGACCACAAGTGACTTTCAAAAACAAGCCTATCTCTTCAACGAGATTTTTTGAAAGACCACTATAAAAGATCGAGGAGTTTTATTGAGAAAAGGTTACCTTGACCATCTTAGAATTGAATACAAGCAAGAAAGAAACATTTGTAACCCGAAATATTCTCAAGTTATTGAACGCTCAATCCCCAAGCCTACATTACGAAGAAATCAATCCTACACTCACCGTGAAGGAAAGACGACTTCAATCAGTTGAAGAGGAAACATTTGAAGAATCAAGGATCTACATTCCACAAAGGATTGTAGGAAGGTTCAAGGTCGAACCAGGCTTAAGTTATTTGGAGGGCTTCGTGATCAAATCCAAGGACCTCGAGCAAGTGGGCTCGTAGTAGCAAGGCAAATTTGCCTGTGAAGAAGCGAGTCGTATGAGAAGCCACCGTGTGACCAAGGCATCTCTAGACGAGTCCCAAAGGATCAAGTCACCGTGTGATCAAGACTTGTATCTGGATCATTAGCCACTCGTATATTGATCAATACTTAGTGGATTCCTCCAGGAGTTGGAGAAGAGAGGAGTAGAAGAATTACCCCATCTTAGAACCTCTATAAAAACTTATTGTGTCATTTACATTTCAAAGACTTTAATTTCTCGATATTACATTTATATCTCACGATAAATTTGCTATCCAATTGATAATCAACAAAGTGCTAAAACCAAGTATTGAAACAAACTTAAACCAAAATCAAGGGTGTTAAGTCTTCCAATGAAAACATATCACAGTCAAGCTAAGTCTTTAGTCAAAACAATTGGGTTATTCTATCAACAAACTCGATCAGTCGTGAGTGGCTAACTCCTATTGATTAACTAACTTAGTTGTCCATCAAGGACTTAGTTGTGTAGTATTAACTCGAATATTTAAAAGTTGGTAAGGTTTATTCAACCCCTCCCCATTCTAAACCTTACACTCACACCCCTTGGGACCTACATCTATAAATAAAACATACGAATTTGGGGGAAAAGAAAAAGAAAATCAATATAAAAATCATCAAACGGATATACTTCTGAGTTCTAGTCTCTTTTTAGCGTAGTCTCCAAATAAAAACTAAAACTATAATAGGTAACATAATCCAATATTCTAAACTTAATAACCTTTGTAATACAATAATAGTCTATTATTTGGGCAATTGTCCTTCTATTGACATAGAACAATTATAATTAACTAATATTTTTATAAATTAACATGAATTAAAAATTTGTATAAATTTATAATCTCAATGTCTCCTACTTAACAACTTAACATAATCAATAAAATTATATTTATAATTTATGTGATGTGGTAAAAAATTAAAATATGATCTTTTTTATATTGTTATAATATGGTACTATTACTTGTTTCTCTTTTAAGTGTAATTTACGAATCATTTAACTAATTTCAATTTCAAATGATTCACTCTATTATTAATATCAAAGTTTTTTAAAATTCATAATAGTTGCAGTTGTTAAGTCTATATTTTAGACTTATTTATTTAATTGTCAAATTTTGTCAAAATAAATTATTATTGGTTGTTTAGTGTTTGTTTTGTGCGGGAAATATATTGCGGCCAAAACTCCTAGTTGCATTAGAATTCAAAATTAATTAAAAAGATGTGTTCCTCTACTACTACAAGACAATCTGGATGTGGACAACAAACAAGTTTTCTTGTGAAGATGGACTCCTGCATGGCACATGATCAATCTTTGCATTACACGTTTTTCAATAGTTCTAATAGCAAATGGATTTATTCAAAACCAGTGTTCTAATTGTTTGGGATTAGATCTTCAGGATGGTTATTTATATAGACAAAAGCTTAGGTTATTGGTCATGCTTTTTACGAATAAAAACAGAGCACATACCGAGAATATTAGTACAGATTAAAAGCATCCAGTTTTTATTGCGCTCCAGCATATTGATAGTTCGGGTTCTTAAAAGTTTAGCTGGAGAGTTTTGTGTTGATCTTATATCTTTCGGTTTCAACGCACGCATATACATTCTTTGGGAGGAAGAAGGTGAGTCTTCGGGAGGAAGACGATCCGCGATTTGGAGGCGTCCAACGGTAAAGGGAGTTCATCGAAGCGGATTTTTGGAAGAATAGTTTCGACGAAAATAAAGGGAGTTCAAGAACGGCGACGATTCAAAGAGGGAGTCTTTAAATTGTTTAAGTCCAATTATTGTACTCTGTAACCTTTATTATTAGTGGAATTATTTTTCTCTGGGCGTGGCCTCGTGGAGTAGGATTGGTTAATCCAAACCACGTTAATATCGTTTTGTTTTTATTTTTCCGTTGTGCAGAAATACCGATGTCAAAAACAAAGTTGTGTTGTAACATCGATTATAACGCGTCGGTTGTTCAGTTCTCGAACTAATTTGTGGCAACCAATTATAACAAGTGGCATCTAGAGCGGGTTACCGATATATTTGGTTTTGATCTTGGATTAAATTGTTGCCATTATTTTTGAAGATGACTCTACTACGCGAAGGAGGTTCAGTTGTTCGCCCACCGTTGTTAGAAGGTTCGGATTTCTCTTCCTGGAAAGCTCGTATGCGTGCGTTTATCAAATCTATGGATGAAAAGGCCTGGGAATCGATTGTGAATGGATGGGAACATCCAACTATGAAAAATGAGAAGAAGGAAACTCGTCCCAAAAGTGATATCACTTTGGACGATCGATGATATCGAGATCGGTTCATGCCAATTCCAAAGCCTTGAATGCAATATTCAAAGTGTCGTTGACGCCAATCAATTCAAAGCTTATTGCAAATCGTGAAACGACCAAGGAAGCTTGGGATATACTCGAGGTTGCACATGAAGGAACTGCTCAAGTTATTATGCTTATAAACTCCGGATGCTTTCAACTCAATTTGAGACTCTTAGAATGAAGGAAGATGAAACTATTGCGATTTCAATGCCAAACTTTGTGACATCACAAACGAATCTTATGCTCTAGGTGAGAAATATTCGATACAAAGTTGGTAAAGAAAACACTTAGATCATTGCCAAAGAGATTCTCAAGTAAGGTGACGGCAATTGAAGAAGCCAAAGACATTACTCAAATGCGTCTTGATGAACTCATGGGGTCTCTTCAAACATTTGAGATGAATCATTGTCAAAACAAGCAGGCGAAAGACATGGGGATTGCATTCCCGGTGATCGATGTCGCAAGTGATGTTGCAACATCAGGGTTTGACATGGCTGATGCAGTAAATTTTCTTGAAGAGAATTTTGGAAAATTCTTGAAGTGGATGGAAGAAAATAAAAAATCTTAATCTGGTAAGAATTCAAGTTTTCCTAATAATAAAATTGCTTCTGATCCTTCTTCTTCAAGTGTTAGCAGGAAAAACAAGCGAATCCAATGTAGGGAATGTCAAGGATATGCTCACATACAAGCCGAATGTGCCAACACTCTCAAAAAAACAAGGCATATCCTTAAACACCACATGGAGCGATGTAGAATCAGAGGATTCACAAGATGAAAAAGAAGCAGTGAGCAATCATGCCGCACTCATCACGATTCTGTATCACGGACATGCTGATTTTTCTAGAACATGCCATGTCGCAAGTCACGTTGCAACATCAGTTCCGACACCAATAAAAACTGACGACAGTTCAGTTGCTGCATCAAAAGGTAATAAGAAATCAAGTATTGATGAACTGATTGATTCATATTCGATTATAGCAAAGAATGATGTTCCTAGTGAAGAAGAGGTCCAAGTTATGTACAAGCGGATGTTCGAAAAATTCATTGAGATTTGTTGTACGAACAAGTCCCTTGAAGAAAGGATTACTGAACTCTCATGTCGGAATGCGATGTTGGAACATGAGATTCAACACTGCAGGGAACAGATTGCAGAAAAAGACAAGACACTTGAAGATACTTTGGATGAATTGAAAGATGCTAAGGTTTCTTTATCTAATATGAACACTGGTAAAACCAAGCTTAATGAGATCCTCTCGATTGGTAAATTGGGAGGAAATCGTCAAGGCTTGGGTTATATTGGTGAAAGCTCCAACTCAAAAAGGGACCCCAAAGATGATATTCAATTCATTAAAGGTGCAAATTCAAATCCCCCGATTCCACAATCTGGTAAGAATTTTATTGTTCAACAACGTAAAAGGTTTGTTCCTAATTGTCATTATTGCAATGTTGTTGGTCATATTCGTCCTAATTGTTTCAAATTGCATAATGATCTTTGGTATGGTAAGCATGTTCAAAAATTATTTTCCGAAATTTCCAACATGGCCCCATTTTCTCTGACGACACTTAGGGTTAAAAGTGATTTCAAAAGTGATTTTCCTCGTAGAATATGGATAAGGAAGTCCGATCTCATATGTAACTTTGTGAATAAATCCATAAAAGCATACACAAGTCTTTCATGGTACTTTGATAGTGGATGTTCTATGCACATGACTTGTGATAGGAATAACTTGTCTAATTTTCAAAAATTAAATGAAGGTTTTGTGATTTTTGGGGATGGGGCAAAAGGGAAGATTATGGGAATAGGCACTCTTAATATTGATGGCTTACCTAGACTTGAAAATGTGTTATTGATTGATGGTTTGAATACAAATTTGATTAGTATTAGTCAATTATGTGATCAAAATTTCTTTGTCGTTTACAAAAGATTTATGTGAAGTTTTTGACAAAACTAACAAGTGTGTTTTGCAAGGAAATAGATTGTTTGATAAAAGGTTTTATCTTGATTTTGATGATTTTGTTTTTTACACCAAAACCTTGTTTTTAAATGTTGTCCAAATACTCCTAAATGATTTAAATTATTTTTTACTAATATTCCTGAGTATTTCTTCAAGTTTATTTTAGACAAAAATATTGGACAACAACTTTTGATAATTTTGTGTTAATGTGTTTTAACATCAAAACTATGTTTCTAAATGTTGTCTTAATACTCCCGATCGGTCTAAAATGTTTTTACTATTTTTCTGAGTATTTCTTGAAGTTTATTTTCGATATAAAATTGGACAACACTTTTGTTTTGAGGCCAACCGGTCGCCCTATAGGGCATCCCGTACACTGAAAGTTGTGAAAAACAAACATAAGTTATTTGGTGAAAAAGGCAGTTGACCGGTCAACAATGGTGGTAGACCGGTATGGTCGGCGGGTGGCGTCGGCCCCCAGTCGAACAGGGCATCGACCATTGCGTCAACAGTCGACTAGGGCGTCGACCGATCGGCCGTGTCTGGGAGCAATTTCAAACAGAACTTCCTAGACTCGTTTTTTGGTTTTGCTCGACCAGGCATGCATGGGGTCGACCTGGCCGAACCTCCCATCGACCGTGCCGCCTGTGTAAATGTGTATTCTTATTTTCAAACGTCTATTTGTGCGCGACGACCTCTAATGTTTGATGACAAAATTCTAACCGTTGTACAAACAGTTTTTCCTTAAATTATGGGATTGATTTCTAACAAATATAATCTTGATTTTAATTGCAATTTTTTGTAGATATCGATTCCAAGAGGAGCCTATCAATGATCAATCATCTCCTATAAATAGAGGAAGATTTGAAGCACAACTTAAAGAGAGAACAATACAACACAACAAGAAATACTCAAGCAAACACTTGGTCTTATATTGTCATTATTCTTGTTGTAATTTGCCTAGCTTATCACTTTCACATTCTTGAGGTCTAGGCTATTCTTGATTACACTTGCACTCATATTTGTATCATTCATTATCGAGTTGTAATCTTGAATTTGGGTTATCATTCAACACAAGATATCCTTGTGAGTGTTCTTGTGGTAAGAACACACTTGGGCCATGATCTAGGTGTTAGGTGTAAGAAGATTGTGGTAATCTTCTTGTTGAGGTATTGAAGAATTTGGTATTCTTCAAGGTTGAAGATTGTGGTAATCTTCACAAGGTGCCATTGGAGATTGTGGTGATCTTCAAGTGAGATTGTGGTAATCTCAAAGGGGGTGTTGAAGAAGAGTGTGGTGCTTTTTAAGGTGTTGTAAGTTGAATTTGTATTAATTGTGGTAATTAGTAAAAATCTTTTTCTTTTTCAAAACACATCCCGGATATACTGGGGTGGTAGTATATTAGGCCCTAGGTGGGTTGAACTACTATAAATCGACGCGTGTTATTTACATTCCGCACCTTTATTATTGTCTTGGCTTGTTTTGTTCGAAAAAGAGGGAGAAATCGAAAAAATGGAGATAATCTATTCACCCCCATCTAGATTATCGTAGTCGCTTGGACTTACAAAGATGTCCTAATAACTGTTATAGGTTGGAGCATCACAATTCATGTCACAACATGAGTCTGGAAGAGACCAATTATATGAACCACGAAATTGAGCAATTGATAAAGTTTGAGGATACATGTTCTATTCTGGAAGTATCGAAGCATAAGAAAAATTCAATGTCGCAATCCATGTTGCAACATGATTGTCCGACATCAAACCCAAATCGCGAAAATCTAAAAAGTGATAGATATGTTATTCGGACCGAGAAATTGATCATTACGTACCCCAGGGGAAGTGTCTCTTACTTGATAACAATATCATATCTTCATCTAACTATGCCTCTCTACTTTGTTTGAAGTGTGTGAATATTTCTTACGAAAAACCTAAAAATATGTGAATGTGATTTGTAATGGGTTAAGTGCATATAATATTTCGAAAATTCAACACCTCTCTTGGGCAAAACACATTGATACGTGGAATCACTTTGTTAGAGAATTTGTTGAGAGTGGAACATTATTAATTGAGCATGTTTCGACTAAGAACAAAATGATTGACATATTAACCAAGGCTTTAGAGGCGAAAGATTTATTTCTTTAAGAAAGTTGTTGGATATTTGCATTATGTGATGCGTGTTGTATTGCATTCTTCTAGTTTGATAGGTTCTATTTTATATTTTATTTTTTTCCGCATCATTTAGGGTTGCATTAGGCATGATGCATAGTGGTACTATATTAATTTGGATTTTCATGAAATCTTTTTCTTGACCTCAATCAAATGACTTAATTGAACCTGTATGCAGCCTTAGAATCTTGATGATTTCAATATTGCTTCATGTATATTCAAAAAAAAAAAAAAGGGGGGATCAATTGAGGTTATACTCCTCTAGTTGTTCTTTGCTTAGTAACTAGGAGCATTCATGAGCCCCGTGTTTGTCTCTTACGTAAAACGGCGGTACAAAAATGAGTATAAAAAAGGGATCAATCGAGGTTATACTCCTCTATTTGTTGCTACTTAGTAACTAGGAGCATTCATGATAAATCGACGCGTGTTATTTACATTCCGCACCTTTATTATTGTCTTGGCTTGTTTTGTTCGAAAAAGAGGAAAAATCAAAAAGATGGAGATAATCTATTCACCCCTTCTAGATTATCGTAACCGCTTGGACTTACAAGTGGTATCGAGCCAAACTCTTTGGCAAACTCGTTTCACATCGCGAGTGAAGAAGAACGATCGTCGGCTACGAATGAAGCTCACCTTTCCTACCTCCACCACCAAGCCACCTCGATTTGATTCCAAAAATTTTACATTTTGGAAAGAAAGAATGGAATGATATTTACAAGGTTGCGGGTTCGATATTTGGAACATCATCATCAATGGAGAATCCATTTCGATGAAAGACACACCAGACACCTACAAAGCTCTCAAGGAGCTCAATGATGAAGAAAAGAAAACCATCTCCTTAAATGCTAAAGCTCTCAATATTTTATATTGTTCACTTACCAATTTGGAATTTGATCATATCGTAGGAATTGATCGGCTCATGGAGTATGGCAAAAATTAGAATCCATCTATGGGGTATATACAAATGAAAGGAGCAACTCTTTTCTCAAAGGGATACAAGGTCAAATCTAAGGAACATGCATTTTACAACTTCCAACAATGAAGTAGTCGAACAAAGTTTTATGGGCATCGAAGAAGAAAACGAGGTATGTCTTAAACCCTCTACTTCCTATGATATTGTTATACAAAATGATTATAGTGATTTGCAAAATGATTTTGATGACCTTCAAAATGAATTCCAAAGTTTACTTGTGAAGTACAAAAATTTGAAAAAGGAATTCAATGTTTTGAAAAATGATAAGGATAGTTTATTTACCTCCTATGAATCACTATCATGTGCTCACACCATCACTCTTGATAAGGTTAGAATCCTTGAAAAAGAAAATAGTACTCTTGTTGAGGATATTAATTGCATGAAAAGGGATTTATTAAAATCCAACTTGAGTACAATAAAATGACCAAGATTGTTGATGTTCATAGTTGTGATAAATTGAAACAAGGACTTGACCATAAGCCTAATGTTGTTAATCATATGAAAAATAGTCAAGTCTCTAAGCATGTTGGTCATTACACTTCTAGAATTATTACATGCTTCTATTGTGGTAAAAAGGGTCATACGGTAAATACTTGTCGGGCTAGAAATAGCTCTAATTATTGTTGGAGACCTAAAAGTCTCATAGCTAATCCTAAAGGACCCAAACACTTGAGGGTACCACAAAACAATGTTATATTAGGTACTCGGCGGACTAATAATCGAAGAAAATTCATGCCGCCAAGGAGACATCAAATGAACGTCTCATTTGATCAAAGTAGAAAACATCACCACAATGAATTTCCAAGAGAAAGACACTTTCAAAAATGGGAAGGCCACAATGCTTGGAGATGGAGCAATTGGAAAAGCCATCATCAACAAGATGATTTTCAAAGGAAAGATATCATCAACAATGGGAACGGCACAACCCATGGAAATGGCGTAATTGGTAAACTGTATCTCCCTATTTAAATATGCATTGTATTTTGTTATTATGCATGTTTTTATTATGAAATGATTTTTCAAAATTTTTTTGAAATGAGGTCCCATATACATGTGTGTTCTTAAATTTTTTTTGAAAAAGAGACTGGAATGATGTTTTTAAAAAAAAAAAAAAAAAAACTCTTGTGCATTTGCTTTAATTATTGTGTTTTATAATCTCCTATGGATTTTTATGGGTTAAGCATACTTGTGATATATCTTATTGTTTTTAGCCTACACTTGTATCATATTCGTTTTGTGTTATACTTGTTTAAGATATGTGTAGGATATATATTTCCTCATCCTCTTCAAGAGATGCTTAAAATATCGAGGCACGCTCATCATTGGTATTCATCCTATGACTCGATATATTTTTGTCATATTCCTATGAGCTTGTTTTTCAAAGTATTTTATACAAGTGCTATTAAGAGGATTTTTTTATTTTTGAAAGGCACTATTCTATAAAGCATGTTTTATCCGAGACTTGTAACGGATTATATTTGTTTTGATAAAACATTTGATTTTTTTATCCTCTTCTCAAAATTATGCATTTGATTGCTCATATTCATTCTTGTCAAAACTCTTATTCAAATGCTTCTTTTAAATGAGGTCTCAACTATATGCTCTCGGATTTTCAAATTTCAAAAGAGACTTTATATAGCTTTCTATAAGCTTATTTGAACTTACATGTCTTATTGAACTCTTGGTGATTTGTTTGAAAGCATAATCTTTGTAAGTCCAAGCGCTACGATAATCTAGAGGGGGTGAATAGATTATCTCCATCTTTTCGATTTCGCCCTCTTTTTCGAACCAAATGCTCAAACACAATAATAAAGGTGCGGAATGTAAACAACACACATCGATTTAAAGAGGTTCAACCCACCTAGGGCCTAATCCTCTACCACCCCAGTATATCCGGGATGGATTTCAAAAAGAAAAAAGATTTTATTAATTTACCACAAATTAATACAACACCAACTTACAACAACACCTTGAAGAGCACCACACTCTTCTTCAACACCACCTTTGAGATTACCACAATCTCACTTGAAGATTACCACAATCTCCAACGGCACCTTGTGAAGATTACCACAATCTTCAACCTTGAAGAATACCAAATTCTTCAACACCTCAACAAGAAGATTACCACAATCTTCTTACACCTAACACCTAGATCACCCAAGTGTGTTCTTACCACAAGAACACTCACAAGGATATCTTGTGTTGAATGATTACCCAAATTCAAGATTACAACTCGATAATTGATAAAACAATAGAGTGCAAGTGTAATCAAGAATAGCCTAGACCTCAAGAATGTGAAAGTGAATAGCTAGGCAAATTACAACAAGAAATAAGATAATGTAAGAACAAGTGTATTCTTGAGTGTATCTTGTTGTGTTGTAGTTTTCTCTCATATTGTGTTGCTTCAATTCTTCCTCTATTTATAGAAGATGTCTTGTACATGATAGGCTCCTCTTGGGGACATGAATTTCAGAAAAATTGCAAGACAATTGAAGAAAAGAGTGTTAGAAATCAATCCCACAAATTAAGGAAAAGATGTCTCACGCCGCACAACGGTTACATTTTTCTTTGTCAAACTTAAGGCGACCGGTCATCGCACGAAATAGAGTTTGAAAAAATCGTATCAACATTTACACAGGGCGACGGCCGACGTGCACCTCGACCGGCCGACCCTAACCACAACCGGTCGCACTCATCAAAAAAATGAAAGACATAAGGTCTATTTCAATTTTGCTCCCAGTGCACGGTCGCCTATATAGTCGAATCGGTCGGCAACTGCCGGCCGATTTGCCTATAGGGCAACCGGTTTTGCCTTGACCATTTTCTCGCAAACATGAAGTTTTCTGTTTTCCTCAACTTTCAGTGCACGGTTGCCTTGCCTATACGGCGAGGTTGACCTCAAAACAAAAGTGTTGTCCAATTTTATATCGAAAATAAACTTCAAGAAATACTCCGAAAAATAGTGAAAATATTTTAGACCGATCGGGAGTATTAGGACAACATTTAGAAACATTGTTTTTGGTGTAAAAATACATTACCAAAAAATCATTAAAAGTGTTGTCCAATTTTGTCGAAAATAAAACTTGAAGAAATACTCCTAAAATATTAAAACCATTTTAAATCATTTAGGAGTATTTGGACAACCTTTAAATCCATTGTTTTGGTGTAAAATCAAAATCATCAAAATCATGATAAAACCATTTATCAAACAAGTACGTGCTACTTGTTATTGTATCTCTATCATTTGATATTACTATGTTCTTGTGCAAAGATATCTTGTTGAGATTTTGCAGAAATTTTTTGATATTTTGGAACAAGTTTGATGACCAAAGGAAGGTAAGTAGCTCAAAGGCAAAGTCAAGAAGAAGGTATTGATTTTGATGATACATTTGCACCCGTAGCACATTTAGAAGCTATTCGCATTCTACTTGCCCATTCTTGTTTTAAAAAAATTTCAAGCTTTACCAAATGGATGTTTAATCCACTTTTCTAAATGGTTTTATTCAAGAAGAAGTTTATGTAGAACAATCGGGGTTTGTAAATTTTTAGGCCAAATTATTTTTATAAAAGGCCTTGTTTATGTTTAAAACAAGTACCCCGTGTATGGTTTGATAAACTTTGCTATTTTGTTTTGCAAAATAATTTTACAAGAGGTAAAGTTGATACTACTCTCTTTGTTTTTTTGAAAAGGGGCAAGAATGCTTACTTGTGCAAATTTATATTGATGGTATTGGTGCTACTAATGATTTTTTGCAAGTTATTTTCTAAGTTGATGCAAGGCAAACTTAAGATGATCATGATGGGAGGGCTCAAATTTCTTCCTTGACTTCAAGTAGAACAATGCCAAGAAGGTGGTCATATTTCATAATCAAAGTATACAATAGAACCTTTCAAGAAAGTTCGGCATTGAAGAAGAAAACAAATTATCTCAACCTCTACGGCTACCAATGCATAGATTACCAAAGGTTGAGGGAGGCATATCGGATGATAAACAAATTCGAGGTATGTTTATCTTCGTTTATTACTCTTTTAGACTCGACATTTTCTATGTCTTATGCTATATGCTCGAGTTCAAAAACTATCCCAACGGATCTCATTAAAGTGCCGTCAAAAGAAATTTTCCAAATATTTGAAAGGCACTTCTTATTATGACTTAACGTTCTTATTTTTCGGGATAACAAGTCCAAAGATAAATTATACGGATATTCGTATTCTAACTAAACATATTGAGATTCGATATATTTTTCTAAGGGATGGCGTTTCTAAAATGAGATGTGTTTAAATCTGTCTCAAGGATAACTCGCGGATTTCTTAATCGTTAACCGCACGAGTCTTTTACCTCATTTCGAGCTTGATTAAGACATATTGAATGAGGTCTATGATTGCATTTTGCACGTTTTAAAACTTAGGGGCGAAAAATCGGATTTTTGGATAAAATTTTGGATTTTCAAAACAGAACTAAACCAGTGGGCTACCAGGGCTGGGGTCGACCAGTCACCCACCAGCTCGACCGTCGCCCACTGTGTATTTTTGGTTAAAATCGTCTTTGTTCTCATTTTCTGCCATTTTGGCTCATTTCACTCTATTTTCGTCCCCTTTGCAAATTTCACACACAATTCACTTCAAATGTGTTTTGTTGCATAATTTACATATATTGGGGATTATCTAGCTTGTCTATCATCATTATTATTCATCTTCACCGATTAAATTGTAAGAATTCTACTTCATTATCTCAATTGGGTTGAACCCTTGAGAACTTGGCTTATATGTATATTTCTTGATGCAATTCTTATATATTTGTGTTGAGCATGATGATTGTTGATGGATGATATTTATAAAAATGGTTTTAGGTGATGAAAAACTTGGCTTGATTACATTTACAAGGGCTATATATATCTTCTTCAATTTTTTACGCCCGCTAAGTGTTCGATAATATGTTTCAATGAAAAATTCATCACCTACATGATTCTCTTATTTTCAAATGTCTTATATACTTATAGAGATCATGTTTTGCTACTCAAATTAGTTTTCATAAGCTTCTCACGAGTCGTTTGATCGACTTTTTCCTTCTATTTGGTCTATAAGCTTCAACGTTCAAATAGCTCGATACATCGGTTTAATTGCGCAATTTGATATGAATATATGATGTTTTTATCGTGCTAACATTCTTTTTGATGATTCCAAAGGGGAGAAACATGTTATAAGCTTATTAGCTCAAAGAAGCTAAAATAAGCTCGAGAAAAAGCTATAAGTTGTGGATTATACTTAGTTCATTTGATGTATTATGGACTCATATTCATGTATATGATGTTTTGTTGACAGGGGAGCTTATAAGCTCTTGATACTTAAACTCAAGTTGTAAAAGCTGAGCTTTTAGCTTTTGGTTGATTGCTTCTATACTACTCTTGTTGTGCATATTGATGGGGGAGCTTTTACAAAAATGTTTTTGAAATATACTCACATCCTTGTGTTTATGTTACGTGGAATGTTATCGCTCACAACGGATAGTTCATTTTTAACCGTAAAATTGTTTTGTTTTCAAAATCGACTTTGGTAAATTGTTTTGGTTTGTAATCATCAAAAAGGGGAGATTGTTTGATAAAATGTTTTATCTTGATTTTGATGATTTTGTTTTTTACACCAAAACAATGTTTTTAAATGTTGTCCAAATACTCCTAAATGATTTAAATTGTTTTTTACTAATTTTCGGGGTGTTTATTCAAGTTTATTTTAGACAAAAATATTGGACAACACTTTTGATGATTTTGTGTTAATGTGTTTTTACATCAAAATTATGTTTCTAAATGTTGTCCTAATACTCCCAATCGGTCTAAAATGTTTTTACTATTTTTCGGAGTATTTATTAAAGTTTATTTTCGATATAAAATTGGACAACACTTTTGTTTTGAGGCTAACCGGTCTCCCATAGGGCATCCCGTGCACTGAAAGTTGTGAAAAAGCAAATAAGCTATTTGCTTTGAAAAATGGCTGTTGACCGATCAATAGGGTGGTAGACCGGTATGGTCGACGGTGGGCGTCGACCGGTCGGCCGAGGTGTCTGGGAGCAATTTAAAAACAGAACTTCCTAGACTCATTTTTTGGTTTTGCTCGACCGGCAAGGCATAAGTCAAACCGGCCGAACCCCCGTCGACCGGTTGCCCTGTGTAAATGTGTATTCTTATTTTCAAACGTCTATTTGTGCGCGACCAGGCCGCCCTAATATTTGACAACAAAATTCTAACCGTTATGCAAGACAGACTTTTCCTTAAATTGTGGGATTGATTTCTAACAGCTATAATCTTGATTTTAATTGCAACCTTTTTGTAGATATCGATTCCAAGAGGAGCCTATCAATGATCAATCATCTCCTATAAATAGAGGGAGTTTGAAGCACAACTTAAAGAGAGAACAATACAACACAACAAGAAATACTCAAGCAAACACTTGGTCTTATATTGTCATTATTCTTGTTGTAATTTGCCTAGCTTATCACTTTCACATTCTTGAGGTCTAGGCTATTCTTGATTACACTTGCACTCATATTTGTATCATTCATTATCGAGTTGTAATCTTGAATTTGGGTTATCATTCAACACAAGATATCCTTGTGAGTGTTCTTGTGGTAAGAACACACTTGGGCCATGATCTAGGTGTTAGGTGTAAGAAGATTGTGGTAATCTTCTTGTTGAGGTATTGAAGAATTTGGTATTCTTCAAGGTTGAAGATTGTGGTAATCTTCACAAGGTGCCGTTGGAGATTGTGGTGATCTTCAAGTGAGATTGTGGTAATCTCAAAGGGGGTGTTGAAGAAGAGTGTGGTGCTTTTTAAGGTGTTGTAAGTTGAATTTGTATTAATTGTGGTAATTAGTAAAAATCTTTTTCTTTTTCAAAATCCATCTCGGATATCTTTGGGGTGGTAGTAGATTAGGCCCTAGGTGGGTTGAACTACTATAAATCGACGCGTGTTATTTACATTCCGCACCTTTATTATTGTCTTGGCTTGTTTTGTTCGAAAAAGAGGGAGAAATCGAAAAAATGGAGATAATCTATTCACCCCCCTCTAGATTATCGTAGTCGCTTGGACTTACAAAGATGTCCTAATAATCAAGTTATAGGTTGGAGCATCACAATTCATGTCACAACATGAGTCTGGAAGAGACCAATTATATGAACCACGAAATTGAGCAATTGATAAAGTTTGAGGATACATGTTCTATTCTGGAAGTATCGAAGCATAAGAAAAATTCCATGTCGCAATCCATGTTGCAACATGACTGTCCGACATCAAACCTAAAACTGCCAGAAAATCTAAAAAGTGATAGATATGTTATTCGGACCAGATAAATTGATCATTACAGAAGTACCCCAGGGAAGTGTCTCTTACTTGATAACAATATCATATCTTCATCTAACTATGCCTCTCTACTTTGTTTGAAGTGTGTGAATATTTCTTACGAAAAATCTAAAAATATGTGAATGTGATTTGTAATGGGTTAAGTGCATATAATATTTCTGAAAATCCAACACCTCTCTCTTGGGCAAAACACATTGATACGTGGAATCACTTTATTAGAGAATTTGTTGAGAGTGGAACATTATTAATTGAGCATGTTTCGACTAAGAACAAAATGACTGACATATTAACCAAGGCTTTAGAGGCAGAAAGATTTATTTCTTTAAGAAAATTGTTGGATATTTGCATTATGTGATGCGTGTTGTATTGCATTCTTCTAGTTTGATAGGTTCTATTTTATATTTTATTTTTTTCCGCATCATTTAGGGTTGCATTAGGCATGCTTTGCATAGTGGTACTATATTAATTTGGATTTTCATGAAATCTTTTTCTTGACCTCAATCTGAAATGACTTAATTGAACTGGTATCAGCAGCCTTAGAATCTTGATGATTTCAATATTGCTTCATGTATATTCAAAAAAAAAGGGGATCAATTGAGGTTATACTCCTCTAGTTGTTCTTTGCCGCTAGTAACTAGGAGCATTCATGAGCCCCATGTTTGTCTCTTACGTAAAACGGCGGTACAAAAATGAGTATAAAAAAGGGATCAATCGAGGTTATACTCCTCTATTTGTTGCTACTTAGTAACTAGGAGCATTCATGAGTCCCATGTTTGTCTTTTACGTAAAACGGCAAAGACAAATATGAGTATGGGAAACCACCTAGGAGTTTTTGAAAGGAAATTCAAAATTTAAACTTAGTAGAAGAATGCCTCGAACGTCCTAGCAAAAGAAAAAGGAAAAGAAACAAGAGTATTGAAAGATTCTAGAGACTTTGGCTTGTAAGATTTATTAGGAAATTTTGGATTGTTGGTCAGATATTTGATTTCTTTGAAATTCGCCTAATAAAAATTGACATGTTTAATTTTTGTGTGCATAATTTGCATGTGATTTGCATTCATGCATTAGGCATAATCTGTTTATTATTTTTGTTTATTTTTGTTTTTCTTCTCTCTCTTGCCTTGGAAAATATGAAGGCCAGAACGTTCAAAGGAAAAAATGAGGTTCAATTTTTCCGTTGTCCAACTCTCCATGTCTCTAAGTCTGTGAAACCTTGTGAAAGTGGTTGGTGAACCCCTTGAGTTGATTAAACGAATTTAAGGAAATCTTATGTAATTTTAGCCATTTTTGCCAAAAGGGAGAGAGTAAGTGTGTGGAGTATTTAATTGAGGGGAGCTATGCATTTCTTGTTTGAAAATGATACTATTTGATTGAGTGGGAGAATGATTTGATTGAGGGAGTTATATACTTTGGATAACATCGTTAATTGTACTGATTGGTGTTTTGACAAAAATGACAAAGGGAGAGATTGTTAAGTCTATTTTTTAGACTTATTTATTTAATTGTCAAATTTTGTCAAAATAAATTATTATTGGTTGTTTAGTGTTTGTTTTGTGCAGGAAATATATTGCGGCCAAAACTCCTAGTTGCATTAGAATTCAAAATTAATTAAAAAGAAGAAGTGTTCCTCTACTACTACAAGACAATCTAGATGTGGACAACAAACAAGTTTTCTTGTGAAGATGGACTCCTGCATGGCACATGATCAATCTTTGCATTACACGTTTTTCAATAGTTCTAATAGCAAATGGATTTATTCAAAACCAGTGTTCTAATTGTTTGGGATTAGATCTTCAGGATGGTTATTTAGATGGACAAAAGCTTAGGTTATTGGTCATGCTTTTTACGAATAAAAACAGAGCACATACCGAGAATATTAGTACAGATTAAAAGCATCCAGTTTTTGTTGCGCTCCAGCATATTGATAGTTCGGGTTCTTAAAAGTTTAGCTGGAGAGTTTTTGTGTTGATCTTATATCTTTGAGTTTCAACGTGCGCGTATACATTCTTCGGGAGGAAGAAGGTGAGTCTTCGGGAGGAAGACGATTCGCGATTTGGAGGCGTCAATGGTGAAGGGAGTTCATCGAAGCGGATTTTTGGAAGAATAGTTTCGGCGAAAATAAAGGGAGTTCAAGAACGGCGACGATTCAAAGAGGGAGTCTTTAAATTGTTTAAGTCCAATTATTGTACTCTGTAACCTTTATTATTAGTGGAATTATTTTTCTCAGGCGTGGCCTCGTGGAGTAGGATTGGTTAATCCGAACCACGTTAATATCGTTTTGTTTTTATTTTTCCATGTAGAAATACCGGTGTCAAAAACGGTATTGTAACATCGATTACAAACGCTCGTTATTGATTCTTTGGAATTAATTTGGGGCAACAAATTATATCAAATATTATGGTTTTTTTCAAAAATATGCTTTATATTCAATTTAATTTCAAATAGTTTGTAGTTATTTCAATATCAAAATAAAAACAACATAGAAATAATGTATATGTGTTTATATAAAATCTTTAAAATCGATTCTAGCTTAGGGTCCTCGGTTTGGAGTGGTTCTAGATGCGGTTCTCGATGCGGTTTTTGAAAAATCTTGAACTGTACCATAAATATTTTCGATGCAGACGGTGCGGTTCGGAAAAGTCAAAAAGTCAACGAATATTTTTGGTTCGGAGATCTTTCGGTTCGGAGTATCGGTTCGATTTCGGTGATCTACAAGTCCCATGCACAACCCTAATCACTTGTAGAGTTCTCATGGGAAAATGACACAAAAATCGAGACGCGGGCGGATGCACGGCTACTGTGTGCGGATCACACGCGCCGACCATGTTAACGGTTTTTCGTCTCTGTTTTCACCCAAACACTTCACACGGTCATGTTACCTTCACAAGGTCGGGTTGTGTAACATGTCTTGAAAATCAAGTCGCACGAACGCGTGTAAAAACACACGTGGTCAACTCACACGGCCGTGTGAGCTTCACACGCGGACCGTGTGATGTGTTTTTGTCCGTTTGCTTTGTTTATTCGATCTTCTCTTCACATTCTTCAATTTTGTCCTGGGCCTTCTAACTGATATCTTTCCATTTAAGCTCTGTTTCTTATAAAAAGTTACAAGAATATGTAGCATCATGCCCTTCTAAGGAAACCAAGTAAAATACACTAAATATGCATGCAAATGCATCAATTATATATCATTATAAGCCCTTAAATGCACGTATATTTTACATATATCACCTAGGCGGCAAAAATCGACCAAAAATGGTAAAAATTAAAAAAACAAAAAAAAAAAAAAAATAATACTATTTCTAGGCGTTGGGCCACCGCCCAACTAATGCCTAGCAATTTCTCGCACCCTTGGTTATAACAAAAAAAAAAATAGAAAAAATACTATTAAATATAGAAAGTAGAATATATATTTGGAATATACCAAAAAGGAATATTAGATTTATATATTTGGAATGAAGAGAGTAATTATCTTATAAAAAATATTCTAAATTTAGAAAAGTTGACGAAGACAAGAGGGAGGAGAATTAGAAGTAACATCAATCAGAGCGTCATCACCGCGCCCGTCCGGTTCGGTTGAAAGCGTGTCTTTGTGAAGAGGAAGCAAAGAGTTGACAAGACGGCCTTATGGGTCCCAACATCGACCGCCACGTATCGTCTCCTCATTCTCTCACGCGACACCCAACATTGCTTACATCAGCTTTGTTAGGTGTTATTTTTTCATTTTCTTTTAAAAAGGAATTTGAGCATGTATGGTAATGGGATTTTAGAGCTGCAGTCACTGATTTAGAAAAACACAATAGATTTTTACATATAGAAATTTTGTTATCAGTTATTTTAATATTGTAGTTAATGAATTATTAAATTTAGTAATAATTGATAAGTTTTGTAAAAGAATGACAAGTGATTCCCTAGCTAAAGGTATTTCAGTTGATATGTATTATAAGATTAATCAATATAAACATGAGAAGCTGAGTAAATCAAAAGATGCACACATGAGAAAAATTTCTATCGAAACAAATGAATATAGACAAAAAAACTTATATTATAAGATTGTCTCACGGGTTTCATTGTGTAAGATGGATCCCCCACAATTCATGACCCAATCCAAAAGAATGGTGATATTTTCATAAATATTTAGGCTTACATGCGGTGTACGTATTAAATATTTACTTTGTCTACATTAAAAAGTATTAGTTTTTCTCAAAAATATAATTTTTACTCTGAAAGTATACGTTTTCAAAGTAATTTTTTGGTATAGTGGCATAGTATCATTAGGGACGACGATGTCGACTTTGTAATATTAAGCGGTGACATAGTATCATTTTAGACTCAAAAATATCACTTACTCGTAACATATTACTTTTTACCCCGAAAAATACATGTTTTCAAAGTAATAAAGCTAATATTATTTACCTGTAAAGTTCTCTATACACAAATATGTTTAAGTATCACTTTAAAAATATATATATCACTTCTAATCGAAAAAATATATGTTTTTAAAGTAACTTTTATAAATAAAGCGAACATTATACTTATATATATATACGAGAAATAAATGCTTGGCCAGTTCTGTATGAATCTGCATCGATTAGTGAGTGTAACTCATAGATAGCTTAAGTGGTATCGCTCACTCTTTATAAGAGTGTTGATCGATGTTCGAAACCGAGTCTTTCGGTTTTTGTGAGATTTATCCCCTCCCCTCCTCCTAACTCACTGGGGAAAAAACTCACAGATTTTCTCTTAAACAAATGACACTTAATTTATTAATTATTATATATGGATGATTTTCTATAAAATACGTACTGAAGTCTTTCTTTTTAATTATATTCAAAAAAATATGTCTATAAGAAATTACTCATGAATCTAACGACACTTTGTAATTATTTTTCTAATAAAATTATATTTCTAAAATTGTTCTTAATTTGTAATTAAATTAGCAAAACTAGTTTTGGAGAATAACTTGTTGTATATATTTCTCAAATAGTGGGTAATGGAGTATTTTATGAAAATGAAACTTAAATTTTGTATAAAGACACATCTTAAAGATGTTTTCTTTAAGGTATTAATTCCTCCCACTATGGTGTAAATGGTTCTCAAGGAATTAACCTCCGGATACAAAGCCTATTTCACAAGAATTCCAAGCTTACACTTCTTAGAATTTTTCAGAGCACAAATCACAAGTTGTAAATAAAACATTAATGGTGGAAAGTAGGAAAGAAATAAATCACGTAGGAACCTTATGGAATAAACGTTTCCATCTTTTTTCATCATCTTTCATCCATCCTTTTAGAAGTATTTATAGACTTTCAAAGGTTACAATCAAAAGTTGCATCCCTTCTCAAATAATGGAAGTTATAAATATTCCAAAGGTTGCATCTCTTCATTGCAATCCTTCCCAATGGATGTCTTCACATGAAAAGACACACCTTTTCATCTCATAATATTTATTTCCATATTATTTATTTCTTTCCTTCCTTTCATATAATATATTATACAATATAATATATGCATAAAAATGAATGCCTAGCTAAATGATGCTATGACATGAGATGCAATAAATGCAATACACTATATTATATGTAAATATACAACATAACTCTCACATTTTGACTTGAATTCTAAAGTCACGTATCCGAGAATTTATAAAAGATCGATAATGTATGATTATTATCAATGAGCTAAATTATTGACAAATATACCCAACTTTTCGGGAAAAAAAGACTTCACTTTATGTTTTCGGGTTTTTTTTGGATAATTTTACACTCATGCCTTTGTTGGATACTTTTTATGTTTTTTTCGATTTTTTTGTTCATGTATTGTTTTTTATGTTATTTCTATTATTTCGTGTTTGTTTTATATTGTTTATATTATTATTTGGTTGTTTTTGTGTTGTTTCGATGTTTTAATGCGACTTTTACCTAATTTTTATACTCTTTTTTTGTTATCATGTGCAGTTTCTACATTGTCTCTATTGTTTTTGAGTTGTTTCTATATAGTTTTCTACGTTGTTATGTTGTTTCGTAGTTACGTTGTTTCCATATTGTTTTCGATGTTTTTCAATGCACTGGATCAAAAATTGAATTGTATTTTTATTCATATATTGTTTCTATATTATTTTAATGGATATGGATCAAATAGGTCCTCCCATTTGGGGTGAGTCCATAGGACCCAATCCTAACCATAGATTAATATTTTTGGGTGGTCCAGGATTTTTAGGGGTTTTATATTTATTTTTTTGTTTCAACAACTAAAAAGGGTAGGTGGTCATTTTATAATATAGAATCGAGTTATTGAGATTTGATGAGATCTCAATTACGTTCAATTTGTTTCCTCCTTTCACGCGCACGTGGTTTCATTTATTGAGTAACTCATATCCCTCATGTTCACTTTTTTTTTATCTCCAGTGTATTCTATTGTTAACTGCTTATGTAATATAATCATATTGCATGTGTAGTATAACCATATTGCATGTGTAATTTAATCATATTTGTATTGCATATGTAGTGTATATTTGTTGCTTATGTAGTATAGGGTTGTTGCTTATTACTTGCTTATATAGTTAATATATTTGTGTTGCATATGTAGTGTATATTCGTTGCTTGTGTAGTATGAGTTTGTTGTTTATGACTTGCTTATGTAGTTAATGTATCTGTGGTGCATTTGTAGTGTATATTCATTGCTTATGTAGTATAGACTTGTTGCTTATGTAGTATGGGTTTGTTGCTTATGACTTACTTATGTAGTTAATGTAATTGTGGTGCATACGTTGTGTATATTCGTTCTTATGTAGTATAGGCTTGCTGCTTATGTAATATGTGGTTGTTGCTTATGACTTGCTTATGTAGTTAATATATCTGTAGTGCATACATAGTGTATATTCGTTGCTTATGTAGTATAGACTTGTTGCTTATGTAGTATGGATTTGTTGCTAATGACTTGCTTATGTAGTTAATATATCTAAAAGCACCATGACACATCTATATAAGCAACAAATTACATCTTCATAAGAAAGATGAATGATTTTTCATAGTAGTATGTTGAAGAAGAAGCGAGAGGTTTGTTACGTGATTTTGTTTTGAGATTTGGAAGGATTGCGTGAATCCCATGAACACCGTGAATCCCATGAATATTGATTTGAGAGGATGACTAACTTACCCATGTGTTTAATTAACAAGCTTGTAATTTGTAATTTTGCCTCTTAAATAGCAACCCTTGAAAAAATTAGATATATGGCTAGGATTGGTCCCTATGGACTCACCCTATGAGGTGGTCTCATATAACCCTCTCTCTTATTTTAATAATTATTTGTTTATTTTGTATATTTCTTGATTGTTTATAAAATTTTAAATATAAAATTAATTATTTAATAGTGGCAGAAAGTGTATTTCACTTAAATTTTTTAGTTGAAACGTGTTTCAAACATGTTCGAAAGAACATTGTTGTTTCAATGTCACAAAATTCGAGAAAAATGGCGGTATCGTAAAAAACTAAAAGAAAAAAAGTAGGAACATAAAAATATTCCGAAAATACCCCAGAATCATAAAAGTGTCATTTTATTTGAAATGTTTGGCAATTGTATCCTTAACCCGTTATCAATTGTTGAGAAACGAGAAGAGTGCTGTAGGCCTTATTGTACAACCCAATTCTGCTTATTGGGTTTGAATGCAAATGATAAAAATCTAAACATTGACATTTGATTACCGAGCTTAGTGATGGTGGGCTTGACTTGAATACCAGCCCATGCAGATGGATAATGGATCATATATAATGGACTGCGTGTAACATGCTAATACTCAGAATTTTATTGATCCAACAATTTTAAATGGATCGGATTAAGTATTAACTCACTCGATTTAATTATGAATTACACGATCAAAAATATAATAGGAAGACAACAATTTGGGAAAAAATAACTTAAAATATAGTACTCACAATTAAGATTGAAATCAAACTCAATCCAAATGCAGAATGGTCTAGTCACGATATATTTGAGTTTTTTTCATTTATGTTTACAAAATATTATATATATATATATAGAAATGTATTTTGTATAGAGTTTTAATAGTATTTATTTTAAAAATATAATTTTTATTATGATATATATCCATTGTGGATATTCACCAACCTGCTCCAAAGACTTATGACTTGCATTTACTGCGGAATGGCGGCAACTTTCTTTCAAGCAAGACTCTCTTTTCTGTTACTTTTTTTTGTAGTAGTTGTCCAAAGATGATGCTTTATCAGTTAAATTGATTTGCAGCTATTTCTATTGCGTCAGCGCCTATGCAACCAGGAGCTTTTGTAAATTATAAATAGGATCTTCCTTTTGTTTTGTAATTCATTCAGAAATCAATGAAATTTCAGTTTCTCTCTATATCTCTCATATAATCTTTATGCACGGTTATTTTATAACACGTTATCAGCACGAGTATTGCTCGAAGAAAAGTTAGTATAATTGAAATTCAAGTTTTCTTTTTATACTAATTATATTTATTTGTTTGAAGAAAATGACCGGAATCGAAAAACAAAAATTTCAAATCCTTGATACCAGTGGTAATAATTATTTATCATGGTGCCTCGATATCAAATTACATCTTCAAGGGTTAGATCTGGCAAAAATCCTAAACTATATAGATATCGAGAAGGCAAATGAAAAAGATGAGGTGAATGCTACGATATTTTTGTGCTATCATCTATCCAAGGATCTGAAGGATGAATATATACAAATAGAAATGCCACCTGAGTTATGGCACAAGCTCAAGGAAAGATTTGATCACTCCAGTACAGTGATACTACCACAAGCACAATACGATTGGCAGTTGATGACGCTGCAGGACTTTAAGTTCGTTGTCGCCTATAATTCAGCACTGTTCAATATTGAATCTTTGCTGGCTCTTTGCGGGACAAAATCATCAGAATATGATAAATTGGAGAAAAACTTTCTCCACGATGCACATGTCTAATGTGGTGCTTCAGCAGCAATATAGACAATGTCAATTTAAGACCTATTCTGAACTAATTTATGTTCTTCTTACGGCAGAGAGGACTAATGAATTGCTATTGAAAAATCATGATTTGCGACTTTGTGGGTCACAAGCAGTGCCAGAAGCACATGCTAGCTGTAATAGAGCAAAGAGCTGATTTAGAGGCCATGAATATAAACCCTGTCGTGGTGCCCGCAGGGACGGTGGACGCGATGGTCCCTGTGGAAATACTTACAGAAATGACCGAGGTGGAGGTAGTTATTCCCGCCATAATAGTTATTCGGTCAAACAAAGGCAGTCATTTCAAAGAAACTATGAAAATGAAAAAATGCATGTGGAAAGATCTAGGGATGATCATTGTAACAGATGTAGAATATCTGGACACTGGGCTAAATCTGTCGTATTGCCCAACACATGGTAAATTTATACCAGGCATCAAAGAATAATAAAGGAAAGGGTGTCCGACACATGTTACTGAGGCAGCAGGGCCTTTCAATGCTATTGAAGCTAACACATCTGAAATCATGTGTGATCATAATTCCATCCAAGATTGGAAATCACTTGAGCTTTCAGACTTCTTTGGGGATCCCAATTCTGAGGCACATGATGTCGAATGATGGAAAAATGCTCTTTTTGATGAAGAAAGCAACGACACTATAACGGAGGGTGGCTACGAAGAACCTCCAAACTTTAATGAAAAGATTGATGGTTATGACGGGCCACCTATCTTTGATAAGGAAGATGACAATGCAATTTCGACTGTTGAATACGAAACATTGTCGAAATTTGACACGGATGATAGTAGTTATGACAGACCATCAACTTTCAACAAAGAAGGAAGGTTATAAAATACCCTTGTTTGCCCATGCATTTTTAACAAAAGATCGGATAACGGATTTGCTATCATTGTTGTTTATGTCCATGACATGAATTTGATTGGAACTCCCAAAAATTGCCATTGCTACTAATATCTAAAGAGAGAGTTTGAGGTTAAAGATCTTGGAGGAACTAAACTCGTCTTGGTCTTGAATTGGAACATAAAAATCATGGAATATTTATTCATCAATCTGCTTATACCAAGAGGTTGCTCAAAAGATTCAATATGGACAAATCTCATCCTTTAAGCACCCCAATTTCCGTACGTAATTTAGATCCCGAGAAAGATCCTTTCCTACCAAAGGAACATGGTGAGGAAATATTAGGTCCAGAAGTACCTTATCTAAATGTTTTTAGAGCATTGATGTATTTAACATAGTGCACTGGACCGGATATTGCTTTTTCAAAGAAGTCTACTTGCAAGATACGATTCAGAGCCAACACGGAGATACTAGAATGGAGTAAACACATTTTCCGTTATATCAATGTAACTGTAGATTTAGGCTTATTCTATTCAAATGAAGCTACTAACTCAAAGTTAGTTGATTATGCTGATGCGGGGTATAGATGTGATCCGCACAAAGCTTGCTCGCAGACAGGTTACTTATTTTGTTATAACGACACATCTATCTCATGGAGATCTACTAAACAAACTTTGGTGGCTGCATCTTCTAACCACTCTGAGATAATCGCTCTTTTATGAAGCTGGTAAAGAATGTGTTTGGTTAAGATCAGTTATAGCACATATACAAAATTCTTGCCAATTAACACCAGCTACAGACACTCACACTATCATTTATGAGGATAATGCAGCCTGCATAGCAAGCAAGAGAAGGGTGGATATATAAAAGGGGATAAGACTAAGCATATTTCACCAAAAAATTTCCACACACATGAGCTCCAGAAAAATGGTGAGATAATTATTCAGCAGATTCGCTCCTATCACAATCTAGCTGATCCACTTACAAAATCCTTCCCGACATCTACATTTGAGAAATTGGTATACGACAATGGGATGAGAAAAGTTAATACGAAGCAAGATTGAAAGCTCAACTCGGCGTCTTATATTCTTTGTTTCAGGGGGAGCGAAAATCATACAACGTGCGCATGTACTCTTTTTCCCTTATGTCTGGTTTTTTATCCCATTGGGTTTTTTCCAGCTTAAGGTTTTTTAACGAGGCAGCTTATGCACATGGTTCAGATTTGAGCTTAAAGGTGTTAATAAAGCATATTCTATAGTGAATATCCAAGGGGAGTATTGTGATATATAACCATTGTGGATATTCACCAGCCTGTTCCAGCAACTTATAACTTGCAGTAATTTCTGCGGCAAAGAATCGAGTAGCAACTTGCTTCGGCTCTTGCCTTGCGCTTGCTTTTGTAGTAGCTCAGGCCACCGCTTCATCATCGATTAAATTGATTTGCAACTACTTCTATTGCGTCGTCGCTATGCAACTGGAGCTTTTGTAAACTATAAATAGGAGCTTCCTTTTGTTTTATAATTTATTTAGAAATCAATGAAATTTCAGTTTCTCTCTATATCTCTCATATAATCTTTGTACACGGTTATTTTATAATAATTTTTAATATATTACAATGGAAAATGAGTTTAGTGGGTCTATGTATCGAGTTTGGCTTTTGGGGCTGGTGTGGACAGACTTACTTGGTCCATTGTCATCTCTTACGGTCATTGTTCTGAAATCTCTGTGTAGGCGCTAGGCTCCCTTTAGCTGTCTATGTGTTTCTTTTGATTAGGTCCCACCAAATTCAATATACAGCTAATACTGCCAATGCATGTCTAGACGTTAGGCCCCAATATGTAGCATGTCTAGCAGAATCGGATTTAGGTTTCGAGAGGCCTGGAGCAAAAAAAATAATAATGGGGGCCCTTGTGTTTACGTAAATAATTTAAAAATTATGAAAAAATAATATACAAATATAATTTCATTGATTTAACATATAAAATACTTATTTTAGTAATAAAAGATTATCATACTCCAACTTTAATGTTTTGGTTTCATTAAATTAATATTACAAAAAAGATCGCTTAATATAATTTACCATAGAGAAAAGACAAAAACAAAAAAACTATTAATGAATTAGCTATGAAAAATTGATATTCTTGTATTTTTATCTACAACCCATCAATCAATCTTTCATAACCAATTAATTACTGAAATTTTACTCTCAGTTGAAATCAAAGACAATGCTAAGTAATTATTTTTTGTTTTTCCAGAAAAAAAAGAAAGAAAAACATAATGGTTAGAAATAGAAAAGGGGAAAAACAAAATTCGTTTTTGCAATGGTCAGGACTTTGAACTCATGACCTCCAAAGTATAAAACAAAACTCCTACCAATTTACAACCTTACATTTTTGTCAATTATTTCAACCTTTGTAAATATATAACTAAACAATATATACACATGTATAAAAAAAACTCCGAGAGCCCTTGCTGGAGGGGGGCCCTGTGCAGCGGCACCACTTGCGCCGCCCCAGGGCCGCCTCTGAATTGTCTAGCCCCTAGTACTTAGTGTTTTTTAGAAACTGTTTATAGTAATATATTGGAACATTTTATAGTTTCATATTTTATTTTTGTTTATTGATCAATCAATTTGTTTAAACTTGAAACAAGAAAAGAAATCTCAATGACCCTAAACATAAACATAGTTTTCTCCATGTTGGGACATGAGTCAAAACTTGCACTTGCTAGTTCGATTCTTGATTTCTTGAGAGTTAACCTCCTCGCCAAAATTCCCATTTTTTAAAGGAAAAAATAAAAAAAGAAAAACCAATTTAAAGCCCTCTCCAACTTAATAAAATACTATTCATACATGTGTGTGCTTACATATTTTTATATACATATGTATATGTATATGTATGTATATATTGTACATATAGTATATAGAGAGAGAAAACTTAGAGAGAGAGAGAGAGGAAAAAACTCAAACCCCTCTCTCTATGTCAGAGACACTGACCACAGTCCTTCTATAGACAAACTCTACTACACCACAGTAAAGCTTCTTCATCGGAATTTTGAAATTTGTTGCTCCAAATGAATCCCAGCAAAATTGAGGAGGATCTATTCCACCACCTCGGCCCACCGCCGGGCCACCATGACCAGTTCATGGACCCTCGCCACGCTCAATCCCAGCCTTCCATTGACGACGACGCCTTCTCCCTCGCCGAGATCAACCTCTTCCGCGACGACGAAGATGACGACGTAAGCCCCACCTCATCCGACGCCGAAATCCCTCTCCCTCCTTCAAACGGCGCGGTTCCCTTTGAGAACCCTAATTTGCCGAATCCTCCCTTAATCAACCATAGCAAGGGACCAATTCATCACCCTCCGTTGTGCATTAGCCCTGAGCCTCATATTTCCTCCCAATTCTACACTTTTAATAAGGAGTCGCATGCCCTAATGATTCAATGTTTGATTGAGGGACGATTAGCGACGCCGGAAGAGATCCGAGGCGCAACTCCGCCTCCGCTGCTTTCCAGCTGGCGCTCGGTGTGGAAGGATCGGAACGAGGATACTGCCTATTTGACGGCGTGGAAGCGCATCCAGGATAAGCTCACTGTCCATGTGTCGGAATCCGCTGCCTGCATCACCGGTAACAATAGCCATTTCCTTTGTTTCAAGAACAATTCCAGTCAATATGTTTCACATGTTGATCAGTGGCAGGACATAGTCATGTCATTCCATAGTGATGCGGATTTTAAGCACTTAGGGTTGAAAGAAACTATAGAGAGAATTAAGCAGGTGTGGACTGTAGGGGCAAAATTTTACGGGATACCTGAGAGTTATATTAGGACTTGTGTGGCTGCTTGCCCTGTTTGTTCAGACGAGTCTTCTGGGTGCGCACCAAGGTCTAAGAGGCGTAGGTTTGAATATACGGAGTCTTTTGACGTGCCCGCCAAGGAAGTGCCAGTAAAGTTGCAACAATTGGCAGCGAAGCATAAGGTCGTGTTGTGTATACGACAGAAGTATATTAGGTATAAGCCATTTATGGCTGAGGTCAAGGATTACGCATGCCATAGGGCAGGTGAGCCGGCTTCCTCGAAAAAATCACGGATTCTGAAAAGGGAGCCGTATACGTCGAAACGATGTGGATGTGGGTTTCGTATAAGGGCGATAGTTCCAATATCAAATTATAATGAGAAAGATAAGACATTTGTCTATGAGGAAGAGGGGACAGCTGTGTTTAAGCTTTATGCGGTGCATTCAGGACATGAGCCAGGGCCGTTGGATGGGAATGCAAGGATTATGCATCGGATGGTTGGACATAAAGGGGGTTTTCTGATGGATCATGAAACTGTGTACGGGATGGCTGAGGATGGGGAAAATGAGGGTTTTGGGTTCTTAGGAAAGGACTCCGGAGATCTACAGCATTCAGTTTTGCAGCAGGTGCAGGAATTGAGGAATGAGTTGGGGTTGCTGGAGGGTAGGATAGGGAAAATCCCACCCCCATTGTTGGGTTACGTGTCACGTGAGCTCTTTGAACTCGTGAATAAGCTAAGAAATGTTGCAGATGACGGATCAAAATCTGTTGGGTTGTTGACAGAGAAGCAGCATCTGGATGATGTGTTAGTGGTGGAGCATGATTTGCCAGATTGGGTTGATGATCATCATACAAGGATCTATGGGGATGGCAAGGACCCAGATGGTATAGAAGATGATGAAGCCAGCTTTGGAAGAACTCTTGGGGAGGTTGCTTCTTGGGATCAGATGAGGACAGAGTGCAGGAATGAGAAGGATCTTCTCGGTGAGACTTGTAAAGAGGAGAAGTGGTTGAAATGTGGCGAGTTTGATCAGAAGGGAATTCTTGGCTGCAGTAACCCTAAGCTGATCAAGCCCTTAAGGCATGATGAAGCAATAGATCCAGATGTAGGTCTTGCTGGTATACATGTAGATAGCTTCTACCCTGAAAATCCAAAATGGTTTGACTCACCTTGTGGACTGGATCCCGGAGCAGATTGTGGTGATGGTGGATTCAGACATGGGTAGAGACAACTTATCTCGGTGAACCCACTCTAACCTAATTCTGAGTTTTTTGGTGTCATTCATCATATTTTGATGTTGGAAGTGGGCTGTACATTTGGGTACACAGCTTGAAGGCTCTTACATTTACAGTCACAATACTTTAAGTGTCTTTATTGCTTGTAATTTGTAAAGTATTGCCATTTTGGCTTCTCTGCATATACTTTAAATGACTCTGAGTTGACCTTGTTTGATTTTGAATGAAACTTGAAGTTGCTAATATGTTATGCTTAGTGCCTGTGCAGTGCCCCCTTCAGCTTTATTTGGTGTTTGTGCTGTTTTGCTAGACGTAATTCTATTTGTTGAGATGCATTTGGTGTGTTATTTTTTTACGCCTCAATTTCTTATTTGCACAATGTGCCTCTGTTAAGAGAAGTTTCGTTTAGATTATTAAGTTGCTACAATTGATTAGTTAATTGTTTTCTTGATTTATTCCATATTTATTATCGTAGGAGATACTAACAGTATGTAACATTTAGAATGTGAATCCCAATTCTAGCACTTCTGTGTTTGTTAGGAATTTTAATAATTTTTGTAAATCTGTGATGGACAAAAAAGCATATGCTCCCACTTTCTCTTTGGTACACGGCAAGATCCTGCATGTGCAATGTAGTTATAGTGTTTTTCGATCACTTAGTTCCATGTATTTATGTTGTTTATGATGTGGCTTAAATTCCATATATTGAATTGGTGGTCATGACCATTTGTTAGTAATCTATGGCATCTCTTTAAAGAAAGAGGTGTTTTCTTGTGTGTCTGCATGCAACTTATTTGCATCTTTAAAATCTCTTTCCTTTATCTGTATATTTTGTTTCCGGCTTTTTATGTAAGTGATACATAAGCTCATTCAATAATCTCATGCTCACACTGTGATGGGCTGAGAATTTGTTTTGCCTTTTGTTCTTGGGAAAGATAACATTATTTGAACTAGATCAGATGATACGAACATTCTAGTGATGTTGTAATAGAGAATTCATTCTCTTTTATTTTATTTTTCAATTGTAAAAGCTCTTTCCATGTTTTCTTAAACTATAAAAACTGTTTTCTTGTTTTCTTTGCAGTTGGCACACATCTTAGATAGCCTATCATGTGGTACCCGAAGGTCTGTTTCGTCTGGCTTATCCATGTCCTAGGCAGAGCTGTGTGTAATTTAGGGCAAATGCTGTAGACAAGTTATATGATGAAGAGATTGGCGAGTTTGATACAAGTTAAATCATACTTAAGCTAGTTTTTAAGTTTTATGATATCAAAAGAGAGCATCTCCTGTTGTTTTTTTGAACGTTAATTAAGAAAATATGTTTGTCTTATTAATGATTGGCTCAAGATACCTAGGAACCAGTAGATACCCATGAGTGGGATATTTATCATTGCGTAACTATGGGAAATAAGTAAGTCTGATGCTGACGGTAAAAATGTAAAATTGGTTTAAATGCTAGAATTAATGATGATTATTAAGTTACTAACAAGCTGTTTATACATTATACACTGCTGGATCATGGCAATGCATTAATTATGAAGTCGACGACATACTTGTCAGCAGGGACTGGTAAATTAGACCAATCTTTCTCTGGGATTCTAACATTGGCCCATTTTTTTAGTACCCCAGACAATCCAATTTATGTATTAAGTCATTGATCAAGATTGCGACTTTTGGGTCAGTCAGACCATTCTCTTGAGCCATTTCACATGTTGATCAGTTTTGATATTGCTAAAAGCTTTTGTTATATTAACAACTTTATTTCTATATCCCAAGAATGTAAAAGCATCATATTGCAACTGATAGCTACAGTGAGACTTAAATGTATGAGAGTTTTGAAGTTGTTTGAGTGGAGGTGGGATTAGGTTAATTGTACAATTAAGATTGACATGTGATATTTAATGATAATTCCCTGCTCTTGTAAGTGAATCGCTTTGACATTTGATGTATTTTATGTTCCAAAAAAAACCAGAGATTTTATGTTTCCATTTGGTTAAGCAACAATGATAAGATGAAATGTACACTTTTGGCTTGGTGGTGTTACTGCTTCTAGTAATGACACTTTTCTTTGGCTTCTTACCAAGGGAATTTTCACTTTTTAGAACAACTCAACCTTCCATGGTTGGCTGTTGGCCTTCGATTTAGAAGTTTTTGGCTTTTAATATTTCAAATGATAAGTAAATTTACGTAAGATGTTATTCATATATGTGCCCTCAAAATTCAATTGATCTTAAAATCTATTATGCTTATAAGATTGATTCGATTTACGTAGAGAGAGAAAATAAATACTATAATGAAGAGATTTTCACCTTAACAATGAAAGTTTAAGTTTAAACCTTGTCGAGGTGTAATAAATGTGTCACCACTGGATGAGTTGGCTTCTAGCAATGTGCTCTATGTTCTCGTTCATTCAAATGTGTCATTTATGTCTTCACGCTATCATTCATAATTTGTTCTCAATCTTTTTTCCAGCTGTGGCACAGAAAAAGGTTGATTGGGCACATACTTAAAATGTCATGAGTTCTGAGTCTCAAGGTAAAATCAGTTACTTTACCTTTCAATTTCTTAGCTGGAATACAAATTAGAGATGTTTAAGGACAAATAGAGGTATACAAATCTATTTATGAACATATTCAATTTTTCTTTTTTTTTTTTGGAATCAATAATATTATAATTTACAAGATAATGATGAATTTCTATTGGATAGGTTCGGCAATCTTATTGAGAGGCATAATTGATGGCTACACACCCATGAAAGTCATGTGAATTTGAAAGGTGTTTTTTGGAAAATAAATGCTACCTAATTGGCAACTGTAGATGCTGGATGTGGGAATCTGCTTTTACCAGGCCTCCACATCATTACAGGTAGCTTACGAACAACATTTAAACTTGTATACCCCCAAGAGCACCTATTTCATTATGTGTCTGTTTTTGTTTGTATGTGGCTCTCATGGCATATTCTGGACACTAGGAGTGCACAGGATGTATTGTGTGTCCACGCAATCTTTGCACAAGAATGAGGACAAGAGCAATGTGTCATTTAATTTTCACATATGAGGTCAATGACTCTGCATAATGACAATTATTAATGTTAATAATGTTTCTCTTTTCACAATTCAACCCTCAAATGACTCTTTAAGTTATGTGTGTCCTTCCAGGCATCAAAACTGATCTGTATGTCCAATGAAGTAATAAATGTGTGAAACCATTATTTTAATCTTTCTTACAAGTTGATTCCACATTTTATTGTATTTGATTGTCACTCACCATTGTTCTCATACTCACCATCGTGATACCTTATTATGCATGATTATCTTAATCTTGTATGCTGTTCCTTTTATGCTTGATTAGGACGGAGTCAGATGGAGATGGTACTTAGATGCTTTCTTGCTCCGAAGTGCTATATTTTTATATATGATGTGAATGTATGTATTCCAGTATGTGACTTTGGGATTTAAATTTTTGCCCGTCATTTTTTTTTGTGACTTATTCTCAAAGAAGCATTCGGTGCTTACAAGCTATTTATAGAATTTGATCTGTGTGATTGAAAATCCTTGACATGATTGACGTAGTCAAAAAATCAGAATCTCAAATTTTTATTTTTGCAACTAATACCTGCTTGATATTTTTCTACAGATACTAGGACGTAGCACTCTATGCTTCAACATATATTGCTGCCGCCTCTACTTCGACATCATTTTCACCCCCAAACTCAATATCGAGTTCCTCACCAGGTCCTCTTCTTCCTCTTCCTGGACTAACGGCATAGCTTAAACTGCTATGCCGTTAGTGTCGAAGAGGGCCCTAGTGAGGAACTCGATATGGAGTTTGGGGTGAAAATGATGTCATTCTGTTTGTGAGCAGGCTCCACGCTGATACATACAGGTGATGAACAGGTAGCTTGGTGTAATTTTAGAAGTTGAGAATCTAGCAGTTTCTTGATGAGATCCATTTGGAAGAAGGCTGCAACATTGTTTATGAACACGAAGAATATCACAGCTTTGAGGTCTTTGTTGACTGTTAAGGCCTCATACTGTATGGAATCTTCTACCAAGTGAGTAAGATTTTGTGCTTTGTTAGAAAGCTGAATGCACCATTTATGGTCAACGGCTTTTTCCCTTTTTAAATTCTTTCATGGCCGCTCATCCTCATCATAAAAACATGGGTAAATTACAAAAACTACCCTGAGGTTTAGCCTAATTACATAACATTCCAGTTATCTTACAAAGCCCCCTTATGGTATTACAAACACTCCCTCGAGGTTTGTATTTAAGTAACAAGTACCTCCTTGAGGGTGCAATTTGTAAAATAAAAACAAATGTCATATGAGTATTTGTGATTTTGAAAGATAGTTGAGTCTTTTTGTAATTATACTAATCTGAAAGGTATTTCTGTAATTAATCCTAAAAAAATTATGCTTAACACTTCCTCGGGTGGACCATTATTGCAGTTGTTGGAAATGCCTTCCATTGGATGGATGCTCGGATAAACTAAAGCTGTGCTGTTGACTTCCTTGATTCCAGTGAATAGTTTCTTATTTGAATTCTTTTCTTTCTGTCTGCTCGTAGATGACTTTGGCAGTTTAGAAAGATATGTTTGCAGGGTTCATTCTCTCTCTTTTCTCTTTCTTTCTTTTTTTTTTTTTTGCTCCTTAAAAATGGTGTATATGAGGGTTTTGGCAGTGGATGACGTTTTTATGCTAGCAGGTATAATTTCATGTACTTCAGGCTCTGGAGCTGTTCTCTATTGGTAATGTTTCTGATGAAATGATTGCTCTTTGCAGTAACTCTATATGTCTGTCTTGATAAATACAGAAATAGGTAAGAGAAATGTCTTATATAAGCTCATCATTCAGTATTATTGCAATTTGTGGCCAAGTTCTATGTGCTGTTACTTATTGTCTTTGGAAGTGTTTGACCTGGATTTATCAATGTTTCTTTTCCCCTTTTTTGGGTATTGTTTGAAGTCTAAGCTTATTTTCCCACTCTTTGAATTCTGAAATATGCATTACTACTGTATTTCAAAATAGTTTTGCGCAGTTATTTGATTCTCACTTTCACTAATGAAGATTCCGATGACTTGCCGTTAACAGATGCTTTAGATGGACCCTATATTTGATGATCGTTTTGGTGTGAAAATCCATTCCTTTTACTTTTATATACTCTTTTCTTTTTGATGAGTTAATATGATAAGATAGTTTATTGGCATCATAACGGAAAGTGAGACTTGCTTTTTTTTTTTTTTTTTTATAATTTTTATTTCCTTCAAGACACTTGGAAATGAGTCTTAGGTTGAGCTAGGTTACCTAGGTATCACCAATACTTTTTTTTTTGAATGGGTATCACCAATACTTAACCTCGGTATTTTTTTTTAGACTGCAAACACCCAATCCCAGTCCCGAGCAATGAAGAAATCTTTGTTTTTTTTTTTTTAACGAATGAAGAGATCTTTGTTATGAGGTCTATTTTATTCAAAAATCTTTGTTTGAGGTCTAACAAGATTTTAATGTGTCCAGTATGACAAGCCGAAAACATCTACTCTAAGGCATGATTGGTATGAATGAAAGGAATTAGGTTCGAATGGAATGAATTTAGGAATGAAATAACACTAGGAATGAAATGATGTAGTATTACTATTCCTATGATTGGTATGTACAAAGAATGGAGAAATGAATGGATGATGATTTTTTACTTGATTTAAATATCTTGATTGGTAATTATAAATGAATGATAGTAATTGAGAAAAATAATTTTAAAGTATCAAATTCTCTTAAATAAAATTTTATTAAATATGTTATTCGTAAATTGATATAAGATTATTTTAATGTGTAAATAATATATATATATATATATATATATATATATATATATATATATATATGGAGGGGGTTATATGAGACCACCTCATAGGATGAGTCCATAGGGGTCAATCTTAGCCACATATCTAGATTTTTTAATGGTTGTGATTTTAGATGAAAACCTGCAAATTACACACTGCAAAATAGGGGGAGGGGCAAATTTGTAATCCCACAAAATTTCCCAACAAAAACGGATTTTGTTACCTTTATAATCATCTTCTCCAAATCAATCCAACAAAATCAGCGTGACATACAATTCTCTTCCTTCTTCATCGAACGCTTCTCATGAAATAAGGTGAACCAGCAACGCTAGCTTGAGTAGAACACAATTTTTGTTGCGTAATTTTGTGGAGAATCAATCGCGTATCATGATGCATGCAGAAGAGATGAACAACATATTTGAAGGATTTCTCACATCGCTTGGAGAAGGTATGTATGATATTGATCATATTATGTAGATATAAATCAATATCGCAATATGATGCTAGCTAATCTGCAACGCAATTCATAATTCTAAAAAAACTCTCAACAAAACTATGTAGTCGTATATTTGCATATGAATGCAACTTTGTCTGCTTACGTAGTATCATCATACTGCTTATGAAGAGCATTACTTCGTTAGAGTGTTAAAAAAACGCAAAAAATTATCATGAAAACATGCTCTCAAAAATCATGCATGTGAATAATTAATTTGTTGCTTATGAAGAAAAGCGTTTCTGCTTATGTAGTATTGTTATGTTGCTTGTAAACACATGTGTGTTTCATGATAATATGATTGCTTATGAAGACACTATGATTGCTTATGAAGATACTGAGTAGTGCATATTAACAAGCAAAAAACTGCTAAAATAACTTATTGTCACCTATATGCCAGGGAGCAGCATGAATATACCTCGAGAACGACTTGAAATATCGGGTGACTCTACGAAGTACTGGATACCTGAATGTGAACAACAAATCAAACCTAAACAATCAATGGTCTTTGATAATTTGGTTGAGGGGGTGCAATTCTACAGAAAATATGGCCAAAGTGTTGGTTTTGATGTTCGAATAAATACAACAAAACGCTTCCGGAGTGAAATAATACGCGTGCAATACATTGTATGCAACAAAGAGGGGTTCAAGCATGTTGCAAAATCACAGAAAGAGGATAACAACAAATCTAACGAAACCGGTGAAAGTTCTGAAACCAGACATAGAACCTCAGGACGAGTCGGATGCAATGCTCGTTGTATATTCGAATATGTTGAAAACGGAAGATACAAGGTAAAACACTTTGAGGAGCGGCACACACACAATCTCATACCAGAAAAGTTCCAGAAATTTTTGAAGGTTAACAGAAACCTCAATTTTGGACACCGGCAATTCATCATAAACTGTGCGAAAGTAAATATTGGAGATGCAAAATGTCATCGATTGTATACACAAATGGTTGGGGGGTACTCTAACACGGTGCCTTGCAAATTGATTTTAAGAATTTGAAGAGAGTTGAAAGCATATATTAGCGGGGCGATGCACAACCAAACATAGATAGGTTCTCAAGAAGATGGAAGTCGATCCGTATGGCGTTCAACTATGACGTCGAAAATGAACAATTGACCGGACTATTTTGGGGTGATCCAATATGCAGGATAAACTATGCCGCATTCGGAGATGTCATATCATTCGATGCAACATACAACACTAATAAGTAACTAGGCCTAACCAATGCATTCATTCTATTTCGTCTTGCTTGTATAGTGTTGACATGCGGATATGAAGAACATAATTTATGCATACATCATAATATCTCTTGCTTGTGTAGTGTTAACATACTTACTTTATAAAGAACATATTTTATGCTTGTATAGGTACAAAATAGTGTTTGCTCAATTTATTGGCATTGATAATCATAAAAGATGTGTAACTTTTGCATCGGGCTACTAATCAAGGAAGATGAAGAATCCTACGTATGGTTATTCCAAAAGTTTATGGAAGCAATGGGACGTGAGCCAATATACATTGTAACGGATCAAGACTCTGCGATGAAGAATGCGATAAGAAGGGTTTTCAAAACACGATACATCGCTTGTGTATGTGGCATATTATGGAGAAGGTGATCGTGAAGCTTGGGCACGCATTATTCAATGATGAATGTTTCATGAAAAGACTGAAGACCTAGTCCGGAATAATTGCATCGAACTGAATATTTTGAAGAAAAATGGAGCGAGCTAATGACTGAATACAATTTGACTTCCCATGCATGGTTGAGGAATATTTTTGAGATTAGACGATCGTGGATTCTAACATATTTTAAAAATGTTGAGTTGGGTGGACTACTCCGAACCACATCAAGATCTAAGAGTGCTAACAGTTGGTTCGGTAGTTTCACGAACCCCCAAGTCAACTTGGTTGAATTTTTTATGCACTATGAAAGTGCAATGGAGGCTCAAAGACATGCAACAGATAAATTGACCAATGAGACAGACACAAGTGTTCCGAAATGCAAGACACCATTGGCAATTGAAAAGCACGCAGCGTCAGTGTATACCAGGACGATGTTTTCCGTTATGAGTTCAGAAATAGTGGCATCGTGTTATAACTGTCTAATGTTAAATGTCGAAGATGCTACGGATAACCGTTCTTACCATATCAAAGACATTGGCATCGGAATGTTTACTGTTGTTTTCGATAAAAAAATGGGACTTGATGCTATGCAGCTGCAATATGTTCAGACAGATTGGACTGATATGCCGTCACATCTTGATGTTGTTCAAGGAACTTGATAAAATTCCAAAAAAATACATACTCAATCGATGGATAAAAAATGCATCGGATTCTCAGACTTTAAACATCGAATCACTTTGTCACTACACAAATGGGCGCGAAGTCGATACAACGTTGCAAAAAATATGGTCTGATTTCCATTGTTGTGCAAGGATTGCAAAAGGCAACAAAGAACAGCTGGAATCTCTGGGAAAAATCATTCAAGACCACAAGCAGTTGTTACTCATGCAACAAGGGATTAATCCAGGTATGTTGAACAAGCAGACATTGCTAGAGGACTTTGGTGGGACTACATCACAAGTTCAAGTTTTGCCACCAAAACAAAGCCAAGAACAAGGGTAGTGGCGGCCATGTTAAAAGCCGAATACAAAGCCAAAAAGAGAAAGCAATCAACGCAAGCAAAAAGCTAAAGAGACGTTGGGGAAGTGTGGAGACATTGGGAGCCACAATAGCGTAACCCGCACCAAGAAAGCGTAACACAATACTCTATAATCATTTTCATTACTTTATTTCCTTAGACATCATACATGGATATTTTGTTACAAATTATGTTTTTACACATGTTTGTGGTGATAAACTTCATATGCATTAAACTTCAAGTACATAAGAAATGAATGAACGTTTCGTATGCAAAGACACATACATTTTGCTTAAAATCCAAAAAAGCTAATACATAAGCGTCCCCATATATTACATATGCAACAAATATGTACTACATAAGCAAGAATTGCACATATCTTGATGATATAGGAAAAATTGTTTGGAAATTAACAGTTATCTCTTTGTAAGCACGAACATGCTTCTTCATATGCATACAAATTATGATTCACAAGCAACATATCTATTTAATAAATACTGTATTGCACATCTACACATGCATCAAACTAAATGGTATTTACACAAAAACATCGTATATACAATTGTTTAATCTGAACCTGCAATGCTAATGTAGACTTTACACAAAAACATCGTACATACCCAAAAAATAGAAAATGTACGATCCTACATACATGTTTATCAAAACATTTGCATCATGAAAGCATAAAAAAACATAAAGGTGTCTTGTTCAAAATAGAGTTGCAATATCACATTCAAATTCCTACAACTACTTCATCCATCGTGCTTTTTTGCCTCGAGCAAATTCTTCGCCTTGAGTTCGTTCATGTCGCCCAAAGCAATAGCAGCGGCGATTTGCGCTGCAGCATGGATAATCTGTGGCAGGATTTTTCTTCATCAAACCACTATCCCGATTCCTCATGCCTCCGCCCATGTATGTTTCCATGTGGCGCATGGCAAAAACAAATAAGAATCCACCTTATTATCATTGTCTCTCCACCATGGCCAACCTCAACACTTTAGAGTTACGATATAACGTGCACCAACGCAAACCTTTGGACAAAAAGATCGGGCAAATATCCGCACCGCAAAGGTCACATCACATGGGCATCAAAATAACTTCATATGCACAATGTTTCACCTACATAAGCAATTAATAAACACTACGGATGCAATAGATCTATATTATACAAGCAAGCATTGCAATATGCATATGAAGTTTAGTACACAAGGTAAATGTTATATTACACATGCCCAACAATTATCATACATAAGCAATGTCATTGTATTGCATGAACATATATAAAAATAATATTAAAAAAGGCGGGAGAAAGATACTCATACCAATTTTTCGGGAGGCGTTCAGATTTGTTAAGTTTCGTACCTCCATCAAGAATTGTCCAAAATGTGGCATTGCTTATTCTTGACATCGAAGCACACGACGAAGAAATGCTCGCTTTTACAAATTGGAAAAAAGAACTGATAACAATACACATAAAAATAAATTAAAAATTACAAAACACCAAAATGTAAATAATAATACAGAAAAAAAATCTAAATACCAAATCAAATGTATCCAGTCTTTTCGAACTTGTGTCGCCAAATTTCGATCGAAACTAGTTGTGAATAACTTCACTACATCCTTCGTATCAATCCAAATTTCTCGGCGACACAAATGAGAATATTGTTTGCAATATTTTGTAGGCGATTACATTCAACTAAGCATGAAAAGAAAAGTGGCTAATAATAAATACAAATGCAACGTACTGTTGAGTATGTTGTTGCGAAAAATCTTCGTGGCAAACTCTTGCTCTTTAGGGCCTCCTTGTGATTAAGGATCCTGGACCATATGTCTATAACGGCCGAGCACACATACTCCCCTCCTTCAAGGATGCAACATAATCTCTCACCAACTCGACATCCCCATTCTTAAAAATTACTTCATACATATGAGTTAAAAAACAGGATGACACAACAATACACAATACGCTTCTAAAAATTATAAAAATAGAACAAATATAAAACACATACTCGTCACAAATTGACCTCATTTTCCAACAACCACTTGAAACTAACAACTCATTTTTGTTCAACTTTGATTTCAAATCAATCACCTCACAAGAAATGGAGAAATTAGAGGGCAAGATTTTTTGGGGAATTCTCTTCGTTGTATAATCAATCTCACTAACCATCTCGTTGACATCCACGCCTCCTCCACCTCTTCATCCCCATTATTGCATCTAACACCATCGCTCCCGCCGCAACATCCCCTACATTACAACAAAAAATAGGATACATATATTATACGTTCAAGATTCCATACATTCACCACAAAACTAATTTCAAATATAAGAAAAATAAATTTTCACTTGTTTAATCTCTGGACCTCTTTCATGTTCAGCAATAGTTCCTGGCATGTCGCGGATAATTTCACGAGATATATTAACAACATTGCCCCATCCATCATTCCGTTCATCCCGACTAACCCCGAGACTAAAACTGGGCATATCCTCAATCGTTTTTTTATACTGGTCTCTCCTACCTAGTGCACGCTCGATATTTTCGATCGCCGTGATAGTCTCAGAGTTATTCCAAAAAAGTTCATTCTCTTGAGTCTCACTCATCCGAGCGTTATCAGTCGCCTCCACACTATCCTCCGCTCGCCGCGAAACCAATCGCCTTCCTTGTCGCTTCTTGAATTTTGTTAAACCGCGTGCAACCCCGTAAAATTCTTTTGGCGCATTCTCCAAAAATGTTATCATGTCAACAACATCCGTTGCAAGACACGGCAACTTCTCCAACATCCTCACAAAGATATTCCTAAAATCATATGCACACAAAACTTAAAAGTTGCAAAACAATGCACATAAACAATTATTCTTAACTACACATGCAATAAGATTGTACTACACAAGCAACATGATAAACTTACATAAGCAAAGACTTTAAAAAGGTTATATGCAACAAACTAGTACTACATAAGCAACAAATATGAACTACACATGCATATCGAAAGCAATCTGTTGAGTTAAATTCAACAATCGAACCAACTTATGTACATGAGCAATAATTCACAACTACATATGCACCAAGATTGTACTACGTAAGCAACAATTTGCATTACACAAGCAACATGACAACCTTGAATAATCAAGCCTTAAAAGTTACATGCAACAAACTTGGGTTACACAAGCAATAAATCAACTACACATGCATGACAAAACATTTTAACATCAACAGGAAACAAACTTGTACTTCATTAGCAGTGAATATAAACTATAAAAGCAAAACAGAATAACTAAATAAGCAATCATTGATTACCTCATTACTCAAACTACCGGATGGTAGCTTGGCCTTGAATGAAGGTGTCTCCGTAATACACGGTAGATCCCGGGATGGACCCTCAACCTGACCCTCCAGTTGCAATGGTTGGTCAACAAAACCCTTTTCCCAAACAACCTCTATCTAACTCCCTCGTTGTTCTATCCCTCAATATCTCTGTAGTCCAAAAACAAAGACTCGGCAGCCTCCTAGGAACATCACGGCTGTAAAAAATAACTCTGTCCATATAAAGAACCTGCAATGAAAGGAGGAAAACAATTAAAACCACACATACAACTATAAAAATAACTATTAATCGAAACTTAACTTACAAATAGAAACAACAATGGGCCGTTGAACTCGCTTTTTTTTCCTCACCGATTTCCCATTTATCCTTGCCGCAACCGTAGTATTCAAAGTGTATACTCACACCAATTCAATTTACGGATGCTCTTGACATCCTCCAGGCTTTTCATTATAAGTGGATTTGCATATCCACAGGGGATTGTTCCCGATCACCGCACAATCAACCAAGACAAAAAATGTCTCTTAAACCATACCCCACCGTCTTTTCAAGCTCTCATCTCGGCATACTTCACCTTTCAGTAATGTTATTATTCTCCTTTGCAAAAATCCTTGCCACTGTTTGAGTAGCTGCACTCATCATCCGATCTTAGTTTTTTCTGGATTTTGATAGGGCCATTTGGGAAACCAAGAACGCGCTGTACATCACTCACATCAATGTGGATCGATTTCCCATCCGCCCATCTCAACTCACAACTAGGTGCATCAAAGTGTTCCGCCAACCAATATACCAGCTCAGGGGGGAAATCTTTGATTCTCATCTCTAGCAATCCCCCAAATCCCATCTCAACAATGGCAACCCTCTGAGGGGGTTCCAAATTTACCATGGCTTCGACTAACAACTTCGGTTTTGATCTTGACCCACATCTTGGATATTCAGACTTCTTACTCTTGCCTTTAGTCCCATCCTCTGTACTTTTTTGCCTCTTCTGGCCAGCATGTTCATCTTGTGGACCCTCAACAGGTTCATCTTGTTGAACCTCAGCCAGAACAAGTTCACTACTCAACACTTTTCTTTTGCCTTTAGCTATTGTCTTGAAAATTCAGAAAATCACACCTACAATAAAAATATACATACACATAAAGCATTACAAAATATTCTTGTATACATACACATATATTCAAGTTGTATTTTTATAAGCATGCTTTTAAAGGATCATAAGCAAGCCTATTAATTTACACAAGCAACATGCAAAAACTAACCAAGCAAATATTGGCAAAATGCATAACCATATAAAAAATAGTAGAAATATGGTGTTAACGAACACACTGCATATAAAAACAACCAAATGATGCCCTGTTACAAAAATCTAAAACTCCGCATGCACATATTAATAACTTCATAAACAGGTTTACACAATTACATAAGCAGAGGTATAAAATTACATAAGCATCATAAACATTCCAACAAAAATCAAACATAAATAATAGAATTGCGATGGAGTCAATGTATTATTACTGAACTAACTTAACAAGGAACCCTAACATCTACCAAAAGCGAATGAAAAAGACCACAAACATATTTTTGAACACAATAAAAAACATCAATGTGCCAACATATATTAAAAACACGCAACATCAACCCGGAAAATCATCCCAGAGCAACAAAAACCTAGATCAAGTTGCGAAAATCGAAAGAGAAACCGCGAACTAAACCTTCATAAACCCTATACAACTGGAAACTACCTACAAATCAAAGCTTCAAACACAAAAATCGAACGAGATTACGCTTACCTTCAAAAGAACTGCTTCAAAAGAACTTCAAAACCTTCGCGAGAAAATAGAATGGAATTCTGAGAGACGAAGTGACTGATAGAGAGAATGGAAAGGTGTTTTGAAAGCCTTGAAACTCAAACGTCGTCTGAAGAGAGGGAATGTATCGTGAAAAATGGGTAGAATAGACGTGAGAGAGGGAATAAAATCTTAGTAACTGATTCTGAAGTGTCAAATTACCACCCTACCCTTATTAATGGCTGAAACAAAAAAAAATAAAACATAAAAAGACCCTAAAAATCTGGACCACCCAAAATTCCTGATCTATGGTTAGGATGTGTCCCTATGGACTCACCCCAAGTAGGAGGACCTATTTGATCCATATCCTATATATATATATATATATATATATATATATATATAAATAGGATCAAATGAGACCAGATAATTAAAGTGAGACAGTGTAGACTAATCCTGACCACAGATCTGTAATTTTAGATGGTTGAGATTTATCCAATTTAATAATCATTTTCAATTTATTTTAAAACTGAAAAGGACAACATTGTAATTACACAATTACATAATATTCTTTTTCCTCCATCTCCCACCCTGGCCCACTCAATCTCACCTCCATCTCCTTTTGCGGGTGAGTTTTTGTTTAGCGTCTTGAAGATTGAGTATCTCTTGGAGTTCGACAACGGCTTCAAGGAGTTGGGTTTGAGGATTTGTGAATTGGGCGATGATTTCTTTAGCAGAAGAAGGAGAAGGTGTTACAGGTTGGGTTGGGGAAGATAAGAAGGAAGGGAGGGACCCACAAAATTTGGATTTACTAATTTAGATTTTATTTTTCAATGAGAAGGTGTTAATTTGGATTTATATCACATTTCAGGGTTTACTAATCTGGATTGTATTTTTCCGTGATGGTGGTTAAACTTTTGTTAATGGAGGTTTTAGGTTTTTTTCTAGGTGAAGAAGACGGGTTTATATGTTTGATGTATACTTACATTTTAGTAGGTTACTGTATATTTATATGTTTTTCGATGTATACTTAGATGTATTTTGTTGTATAAGTAGTTAATTTTTTATGTATGTATTTATGTTGTTGTATACTTATATGTGTTTTGTTGTACACTTGTATGTGTTTTGTTGTATACTTATATTTTTGTTTGACAATTGTAATATGCAGTACAGATATGTTAAATATACAACATAATAGTGTTAAATATACATTAAATATATATTAAATATACAATACAATAATGAGCGTGATTTTCACTCTCTCTACAATTGATTTACTTGATCCACGGTTCCCACATGTTAATAAACGTGATTCTCTCTCTATATATAACTTGATTCCTTGATTCGCGGTCCCCACATATTTTTGTTTGACTATTTTAATATGCAGTAAAATTATGTTAAACATACAATAAAATATTATTAAGTATACATCAAATATATGATAAGTGTACAACATATTGCATGACAGAGCACATGCGGGAGTTTCTCTCTCCAGCGCGATTTTCTCGCGATTTTCTCTCTCCCCACGTGATTTTCTCTCTCCTAATAACTGAATCCATATTTGGATGGTCCCCCACTTGGTTAATTTGACAACTATACCCTTATTTTGCTTTAATTAAATATTTAATGTAATTTTAACCCCTATTTATCTTAGCCATTGATATAGATAATGGAGGGTTGAGATGAGTCCACATTGTCTCACTATAATATGTGGTCTCATTGTATCCTCCCCATATATATATATATATATATATATATATGGATGAGATCTTATGAGACCATAACTATAGGTAAGAACATAAGACTTCATCCACACCATCCAACAAAATAAAATAAAAGACTAGGATATAATGGGATTTTCTAGTAATAAAAAATGGTGGGGACCAATTAGGGGTACAATAGAACGCAAATAACCATAATCACAATCTTCTTCCTCCACGATCAAACCAGAGAGAAAATCAACATTCCCTCTCCACGATCATAACATCGAAACAGAGAAAACCTACAAAACAGAGAGAAAAATCGACATTCAAACCAGGAAAAACACCAAGATTGAAAATCAAGCATCGAAACACAAATCATCAAACCAACTAAAACACCAGAAAATCGCCATACACATCAATGAGATCGAGATTGGGATGTCACAAAAACAGAATTCCCCCTCCACGATCCATTCACATCAAGGTAATAATTTCACACCAATTCATCCGTAAAAATGTGTGGTTCGAATGCATGTAGTGTTGAACAATCAAAAAATTTACGACCCCAGCATCGCGGAATGGATGTGTAATTATAACAAATATTGTGTGTGTTTACTATAAATATTCTGTACATAAAACTTTCTAATTATGTAAAACATAATCTCACATAACAACAAGCAATTTTTTTACTAATATGCTAGTTTATAATAAGGATAATGAATGTATAGTGTTTTTAATGTGTATAGTTATAACAAAATATTGGAACATATGAGGATTTGTATAAAAATCATGTATTTAGTTCGTATTAATGATATGTGTGTATATTGTTTCAATTATTTAGTATGAAAAATATGTATCACGTATAATGTATTCTCAAAATACATTTTTGTCTAATTACAATGCATGTATTATATGCTTAGAGTAGTAATTATGTACACAATGGGCATTAAATATGTGTACTTATAAGACAAAGATTGGTGAGTATGATTTTGCACCATACGTTCATGTTCTGTAAATATAGTATTCTAGATTTGTATGCTTAGAGTAGTCATTATGTACATAATGTGCATTTAAAACGTGTACTTAAAAAACAAAAACTGCATAATACGATTTTACACCATACATTGAAAGTCTGTGTACATAGTATTCAATATTTGTATATTTATTATGTAAATCTTGTGTTTTTACCAGATCAAGCTCCAGATTACACAGTTTATGTTGGTCAGAGGCTCGAAATCTCGCCAGGATCGACTAAATATTGGATCCCAGAAATTGAACAAGAAAAAGTTCCTTGTGCCGACATGCATTTCCGTACATTGGAGGCTGGAATACAATTTTACAAGGATATGGTATGTGTAGTGGCTTCGACGTTAGGAGGTTGGGACACATAATAGCAGGAAATGCCCGACCCGCACCAGCGCCTCCTGAGAGCAATGTGTATTTGTTATTGATTTCAATTTTTTTGTGTAATATATACGACATTGGCAAACTAAATATACATTATCGAATGCTAGAATATACATATCCAATACACTATGGAAATTTATGAGCGTTGTACATAATTCTATGCATAAACATATAATATCTGCAACCTATTTATACATTATCTGTGTTTAAACTATACATCATTTTTAAGTGACAACATCATGATCAATATATGCACAAGTGTTTAAAAATACATATTCTTATGCGTAGTTGTACAAATTTCTATAACTACTTATACAATTTTATTGACTACGTATACAAAACACATTCGATATACATTGTATCAATTTATACATAATCTTATGCATAAATATACAAAATTAACCAAAATATGTGGCCTACTTAACTATACATAATTTTGTGCGTAAGTACACAAAATATTGTAAAACGAATACAATATTAACGTTATATGACAACATTCGGACCAAGTGTACGTAAAAAATGCAAAGTTATATTGATTAAAAAGAAAACAACCCATGTTTGATCCATTCATATCCATAATTCAACGAAACATCTAAGTCATATACAAAAAGATGAGCATAAATATATATTGTACATTGTCTATTAAAAACAGAACTACAATATTATCTTCCTCGTCCAAAACTTTCTGGCTTCTTCCATACACCTGTCCTTTAGCTCATTGCTGTGCGGTGGAGGATTATTGCAGCCGAGTACTTCGTGCGCAAGTTAGACAGTTGAGACGAATTGTTCTTCTCCAAACCACAGTCTCATCCCTTGGTGCCACCTCTCATGTAGCTCTCCGTATGCCTCATGGCATATATACTACAATCAACTTTGTTTGTGGTATCTCTCCAGGGCATGCATAGTCTAGACAGGGTACATTTACGGACAACACTCGCCATTTGCGGACATCCTTTAGTCTCCAAGTAGTCCAAAAACATCCGAACCTGCGAATATACCATGGGAAACAACTTATGTGTACATAATTTAATACTTAAGTACACAATATTACATACCTATTTAAACACCCAGCAAAAATATAAACATACACTAATCATTTCAAATATTTAAGCTTATGTGTACAAATTCTAATAACTAAGAACACATTTTAACACTGATAAATACACAACATTATGGAACCAATTATTATACAAAAACAAACAACTAACTAAACATTTTCACAAAACTAAATATACATTACCATATAGCTAATTGTACATAGTTCCATAATATTATCACGAATTAACTGTCCATTATCACAAAACTATATACACATTATCACAAACCTAAATATACATTATTCTATAGCTAAATACACATAATTCCATGACATATATACATGCTCGCACAAGTAACAAAATAAAGTGTTCTATAACTAAATACACATTATTACATAACTAAACACATATTATTATACACCTAAAATACATTACTGCAACTGCAAATCGAGCATACATTATTAAAAAAAAAAAGTACATTCACACAAAGGCTAAATATACAAAATTACATAACTAAATATACATAATTACGTAACTATATATACATTATTACACAACTAACAACTCACTCGCACGAAGGTGCGAAATCGACTACGATAAATCGGAATCGAAAACCGAAACAAATATAAACTACAAGCAGACAACATAAGAACAACAAAAATCATAAGAAAAAGCCATCCATCAACCCTATCGGCAAGAACGAATTCAATATATGTTTATACCCTAAAATTGAATAGAATGAAAACAATAAAATCGACCAATAAAAACACAAAATAGAACCCTAACAGCAACAAACACCAAAATCGATCAGAAAAACTTACACCAAAATTGAACACTATAAGCTTGTGTTGAACCTTATCCACGAGTAGTCGCCAAAAATCAGATATGTTCGAACCCTAGATACTTCAAGTGATCGATATTTTGAAACGGAGAGATAGAGGAAGCAGTTTAGGTAGGATGAGATGAAGCAATTTTTTGATTTTTTTACAGAGGGAGATGGAGATGGAGGAGGAAGCAGTTTCGTATATTTGAAAAGAGAAAGACGAGAAAATCGTGGGATTATGAGATATCAGATTTCAATTACCAAAATTCAAAAATTAGGTATTTACAAATATATCCCTTAACTTAAAGGACAAATTACTTTCCTACCCTTGCGTGCAACCACCCATGCCTAAAATTGAGAGTAAAATCTGGACCATTGATTATTAAATCAAATGGTCTAGATGTGGTCTCATGTTCTTATCTAAAGGGTTTGGTCTCATTTGATCATATATATATATATATATATATATAGATTATATCTATGATATCAAAAATATTTTATATAATATTTTTACGGATAATTACAAAAACACCCCTGAGATTTGGGCTAATTACAAAAAAATCCAGAGATATTTTATAATTACAAAAAAAAACCCATCAGGTTTGATTATGTGTTAAATTTAAGGGGGTTAACTATAGTATTTTTATAAACATCAGGAGGGTTTTGATATTTTTTTTTTGCTTATGAAGGGGGAAAATGTAAGACAGAATCAAACCTCAAGGTTTTTTTTTTTTGTAATTTTAAAACTCTCTGGGTTTTTATGTAATTATCCCAAACCTCATGGGTATTTTTGTAATTATCTCTATTTTTTATAAGAAAATATAGAAAATCAAAAAAAAAATTCTATATCAAAATTTTGATTTAACTATTGAATATTGATAGAAATTGACTATGATTTATTAAAATATTAAATATAACTCATATTTAAATTAGAAATATTTTTTATTTATAACATTACTTTTCGAAAATATAGATTATATCCAACATTTTTAGTCATTTATAGAAAGATAATTTTATTAAAAATAAAATTTGAGTCATTCTTGATGATTGAGAATAGCTAAACCCATGGGGGAGATGAGGAATGGTCATTCCCTTACTTTTGGGAATAGGGATTCCCATGGGAATGAACATTCTCATTACTAAAGCATACCAAGCATGTGAATGAGAATGAAACAAGAATGCTCATTCCATTTCTACCTAATTCCCACATACCAATCATGCCGTAAGAATTTGTTCAATGGGCGCTCCTTTTCTTTTGTTGATTCGAATTGTAATGTACCTAATCGTAGGTTAGCTAATTTTGCTATTGAGGGAGAAGCCTCTCAATGGCTCTCTACCCAATTCCTTTTGGGATGAGATGATTTATTCGGGGATGAAGTGCTGTTAATTGTTAGTGCACTCTTTTCATTTGAATTTATAAAATTGCTACCGTTTGATAAAACTAAAAAAAGAAGAATGAAGTAAGGGCCCATTTGGATGGAGGGATTTGAAATTCCAAGGGATTTCAAATGAATGGATTTCAAAGTCATTGGATTTGAAATCCACCGCTTGTTTGGATGATGTAGATTTGTGTAAGGATTTCAAATCCATCGTAAGTTTTGATAAAAAAAAATTAGAAGCTCTATTTATTTTCTTAATTGATATGAAATAAATAAAAATAAAAGATATAATCTTATTATTTTGTGCGTAGTGTGTGTAAATGTGTGCAGTGTGTATAAATGTGTGCAATGTGTGTAAGTGTGTGCAGTGTGTGTAGGGTGTGCAGTGTGTGTAAATGTGTGCTGTTTGATAAATGGTTTTATCAAGATTTTGATGATTTTGTTTTCACACCAAAACAATGTTTTTAAAGGTTGTCCAAATACTCCTAAATGTTTTAAAATGGTTTTACTATTTCCCGGAGTATTTCTTCAAGTTTATTTTCGACAAAATTGGACAACGCTTTTATATGATTTTGTGTCAAATGCTTTTACATCAAAACAATGTCCCTGTATGTTGTCATAATACTCCCGATTGGTCTAAAATGTTTTTACTATTTCTCGGGGTATTTCTTGAAGCTTATTTTCGATTTAAAATTGGACAACACTTATGTTTCAGGCTCGACCGGTCGCCCTATAGGGCAACCCGTACCTGTGTTGAGTTTTGGAACAGAAAAAAGGGACGGAGGAAACTTGAGAGGGGGCACCGGCGACCCGGGAGGTCGACCGTGAGGGCGATCGGTCGACCTTATGGGCGACCGGTGCTCGAATGGCCCCTCAAGCGGCCAGACTTCTCTCGGTTTCATTTTTGGACAACCCAACCGGGTCCAACATGAGGCGACCGGTCGCACCCCCTGCGACCGGTCCCCCTGCGTAAAAATTCGCAGAATTCAATTTCAATCTTATCTCTACGCGACCGGGTGAACCCTCTTTTGACAAAGAAACTATCCGTTGAGTTTGCGATGCTTTTCCTTGATTTAAGGGGTTGATTTCTAACACTCTTTTCTTCAATTGTCTTGCAATTTTTTACAGATTTCATGTCCCCAAGAGGAGCCTATCTTGTACAAGACATCTTCTATAAATAGAGGAAGAATTCAAGCAACACAACAAGAGAGAAAACTACAACACAACAAGATACACTCAAGAATACACTTGTTCTTACATTGTCTTATTTCTTGTTGTAATTTGCCTAGCTATTCACTTTCACATTCTTGAGGTGTATGATATGTAAGTCCAAGCGGCTACGATAATCTAGAGAGGGGGTGAATAGATTATCTCCATCTTTTCGATTTCGCCTCTTTTTAGAACCGAACGCTCAAAGACAATAATAAAGGTGCGGAATATAAATAGCACACGCCGATTTATAGAGCTTCACCCCACCTAGGGATTACGTGCTCTACCACCCCAAAGATATCCGGGATGGGTTTCGAAAAGAAAAAGATTTTATTAATAATTACCAAAATTATTACAACAAAATCTTACACCAACACCTTGAAGAGCACCACACTCTTCTTCAACACCACCTTTGAGATTACCACAATCTCACTTGAAGATTACCACAATCTCCAACGGCACCTTGTGAAGATTACCACAATCTTCAACCTTGAAGAATACCAAATTCTTCAACACCTCAACAAGAAGATTACCACAATCTTCTCACACCTAACACCTAAATCACCCAAGTGTGTTCTTACCACAAGAACACTCACAAGGATATCTTGTGTTGAATGATAACCCAAATTCAAGATTACAACTCGATAATTGATAATACAATAGAGTGCAAGTGTAATCAAGAAAAGCCTAGACCTCAAGAATGTGAAAGTGAATAGCTAGGCAAATTACAACAAGAAATAAGACAATGTAAGAACAAGTGTATTCTTGAGTGTATCTTGTTGTGTTGTAGTTTTCTCTCATATTATGTTGCTTCAAATCTTCCTCTATTTATGGAAGATGTCTTGACAAGATAGGCTCCTTTTGGGGACATGAATTCAGAAAAATACCAAGACAATTGAAGAAAAGAGTCATAGAAATCAACCCCTTAAATCAAGGAAAAGTCATTCGCAAACTCAACGTATAGTTTGTTGTCAAAAGAGGGATTAGACCGGTCACGCAGAGATAAGTTGAAATTGAATTCTCTGCAAAATTTACACAGGGGACCGGTCGCAGGGGCGACTGCGGTCCGCCTCATATTGGACCTACGAGGAAGACCAAAACAGAGAAATGTTTTATGTTCTACGGGGGGACTTCGTGCACCGGTCGCCTCACCAAGAATACAAGTTCAAATCTAAGGAACAAGCCTCCTACAACTTCCAAGAAGAGGATATAATCAAAAATGGGAAGAACACAATCCTTGAAATGGCAAAGACATCATCAACAAGATGATTTTCAAAGAAGAAAAGACTATCAACAATGGGAAGGACAAAAATCTTGGAAATGGAATAATCAAAGGAGCCATCATCAACAAAGTGACTTCTCAAAGGAAGATATCATCAACAATGGGAACGACACAACCCATGGAAATGGCGAATTGGTAACCCGTATCTCCCTAGTTAAATATGCATTTTATTTTGTTATTATGCATGCTTTTATTTGTGTCTTAATTGCAAAATGAGTTTTCAAGTATTTTTTTAATTAAGGTCTTCAATATATATTTGTGCTTTTAAAATTTTTTTGAAAAAGAAGACCTTATATGATGTTTTTAAAACTCTTGTGCAATTTTGTAGACTAAAGTGTGTTATCATCTCTTATGGATTTTTATGGCATGAGCTTACTTGTGATATCTCTTAGCCTACACTTTTATCATTATGATTTGTGCTAGATTTGTTTTAAGAATTGTGTAGATTTACATATTTTCACAAATGGCCATTTACGTCATTATTTGTCAAGAAAGGCATTAATTATCGAGGCGTTTACTTGTGTTATTTTTACTCTTATGACTCGATATATGTATTGCCATGTGCCTATGTGCTTGTTTTTCATAGTATTTCATACAAGTGCCATTAAGAAGATTTTTAGATTCTTTAAAAGGCACTATTCGATATTTGATTGCACATATTTGCTTTGTCAACTCTTGTTCAAATACTTCTTTTAAATGAGGTCTCAACTATATGCTATCGGATTTTCAAATTTCAAAAGAGACCTTCCGTAGCTTTCTTAAGCTTATTTGAACTTGCATGATTTATTAGACTCTTCATGATCTTCTAAATGTATAATATGTGTTTCTTGCTTCATGGTCTACATATATAGTGTCTATTTCTACTATACTCTTATGCAAGATATTTTTGTGATTGATGTTTGAGGCATGTTTTTACACTTGGGCTATTCTTTCTTGCTTATATAAGCGATGCCGAAATGAGTTTGTTAAGTTGTGTAGATGAGAATGAAGTACTCCAAATATTAGTTACCTCAAAATATTTGGATGTAAATGCTCTATTATGAACACCTTAGATCAATTGGATGCCCTATGATGATTGTGATGAAGAAGACAAAAAGGGTATTCCGGAACAAACTCGATGACCAAGGCAACATTGGTAGAACTAAGGCGAGGTTAGTAGCTCAAGGTATGTTCAAGAAGAAGGTAATTAACTTTGATGTAACATTTGCACTCATAGCACATTTAGTAGCCATTTGCATTTTACTTGCTCATTCTTGTTTTAAGAAAATTTCAAGCTTTACCAAATGGATGTTAAATCCAATTTTCTCAATGGTTTTATTCAAGAAGAAGTCTATGTAAAACAACCTCCGGTTTAAAATTTTTCTAGGCCAAATGATTTTTATAAAAGGCCTTGTATGGTTTAAAACAAGACCCCATATATGGTATGATAGACTTAGCTATTTTTGCTAAATGATTTTACAAGAGGTAAAGTTGATACTAATTTTTTTTGGGGCAAGATTATTTACTTGTGCATATTTATGAGATTATTTTTGGTGCTACTAATAAATATTTGTGCAAGATATGTTTTTCTAAGTTGATACTAGGTGAACTTGAGATGAGCATGATGGGGGAGCTCAATTTCTTGCTTGGACTACAAATTACTCAATGCCAAGAAGATGGTTATATTTCAAAAAGGAACTCTTGAAGAAGTTAAGCATTGAAGAAAGAAGAACCATCTCAACCTTTATGGCTAAAGATTGACAAAGGTTGAGAAAGGCATATCGGCCGACAAATACATTCGAGGTATGTTTTCTTGTATCATTCCTATAGACTCGACATTCCATATGCCTTATGTCTATATGCTCGACTTCAAAAACTATCCCAACGAATCTCATTAAAGTGCCGTTAAAAGAAATTTTCAAATATTTGAAAGGCACTTCTTCTTATGACTTGTATATCCAAAGTCTTAAAACGTTCTCAGTTTTCGGGATAACAAGTCCTGTATTTATTATACGGTTTTTCGTATTCAAAATGTAGTTCGTCATAATCGAACTAAACATATTGAGATTCGATATTTTTCTTTAAAGGGATAGCGATTTTTAACAAAAACTTGAGATGTGTTTAATTCCGTCTCAAGGATAACTCGCATGAATTTTTGATCATTAACCGCTGAGTATTTTTTTCGAGCGTGATTATGACATAATGTATATTGAATGAGGTCTACGTATGCATTTTGCACGTTTTTAAAACTTAGGGGCGAAAATCGGATTTTTGGATCAAACTTCGGATTTTAGACAGAACTCAAACAAATATCGATTTGGGCAAGGCACGCCGGCCGCCCATGCCGCCGACCGGCCGCCGCCCCATGACCGGTCGCCCTTGGTGAAATTTCAGTTAAAATGAGTTCTGTTTCCAGTATTTGGCATTTTGGCCTTTTTCTTCTCTATTTCGTCCCCTTCGTCATTTGCACACACATTTCACTTCAAATGTGTTTTGTTGCATGAATTACATAGTGTAGGTCCCAAGGGGTGTAAGTGTAAGGTTTAGATTGGGGGGTTGAATAAACCTTACCAAATTTTCGATTTAGTCCTTTTAAATATACGAGTTGATACTACATAGTCAGTGTCCTTGATGGACAAATCAATTTAGCCACTCAAGAGAGTTAATCTCTCAACACTCAACCGAGCCGTTGATGGAATAACTCACTGTTGGTTCTAAATTAACTCAACTCGTGGTTTTGTTTTCACGAAGACTTAACACCCTTAAGTTTGATTAAGCAAGAGTTTAGTGCTTGGTTTAGTACTTATAAATTATCAAGTGGATAGCAAATTTATCACAGATATAAGCAGCTTAAAAATGCAGAATTAAAGTGCTGAAATGTAAATGACACAATGAAATTTTTATAGAGGTTCAAGATGGGGTAATTCTTCTACTCCTCTCTTCTCCAACTCCCGGAGGAATCCACTAGGTAATGATCGATACAAAGTGGTAACAAACCCGTATACAAGTCTTGATCACACAAACACTTGATCCTTTGGGACTCGATCGAGACGCTTTGATCACTCACCGACTTCTCGTGACGACTCAACTTCTTCACAGGGCACCGCTTTGCTACTACACTCACTTGCTCAAGCTCTTTGATTTGATCACGAAGCCCTCCAAAAGCTTAAGACTTGGTTCGACCTTGAACCTTCCTACAATCCTTCGTGGAATGTAGACCCCTTGATTTTTCAAGATTTTCCTCTTCAACCGATTGAAGTTATCTTTCCTTCACAGGTGAGTGTTGGATTGATGTTCTTCGTAGTGTAGGCTTGAGGATTGAGAATGTTTGATTTTCTAATAATTGCTTGAACGTTTTTAGTTCGGTCCGACTTGTGTCGCTTGTCACTTGTATCTTGTGTCTCTCTCATATTCAAACAAACTCCTCAACCTTTTATATTGATCTTTCAAAAATTTGCCCGTTGAAGAGATAGGCTTATTTTTGAAAGTCACTTGCAAAATTGGCTTGTCTTGTTGCGATCCTTGAATTGCCATTTCCTCGTATGAATTGTCCTTTCACCTTTTTCGTAGTTCGACACGGTGTAGTACTTCCCATTGGTTCATTCCTTTTGCACGCTTCGACCGAGCACACCGAGAAAGGTGGTATGGAGATATTACTTGTTTAAGTAATTCTCTTGATTTCTCGCGGCAACGGATCTTTTACGATTATCTCGACTTGACCGCATTTCTTTGCTTTCCCCCTGTGACTTAGAGTCGACTTCCAATCATTGGGTGACTCTTCCGTCACTTCAATTTGAGACTTGGCTTTTCTCTAGTTGACTGACCGATACTCCACTCACCGCATCTCACCGCTTTTTCAAGAGAGTTCCCGTCTACTCTTCTTTGCCATACTCACTGCCTCGCAATGAGTCTTCCTTCTAGTCTTGATTGTCTTCTTGCATGTTAGGGCGTGAGTCGACTTAACTCACTTGGCCACTCTATTTATTACAATGCATTTTACAACAAGAATTGGGGTGTCAACTTTCTATTCTAAGTTTTACATGGCATTCATCAAAATCTAAACAATAAATTTCCTAACAATTTCCCCCTTTTGATGATGCCAAAACTTAAACCATTCAAAAATGCAAATAGCAAAGATACATACAGATAGTGTATTGACATAGAATGTATGCGCAGAATCAATCCTTTTATTGATCATAACATTCTTGTTCTTTTACACAATCAACAATGTGTATCGAGCACATATTTGTCTACAAAAATAAAGAATTTATAGCTTTATTACGTAAGACTTACATTGTATGTATTTACATAATAAAATACACGAAGGGTTGGACAACAACACTTCATCTCCTTCGCCGTCTCCTTCTTTCATCTTGTTCAAGATCTTCTTCTCTCTTCTCTTTTTCTCGTCGTCACCGCCTTCTTTTTCTTTTTTCATATGCCTTCCTGGCGCTTCATCTCTTCTTAATCTTTCCTGTCTTTCCTCCCATAGCCGAGTTTGTCTCTTGTTTTCTTCTTCTATTCTTTTTGCATACTCGGCGTTGCTTTTAGCCACTTGCAAATTTGCTACTTGGTCAAGCCCACCCCAAAGAGATCCCTCATTTCTTTCCGGATCTACGTATTCAATATTTTTGGGGCGGAGGCCTGGAGGTCCGAACCTCTTCCTCCACCACTACGTTTTCCTCTACCTATGGGCGTGTATTGTCTTTGGGGTCTTCTTCTTTCCAATGGAGTGACCAGCAGAGTGATCGCCGGTAGTCTCACGCTCTGTCGCCTTCTTCACATAACGTGAGACCCTTTTCCCAAGACAAGTCCCAAGCTTGAGCCATAGACATTTTTGCAAAGTATCCTTCGATGATCGGCGTTTTAAATTCATCAACTCGATCGTGGCTGTCCGACATCCGAAATGGCATAAGTGTCTCTCGCTCTCACTGAATGCCTCCATGTTCTTTCAAGATGTTCATAACTCGGGCATCCATTCTTCCTTCCACTTCCTTCATCCCCGCTTCAATTGTTTTTCTCTTTTCACCATAGATATAGCAGAGTGTTGGAGTGGCAGAGTCACAGGGAGTTTCTGTCACGATCAAGTCACCGTGACAGACCTCGTTGAGGGGTTTGTGCAATCATCAAGGTCACATCTTTCGATCCTTCCCCTCAGCAGATTTTCCTTTCTTTTGTTTCAACACTTCCTCACCGATTTTCCCTTCGCACCGCTTCCTTCCTTCTCAACTTCGATCCTCCTTGCGCTTTAGTATTCCTCTTCCCCTTTTGGCATCATCAAAGGAGTGAGGAACGCCGGAAACAGACTTGCAAGAAGGAAGTCGAGCCTGGCGATGGTTGAGTTTTGTCTCGAGTCTGTGCCGCAGAGTATGCGACGAAATTCGGATCGAGTAGCGTTGGACTCTGCTGAAATCGCTTCATCTCAGCCATGAGAAGGCTGAATTTTGTATTCATGGTTTCTTCCAAACGCCGTAGATCACTCTTGTTTTGCTCACGTAGCGGCTTAATCTCGGCAATGTGAGCTTCATGCATGTGCTCAATATGTTCTCTCAAACTTCGTTTTTGCATCGGATTTTCACTCTCCATACCAAGACTTGTTGAACAATGTCCTGAAGTATCTAACTTGTTCCACACGCATTGTTTGTTTGTTGTTGCCACCATTCCCGATCCCGATCATGCCTCTTAAATCGCCAGTGAGATTTGCATCTCTCGTTGTCCATCGCATATCCATAGAGGCCGATGCCTCTCCATCCGTTCAATCTCGTGAATAATGCCTTGAACACTTCGCGGACTTGGTGATTCTTCCGTTGCGGTGATGGCCATGCAAAAAAAATCATAATCAATCGAACAATGGTGCTTGATTGAAAAACGGCACCGTTTTGTGGTAGCGTCTTGCGTTCATTTTCTCGACTCTTCATGGAGGTCGGGTACCTCCGGAGAAAAAGGAAAAGATTCTATAAAGGATTCATCACCGCCAACCGGGATTTGTTCGATGATGAGCGGTGCGCGTGAAGTTCTTTTAGGAATCGAACTCTGCTGCAGCTTGAGGAGCCTCGCGCAGATGGACTCGGTTCAGTTGTTGGGGTCTTTTGTGAAGTGGACCCACTTGCGAGCCTCAATCTCAACCCTTCGTTGGTCTCAAATGATTTTTCCAATTGAGTAGATCGGTCCTCGGCCTTATCGGAAGCGTCATCGGACGATGATGAGATTTCCATTGGTGGCTCATCATCAAAATTAAATGTTTGACGAGTAGTCTTGGGATCGACTTGCTCGTGGTTGGAACATCCACAAATGAGTCTTTTGGATCATCACGGGGATAACTCAAACTTTCTTCTTCGCCTTCCGATCCCGGAAAGGTTACATCGAGATTATCCTGGGAATCATGAAGTGCGCTTATCTCCTTCTCGAGATGGGTCGATGATAGCGGGAGGGATGTTCTCTACTTGACTTCTTTTACCCCCGGGAAGTCTCAACCTCCCGTGGGCTTCATTACCTCCAAAGGTCTCTCTCTGCAGCCGAGGCCTTGTCCTCCCTTTCGACAGTGTGTCGGTGTCTTAGGGTCTTCAGGTGGCATCCATTGGAGTCTCAACCCCATGGATTGCACTTTCATCGCCTGCAGTGTTAACTCCCGTGGTTCCTTCATATGCCTCGATTGCATCGGCGCGTCATTAGCCTTCGGAGCGGTTGGCACCTCAGGAGAGCAGTCTCAATCGCCTGAGCTTCGTTGATGGCAACTTGCATTCTTTTTGTGTTTGTATTTTCTCTACTCCGTCTCCGGATTCGTTGTTGAGTCATCTGCGCAGATTCTCCGACCTTGCTGTTGGAGTGGAGGAGTTTCCCCCTGGGCGCACTACACCGGGAGTGACTTGGAATGGGGTCACTCGTCTCCAAGCTCCCGGGCTTTTCGATTGAGTGTTCAGCCGTTGGGGCGGTGGTAAGACACCTTCAATAGGGGTTGGCTCGACCGGGGTCCCCACTATCCCGTTTCATCGCCATGTCCCTTATTGCCTTCTTCCGAGTGAGTGAAAGTGGTGGCAACAACAACGATGGCGATTTGCTTTGAACCACTCCCATTGGATCAATTTCGGTACCGTGTGTTCGGAGGACTCTCTTGGTCCCTCCATCAATCTTTGCTCGTGAAGGATTCTCGGATTCGTGCAATGCTTGCCGTGCATTTGCAACTCTTCTTTCGTAGGGCGTGACATTCTCCGGGTCCTCATCATCGCCGGAGAAGACATCAAGGAGAGGATGTGTGTTACGTGGTGTGGAGATAGGGCATATCTTTGCCTTCTCACGTGCCTCACCTTCCTTCCTCTGTTTTCTCCTTTTCCTTATCCTTGAAGATCTGCAGGATATCCGCGGCGATTGTCTTCATCCGATCTTTGGAGTACAGTGGTCGATCCCAAGGAAGCTCAACAGCTTCCTCTTCTTCTTCTATAAACTCGGGCCGTTGGAACTGTTCCCTGGATCGACTCAATTTCCATTTCCTCCACTCTCACACGATTTTGGATGTCCGGGTAAGGTGGGGATAGAATCATCACATCACTATCGCTCTACCAGCTTCTTCTTGTGTCTCACCGCTCGGACTACGGCTATTTCTTGATTTGCCTCTGCTGATCGCCTTGCCTTGACGAGACTTGGTTGTTTCATCAATTACATCCGAGACTCTACTTCTCCAAAGATCCCGATCTGCTCCCACCGAGTGGTCGACTCAAATGGTTTCTCAAGCTCGGAGTGCTTGACAATTCTTCTTCGTATCCTAGTTTGTACCGAGGGATTTCTGGTTCGAGACGGTTTCCTCTGAGTCTTGGGCGGCGGGGCCGTGCTGGTGTTTTTTATGAGGAGCGGGCCGTCTTGGCTTCTCGGTTCTCCTTCTTTGACGATCGGAGAAGGTATTTGTGAGTCCTTCTCGACCGCTGCTGCGAGGGCGGGAGACACGGCTGCAGAGGCGGGACTCTGCTGCAGGGGCGGGGAGCAAGTTTGACTTTCTTTCTTTGCGGGCAGGGGCGTGATCTTCTTTGCGGCTGCAGGGGCACTTTTCTTCTTGGGTGCAGAGAAACAATCAGTATCTTCAGGGTGGTCACCTGATTCCCCCTCACTCGTGTCGGCTCTCTTGGCGTAGGCTCTCTTCTCGTGCGCCTGAGAGGTTTGCTCTAAACATCCTCTTGTTAACATGGAATGCCTTCCCATGTCTAAGAGGGACTCCTTTCACCTCCATCACCCGGCCAATTACTAGGCCATATCCTAGGAACCTCCAAATGTGCCATCTTCCTTGAAGGATTTGTTCCCTACGTTCGCGAGTCTGCGTGTAGTCAAACTCGGCCCAGCTTTATTTTCTTTTTCTGCGATGATTGCAGCCATTACAATCAGCTTTGCTTTTGACAGTTGGTCAAAGTCGCCAAATTTGATGTCAATACATTCGCAACTATGTCCAACGAACTTGTGATAATCCTCTTTCAGATCTCTTGTTTCTTTGTGTACACTATTTTATCAAAGCAAAGTCGGGCTTGGCTATTTCTTTCCATGCATCGGCCAAGTTTACATCACCTTCGTTAATTTACGAGGCTCCTTCGCTTGGTAGTGAGCGATGTTCACCAAATCCTTGGCAGAGATAGTCACCGCTTTCCGTGAATGATGACTTTATTCCTTCATCGTGAATCTCGGCATTCACGTAGAAATGTGCGACCTCCTCCACATAGGTCATCGGATATTCTAACGTCGAAACAGATTTCAGCCGGGGCGTTTCCAATTTTTCAGCGATTTTCTTCACTAGGGTGTCGTCGGACCCCTGTTTCACCATTCCGTCGAAATCCACAAAGAGACCCGTGTGGATTTGCTTCCCTAATTTGGTAAAATCATAGGTTGGTGCCATTTTTCAGGATTTTATCAAAGAAAAACTTAGAGATTGATTTGAAGATAGATAGGGTTTCGAGAGAATTTTTGCCTTTGCTTTTGAGAGAAAGAGATGAACAGTTTTGGTAGTGTGAGAGAGAAACGGGCGGAAATGGTTTAAGTATGGTTTATGAAAGGACGTGCGGGTGGTTTTTTGAAATGTGAGCGAAATCAACGGCTTAGATTTTGCACGCCTATTTAGCATTTAATGTCTCGTATTTAATGCGGCAAGATTTATATCCAATCATAAGCTTGGTGTGCGGCTTTTTATGTCCTCGTACACATCATCATTATCTTTGACGTATTCCTTAAAACATTCCCGCTTTGTCAAACGATCGCGTTTTTGTCACTTTGCTCATAAGTGACTCGGCTTATCCTTTAGGCGATTTAACTCTACTTCTCACAGTTCTCTTAGTGACTCGACTACCCCGACTCGGTGTAACTGTCTTTCCGACATCTGGTGATTCTTGAAATGATTTGTGTGTTCACTCTTTTCACCCTTTTTGTGTTTCATTTCTTTTCTTTGATTCTTATGAGTGTCACTCCAATTAACCCTAACTCATGTTTTGAGTTCTTCAAATCTTGACTCACATAATGGTTTTGTGAAGATGTCGGCCAATTGTTTATCGCCGAGATATATTCCAAGATGATGTCCTTCTTTTCAACGTGATCTCTTATGAAGTGATATCGACATCGATATGCTTTGTTCTTGAGTGCAACACAGATTTTGAGTAATGGCAATTGCACTTGTGTTATCACACATGATTGGAATTTCTTTTTCTTCAACTTCATAGTCTCTCACCGCTTTGTCTCATCCATAGGACTTGGGCAACAATGCCAAGTGCCCGCAGCCTATGTATTCTCGCTTCACCAGAGGTGGCTATTGAGTTTTGCTTCTTGCTAAACCAGAAATTAGTCTGTTTCCCAAAGATTTGACATGTGCCTCAAGTGCTCTTCTCCATCCACTCGCATCCAAAGATAGTCGAATCAATAGCCAATTAGCTTGAATCCACCTTCCTTTGGATACCATAAGCCAACTTCTTGCTTCCTTTCAAGTATCTCAATATTCTCTTAGTCTTTGTCATATGGCTCTCTTTTGGAGCAGATTAAAATCTTGCACATACACCTACATCAAAGGTGATATCGGCGCCCGCTTTGTGAGATAGAGCAATGATCCAATAAGTGCTCTCAGTATCTTGTTTGATCTACGTGCTTGCCATCCGCATCCATGTCCATTTTGATGATGTATTCATTGGTATTTTTACGAAGACTTCTCCTCCATACCAAACTTCTTCATTAAATCTCCGTGTATTTTGTTTGACTTATGAAGGTTCCATCCTTCACTGCTTCACTTGGAGTCCAAGGAAGAATGTCGCCTCTCCCATCATGCTCATTTCAAATTTACTTTGCATGAGGTTTGAAAACTTTTCACACAAATCTTTGTTTGTGGATCCAAAAATGATGTCATCCACATATATTTGAACAAGCAAAGATACTCTTTTTGTCTTGAATTACAAAAGTGTTCTATCTACTTTTCCTTTTGTGAATCCATTTTCGGTTAGGAATTGTGACAAAGTATCATACCATGCTCTGGGTGCCTGTTTCAATCCATATAGAGCTTTCTTGAGTTTGTATACCTTATCTCCAAGAGTCTTCTCGCTCAAATCCTGGAGGTTGTTCAACATACACTTCTTCTTCCAATAAATCATTTAGGAATGCACTTTTTACATCCATCTCGATATACAATGAAATCCTTGTGAGTCGCATAGGCAAGAAACATCCTTATAGCTTCCAATCTTGCTACGAGGGCAAATGTTTCATCAAAATCTATCCCTTCTTCTTGGCAATATCCTTTGGCTACTAACCTTGCTTTGTTTCTTACCACGAACCTTCCTCGTTCATCTTATTTCGAACACCCATTTGGTGCCAATAACATTTGATGTATGGGTCTTTGCACTAATTCCCATACTTTATTTCTTTCAAACTGATTCAACTCTTCTTGCATAGCTTGAATCCAATGTGTGTCGTCCAATGCTTGTGACACGCTTTTTGGCTCTATTTGCGAGATGAAGCATGTGAACATTGCTTATTGTTGAGTTCTCGATCTTGTTTTGACACCTTCTCTTATATCTCCAATGACAAGTTCTCGTGGATGGTCTCTCGGCCATCTTACATCAAAGTTGGAGTAAGTTAGCTGATTCATCGACTTGCACGTGTTCTTTAAGGGGTCGCTCTCTCGTAATCACTTAGCCGCAAATTTTCCAAATGTTTTTGAGATTCAAATATCTCATCTTCTTCTCGAATTGATAATTCCAAATTTTCACTTGATATGGGACTCTTCTCCGTATGGTTGGATGATTCAAATTATTAGCCGACTCTTCAATGTCTTCTCCATTTACACTTGGCTCATCGAATACCACATGAATGGATTCTTCGCAACCATAGTCCTTTTATTGAGTACTCAGAGGCTTTGCTTTCACCGAGTATCCTAAGAAGATACCTTCATCGCTTTAGCATCAAAAGCCTTTAGATTGTCTTTGCCATTGTTGTGAATGAAGCATTTACATCCAAATATTCTCAAATATGCAACATTTGGTTTTCTTCCAATCCAAATCTCATAGGAGTCTTTGTCACCGCCTGCTTATCATACATCCGTTTTGGGTGTAGCAAGTCGTGTTGATTGCTTGACCAAATCTTTTTGTAACCCCCGTCACTAACATGGTCCTTCTTTTTCTTTTTGAGGGTTCTGCTTCTTCTTTCGCAACTCCATTCTCACAGGAGTTCTTTGCTGGATAGTTCATGACCAATACCATTTTCAATACAATATTGAGTTATCACTACGCCAAAAACACTCGATAACGCTTTTTTCCCCCTTTAGATAGCGTTTCAAAGTGCTATAGGAACGCCTGTTATCAAAGCCCTATCCTGCAGATGGCGCTTATAAAGCGCTATCTCGAAATGCATATTTGATAGCGCTTTTTTGAGGAAGCGCTATCCCATATTTGTATTCATAAGATAGCACTCCATAAAAGAAGCGTTATCGATAAATTGATAGCGATTTTTACAAATAATGCTTTTTACATCGGTTACGAAAGGATTTCAAAGGGCGATGTGGAGATGACATCTACATCGGTTATTTGCAACAACCGATGTAAAAATTCCTCTTTCTACATCGGTAGCTAGCAACAACCGACGTACATTTTCTTTTTTTTAATTTTTTTGAAATTTATAGAACTACGCAGCCAACACTGTACATATAAAACGGACAGCAACAACACAATACGCTAACATTTAACCAACAACCATATATACCAACAATACAACGACAATCATCTAAATATCATACACCAACAATATAAAAAATGCAATATTTAGTCCATAATTTTAACAACAAAATGGATCATCATTGTTCTACAAAACAATATCGTTTCAATACAATACACTAGGTGATCAATACAAAATTACTTGATTGCTTCAAAATACCATATGTCAACTTGGTAATCAAATGTTTGAACTCTTCTTTATAAATCAACCTACAAGAAAATCCAAAAAAGATAAACATGAATCTCAATATTAAACCATGATATTAAAAGTTGAATCTAAAGTACTCATAAACCAAATTCAATCAAGAACTATATTTGGGTCTATTGATCCTTTTGTTCTAGTGGACCCTTTATACGTAGACATGTATATGTGTCTATAACATGGCTCTCACTCAATGAGACCTGGAATACTTGCCAATTGACTAAACTTGGAGCAATTAGATAGGGGAATGCATAAAACATTAGTTCCTTACCACTTCCATCAAGAGGCATTTTAAATAAGGTTTCTCAATGCGACGCACGCTCCTCCATAGTGATTCTTAAGTAAGGCTCAACCCAATGATCAACTGTCCCCTGCAGCTTTTGAAATACTACTTGAATGAGCTTAGGTCTTTGCTCAATATCACCATCCTCCGCATTTTTATCACCCGTGACCTGTGCATGATTAGACAAACATTAGCCGTAAATTTTCACTACTAAGTTGATATCTAGAGAGACCTGAATTGGACAAAAATCAACTTACGATGAAATCATGTACCAAAGGCTTTGGCTTTGATAATCGTTCCTTGCATGTAAGAAAATGTGCGGTCTTCGGATATGTAGTTATCTAATGGCACCAAGATATCTGGAAATTCAAAGACGTGTGAGAGAAGTCTAAAGAAACTAATCCAACATGTGGCCATGGACAAACAAATTCCAATAATTAATCTCTTTATATTTTCAACACATATTAGGGACACATCTAACATAAAAATCATGAATAACATCGAGTCTAGCAACCTTTTGACAATAACAGGGTAAAGATGACATCTCATTTACAATTCGAAGTGATCTCGTGATCGATAGTTTGCAAGCAAAGGACCCCAAAAGTAACACTTCAAGATAACTCGAAAAGTTGGTTTCTTTTGATACGCCTAAAATGCCATAGTCCATTGACAACATAAAAGACCGCGAGCACACGGTACAATAACTAGAAGCACTATCAAAGCTTCTCGAAATCAAATAGAATCAGCATTTTCTTGGATAAAGATAATTCATTAATTTGCAAGTGAAACTTACATGAACAGATAGTGCATGGTAGAGTACAATAACTACGATTATTGTCAATAGCCATCTTGAGAGACAAAGCCTAGTGATTGTTCATAATTACATACTATTTAAGACCCAAAATCAAGATGAAAGATGGTTATTGTCATTTCTTTTTGATCGATACCGCCATTCAATAAAATAAGAACTCACTTGATATATTAAGAATGGGTGTTGTTTATAGCCAAAACCGATAAAATAGTACCTAATGATTGGGAATGGTTTATTTGCAAAGTGTGAAATTACCGATATCCTAAGAATGCTAAGCGAGTTCTAACTCTTGTATAAGAGTGGGGGTATTTGATTTCGCCTCTTCCTCGCTGATACTAGAATATGCATTTGCTATATATTCCTCCAACTCCTTGATACAATGGAGACAGATTTCATGCAAAAAAATATATGCCCTACAAGTAACGATAAGAATTTAGGTCGACATGTGAACTTTTTATATGCAGGTTATCATCGGACACCATATCATTAGTGTGTGACAGAATATGTACCACTTTATGAAATCTAATTAAACTTAAGCATTCAAGATAACAAAGGAGTCACCTGGCAAACCATAGCTTAAGATGAATGTAGCCAAGACATAAATCAGTAAGCATCATACTCGAATTACGATATCTTTATAAAATCATCCACAATAAAGTGCATGGATTAAAAAAATCCTCTTCAACAATAAGGTAATTCAAAAAGTACCATATTTGTGGCATTTACCGTATTGAACGGCAGACGGTTCGGTTTTTACCGGAAAAATTTCGATAATTCGGTTTGGTTATTGGTTAAAACAAAATTCGGGAAAAAAAGTTGGCTTGAAAGTTGAAATCGGGCAAATATCCTTTTGTGAAATCAAACCCAAAAACACATCTAATCAACTAAACATGTTATGTTGCAAACCAAATTTAAGAAAAAATAAATTACATCACATTAACGTATCACAATAATCACCATAAAAACCGAGAACATATGCTTCGTGTGTAATCCAACCAAAAAACTCATCAAACTAAAATATCAAACTTCCCTAGAAATTGGGCCTTTTTTGTTTGTTTTGCGTTAAATTTCGAGCAATAAACCTATTTTCGCTTTGATAATCCAACCTGTGGTGGCTATTGAGACGAATGGAAGCCCACGAGCGGGAGCCTTCAACTTGCGATGATGGTGGGCTGCAAGTTCGATTTTGCCTCCGCCCCTCGGGACTAGGTAGACGAAGGAGGGATGTGATGTGGATTCCCGGGAGTAGTGACTTTGATTGTGGCGGTGGTAAGTGCTCATGGTGGAAGCCGACGAGAGAGTGAGGCGAGAGAGAGAGACTCGAGGTGGTGAGAGAGCGAGAGACTTCAATCTTCAAACCTCTATCGGATTATTTAAGTTTATTACTTTATTTTTTTTATAAATTTATAATGCAACTTTTAACTTTTTATATTTTATACTAAATAAAAATTATATAAAAACAACTACACGAGAGAAATAGATAGGCTTGAAAAATTATTTTTTACGATAACACTTTAAGATAACGTTTGCTATACAAACCGTTATTATGAAGAAATATATATAAGCGTTTCATTAATTAGCGCTATCTAAATAAAATAGACTCGATTGAGAGATAACGCTTGTTGTCGGCGTTATTCCAAAGAACCTATATAAAGACTTATTTAATTAAGCGCTATCTTGATTTCTTCATATAACGCTTAATAAAACGCTATTATACGGTTTATTGTGATAGCGTTTTTCGCATAAAAAAGTGTCATCTAGAATATCTCTGCGAATTTTTCAATAGCACTTCCATTTAAAAGCGCTATCTAAAATGTGCTATCCGAACTATTTTCTCAAGCGTAGTGTATTATTCCATTGACAAACTCGGTTCCTCTGTCGATCTTATTTTGATAATGGTTTGGCTCTTCTCGTTTTGAATTCTCTTCATCACCGTGGTAGTTTTTGTAGAGTTTCTTTCTTCTTACACATGAATATTGTCCATGTATATCTTGAGTAGTCATCTACTACCACCAAAGTATATTTATTTCCACTTATGCTAGGCTGGTTCCACTCGGGCCAAATAGATCCATATGTAGCACATGCAATATTCTTGTTGAAGATGAACATGCCTTTTCTTTGAATGAAGATTTGATTTGTTTACCCTTCGACATGCATCACATATACTTTCCTTCTTGTATAATCGAGTCCGGAAGTCCTTCCACAAGATTACTTCTTGCAAGCTTGTTAATCATTTTGAAATTTAGGTGACTCACTTTTTGTGCCACAACCAACTTGATTCAAATTGTGCTCTTTTGCTAGTAGATTGCGTGGTCTTTGGGTGTTGCGATTGACCAATCCACGACATACATATTCTTCTCCTTCACATCCTTGCAAAGACAACTTCATTCGATTCAATATTCTTGATTTGGCATGTACCCATGTTAAATCCAACATTGTAGCCCTTGTCACGAGTTGATGATGCTCGATAAGTTGAAGTTGAGTCCTTCAACATATGCAACATCCGTGATTTCTAATCCATTCATTTTGATGGATCCAATGCCTCTTATTTCACCAGGAGCTTCATTTCCTCCAAATATGACTTTTGCTCCTTTAACTTCCTTGAATTTTGACAGATTTTTCTTATTTCTGTCATATGTCCGGGAATGTACCACTATCCATGTACCAGGTTCCTTGGATTTCACTGCTTGAACCCCGCAATCAAGGAAATTAAGTTTTAGGTACCCATACTTGTCCGGTCCCGAGGGGTTAGAATTGTAAGATGATCCAACCAACTTATAGCCAAATGATTTGACTCTAAGGGGTTGCCATCTATCGCTGCCATAATCATAATTAATCATGGCAAATTGCTTGGGGATTCTAGGTTCATACAACCTGTCTCTTTTGTCTCAGTATGCCCGTGTATAATTTTTAGCAATCGCCTTCTTTGGTAATTGTGGTGTCTCTGAGTGTAGTGCCTAGGTGCATATGTGTGTGCCGATGAAAGCTCTTATACTTTTGGAATGGCCTTTGCTTGAGTTCTAGGCCTTTGCCATTTGGGCTTATATTCCATAAGTCTATCCGATAGTTTACATTATTCCAATCGCTTGGCTTGGATATTTTCTACCATTTCCATCATATGTATTTCTTTTATGGATTTTCTGGGTTTTGGTAGCTCGCTTCTTCTTTACAGAGTATTTTTTGTTTGGAGTTTGCTTGAGGAACTCGGCCGAATCTCTTCTCAATCGCCCTTTCAGCGCACTCACTCAATCAACTGCCTTTCTTTCCTTTTCCTTTATAACCAAGGCCGCTTGCTTGTTATCAGTGTTTTGGAGTGAATGTGTGTGCATCATTTAGAGTTTTGGATTTTTCGGACTCTTCATGACTTGAAGATCCTTTTTCCAAAATTACTTTTGAGGTTTGACATGGCACAGAGGAATTAAATCTAAGCTGTCTTGTCTCCACATTCTCTTTGACTCATAATAAGATCATCCAATGATTTAGATGCCTTAGTGAATGAGGCAATAACATTTTTGAGGTCATTCTCCTCTTCTCTATAGCAATTTTCTCGCTATTAATTTAGCATTTTCACCTTTTAAACTTTCATTCTCATCACCTATTTGACTTAGAGTACTCGGCTCCTTAGTCACTTTGAGTTTTGACTCTTGAGTAGGTAAATGTTTTCCTCATTTAATAGTGTGTGTGAGGATTTAATGTGTTCAAAATCTTTCATCATTTTTCCTAATGAATCATAAAGATCGAGTGGGTGATGAGGTGTGTGTGTCACATCACTATCACTAGAGTCCGAGTTTGATGAGTTAGAGTGTACCTCATCTTCTTGGTCGGGTTGATCTTGTTCCTTGGCCATCAAGCGGATCGGGCTTCTTCTTCGTAGTCACTTGAGTAGTCGCCTTCATCGCTCTCCTGAATCACCGCTCTCTTGACTTGGTTGTTTCAAAGATCTCTGCATCCATCATTGCCTTTTTTTCTTTTCTTGTCTTCTTTCTCTCAAGACCTTTATTTCTTCTTCATTCCTGTATTTGTTGACTACAGGATATGAGCAATCAATGGCATAGTGACTTGGTTGTCTACAGTTCCAACATAGATATTCACCTTTTGATCGACTCTTTCCATTCTTGGATTGTCACCCTTTGATACTCAACTTTTTGATGATCTTCTCTTGGTTGGCCTATCTTCCCTTGATTTGGAGGGAGCCGAGTGTCTTCCTCGGAAGATTCACCCTTTCCTCTCTTGTAGTTCTTATTGAAGAACTTGTTGAACCTCTTAACCATCATGGCTATTTCTTCGGATCAATGACTTCTTTGACCTCGCCTCTCTTCCCATCTTTAACAATTAGAGCAAATGCTTTGGGTACAATTGTCTCTTCCTCGTCTTCTTCTTCTCCAAACTCGTAGGCTTTGAGGTCCGAGAATAATTCATGGTTGGATGTCTTTGATAGGTCCATGGAATGTCTCGGTGCCATGACCTTCATTTCCCATTCACCGAAGACTTTTTAGGATCTTCATACACATTTCCTTCTCGTGTATTCCTTTCCAAGTGCATACTCATTTGTGATTTCTCGTGAACCGAGCATCCAGTTGATCCAGGTTTTCTCTCGAGATCATTTTGAAGTTCTCAAATTTACCGCCACCGATAATTTGTTTTCTTTGATTTGCTCGAGCCTTCACAAATTAATGTCACTTGTCCTGCATTTCTTTAGCCGTTTTGCATGATTTGACTTTATTGAACATGGCTTTGTCCAAGGTTTTGTAAAGGATGTCCTTGGCTACATTGTCCAGGTTATATCTTTTTCTCGTCATCATTTGTCCATTCGGTTCTTGGATTTTCAACCATGACTCGTCCGGGAGCAACATCCTCTTCTCCTTCAAATGCAGCTCTTCTTACAAACCGTGTTCACCTTTAAGATTTGCGGTGGCCCATCTTCTATTACTATCCACATCTCATCATGTAATCTTTGATAGATGAGCCCGCATACGAATTTTCCAATCATCAAATTCTTCAATTGTGAACATAGGGATGCGTGTCAAATTTGCTTCCATGATAATAACTTTTAATGATAAAAAGAGTTTTGAGAGTTTAAGTACTAAAGCGGACTTTGAAAAGTTTGGAGATCTAGTTCAAGAACCGGTGCGGAGGGTTCAATGAACCAACCGCTCCGATACCACTTGTAGGTCCCAAGGGGGTGTAAGTGTAAGGTTTAGAAGGGGGGTTGAATAAACCTTACCAAATTTTCGATTTAGTCCTTTTAAATATACGAGTTGATACTACATAGTCATTTGTGTCCTTGATGGACAAATCAATTTAGCCACTCAAGAGAGTTAATCTCTCAAAGACTCAACCGAGCCGTTGATGGAATAACTCACCGTTGGTTCTAAATTAACTCAACTGTGGTTTTGTTTTCAGTAAGACTTAACACCCTTAAGTTTGATTAAGCAAGAGTTTAGTGCTTGGTTTAGTACTTATAAATTATCAAGTGGATAGCAAATTTATCACAGATATAAGCGATTAAAAATGCAGAATTAAAGTCTTTGAAATGTAAATGACACAATGAAATTTTTATAGAGGTTCAAGATGGGGTAATTCTTCTACTCCTCTCTTCTCCAACTTCCGGAGGAATCCACTAGGTAATGATCGAAGATACAAAGTGGTAATGTACCCGGATACAAGTCTTGATCACACAAATTGACTTGATCCTTTGGGACTCGATGAGACGCCTTGATCACTCACCGGCTTCTCGTGACGACTCAACTTCTTCACAGGCGGCAAATGCTTGTTACTCAACTTGCTCAAGCTCTTTGGATTTGATCATGAAGCCCTCCAAAAGCTTAAGACTTGTTCGACCTTGAACCTTCCTACAATCCTTCGTGGAATGTAGACCCCTTGATTTTTCAGTATTTTCCTCTTCAATTGATTGAAGTTATCTTTCCTTCACAGTGAGTGTTGGATTGATGTTCTTCGTAGTGTAGGTTTGAGGATTGAGAATGTTTCGATTTTCTAATAATTGCTTGAACGCGTTTTAGTTCAGTGTCCTGACTTGTGGTCGCTTGTCACTTGTATCTTGTGTCTCTCTCATATTCAAACAAACTCCTCGGCCTTTTTATATTGATCTTTCAAAAATTTGCCCGTTGAAGAGATAGGCTTATTTTTGAAAGTCACTTGCATCGTTGGCTTGTCTTGTTGCGATCCTTGGAATTGTCATTTCCTCGTATGAATTGTTCTTTCACCTTTTCGAGTTCGACACGGTGTAGTGCTTCCCATTGTTCATTCCTTTTGCACGCTTCGGGGTGAGCACTCCGAGAAAGGTGGTATGGAGATATTACTTGTTTAAGTAATTCTCTTGATTTCTCGTGCAACGGATCTTTTACATTATCTCGACTTGACCGCATTTCTTTGCTTTCCCCAGGTGACTTAGAGTCGACTTCCAATCATCGGGTGACTCTTCTCGTCACTTCAATTTGAGACTTGGCTTTTCTCTAGTTGACTTGATCGATACTCCACTCACCGCATCTCACCGCTTCTTCAAAGAGAGTTCCCGTCTACTCTTCTTTTCTTTTTGCCATACTCACTTTGTCTCGCAATGTGAGTCTTCCTTCTAGTCTTGATTGTCTTCTTGCATGTTAGGGGCGACTTAACTCGGCTTGGCCACTCTATTTATTACAATGCATTTTACAACAAGAATTGGGGTGTCAACTTTCTATTCTAAGTTTTACATGGCATTCATCAAAATCTAAACAATAAATTTCCTAACACATAGTTTGGGGATTGTCTAGCTCGATTATCATCATCATTGCTCGTCTTTACCGATCGAATGGTAAGAATTTCACTCTCTTTAGCTCAATTGGGTTGAACCCTTGAGTTTGTGGCTTATATGTATTTTTCTTGATGAAATTCATATAATTTTGTGATGAGCTTATTGATTGTTGATGAATGATATTTGTTAAATTGCATTTGGTGATGAAAAACTTGGCTTGATTTCATTTACAAGGGCTATATATATCTTTTTCAATTTTTGACGCCCGCCAAGTGTTTGATAAAACGTTTTAATGAAAAATTCATCACCTACATGATTCTCTCGATTTCAAAAGTCTTATATATTTATAGAGATCATGTTTTGCTTATCATATGAGTTTTCATAAGCTTCTACAAGTCGTATGATTCGACTTTTCCCTCCTATTTGGTTTATAAGCTTCAATATTCAAATAGCTCGATACATTGACTTAGTTGCGCACTTTGATATGAATATATGATGTATTTATCGTGCTAACATTCTTTTTGATGATTCCAAAGGGGGAGAAACAGGTTATAAGCTCGTTAGCTCAAAGAAGCTAAGATAAGCTCAATGAAAAGAAGCTATAAGTTGTGGCTATTGAAAGCCATAAGTTGTGGATCATATTTTGTCCACTCTTGGTATATTATGGTTGTATATGTTTCTTAGTCCATTAGTTGTAGTATGGACTTATATATGTTTCTAACGATGTCTCTTTGACAGGGGGAGCTTTTAAGTTTTGATACTTAAGCTCAATATTGAAAAGCTAAGCCTTTAGCTTTTGATTTAGTTGCTTCTTTATAACTCTTGTTGTGCATGTTGATAGGGGGAGCATTTGTAATATGTGGTTTAATATATCAACTCCCATCCTTGTGCTTATATTACGCGAAATGTTGTCGCTCTCAACGGATATTTATTTTTGACCGGAAAACTTGTTTTGTTTTCAAAATCGCCTCTCAAAATTATTTTGTTTTCAAAATCGGCCTTGTTGAATTATTTTGGTTTGTAATCATCAAAAAGGGGAGATTGTTTGATAAATGGTTTTATCATGATTTTGATTATTTTGTTTTCACACCAAAACAATGTTTTTAAAGGTTGTCCAAATACTCCTAAATGTTTTAAAATGGTTTTAATATTTTCCTGAGTATTTCTTCAAGTTTATTTTCGATAAAATTGGACAACGCTTTTATATGATTTTGTGTCAAATGCTTTTACATAAAAACAATGTCCCTCAGATGTTGTCCTAATACTCCCGATTGGTCTAAAATGTTTTTACTATTTCTCGGGTATTTCTTGAAGCTTATTTTCGATTTAAAATTGGACAACACTTATGTTTCAGTTCGACCGGTCGCCCTATAGGGGCAACCCGCACTGTGTTGAGTTTTGGAACAGAAAAAGGACAGAGGAAACTCGAGAGGGGCGACCGGTCGACCGAGGTCGACCGGTGAGGGCGACCGGTCGACCTATGGGCGACCGGTGCCTGAATGGCCCCTCAAGCAGCAGACTTCTCTGGTTTCATTTTTGGACAACCCCAACCGGTCCAACATGAGGGGCGACCGGTCGCACCCCACTACGACCGGTCCCCCTGTGTAAAAATTCGTAGAATTCAATTTCAATCTTATCTCTCACGCGACCGGTCGAACCCCTCTTTTGACAAAGAAACTATCCGCCGAGCTGAGTTTGCGACAGCCTTTTCCTTGATTTAAGGGGTTGATTTCTAACAGCTCTTTTCTTCAATTGTCTTGCAATTTTTACGATTTCATGTCCCCAAGAGGAGCCTATCTTGTACAAGACATCTTCTATAAATAGAGGAAGAATTGAAGCAACACAACAAGAGAGAAAACTACAACACAACAAGATACACTCAAGAATACACTTGTTCTTACATTGTCTTATTTCTTGTTGTAATTTGCCTAGCTATTCACTTTCACATTCTCGAGGTCTAGGCTATTCTTGATTACACTTGCACTCTATTGTATTATCAATTATCGAGTTGTAATCTTGAATTTGTGGTCGCCATTCAAACACAAGATATCCTTGTGAGTGTTCTTGGGTAAGAACACACTGGGTGAACTAGGTGTTATGTGTAAGAAGATTGTGTAATCTTCTTGTTGAGGTGTTGAAGAGTGTGGTGCTCTTCAAAGGTGAAGATTGTGGTAATCTTCACAAGGTGCCGTTTGAAGATTGTGGTAATCTTCAAGAAGATTGCGGTAATCTCAAAGGTGGTGTTGAAGAAGAGTGTGGTGCTCTTCAAGTGTTGGTGTAAGATTCTCATTGTAATAATTTTGGTAATTATTAATAAAATCTTTTTCTCTTTTCAAAACCCATCCCTGATATACTCGGGGTGGTAGAGCACGTAGTCCCTAGGTGGGGTGAAGCTCTATAAATCGACGTGTGCTATTTACATTCCGCACCTTTGTTATTATCTTTGAGCATTCGGTTTGAAAAAGAGGGCGAAATCGAAAAGATGGAGATAATCTATTCACCCCCCCTCTAGATTATCGTAGCCGCTTGGACTTACATGTGCAATGTGTCTAAATGTGTGTGAATATGCAAGTGAGCATAAAGGAAAAAAAAAGAATGGATTTCAAATGACTAGGTTTTGGTAGGGATTTGAAATCTTTTGAAAATGAACTAAAAGTTAAAGAGGGATTTGAAATCCATTGATTTGGATTTATATGCCAAACAGGTGTGGGATTTAGCTAAGGATTTCAAATCCCTCCTCCCAAATCCCCCCATCCAAATGCACCCTTAATTAATATACATAATAAATACACAATGGGCAAGGAATAATGTGTAAATTTTAAATGAGACAGAGGATTATTAGATTATTTATATGATAAGTATATACCTTTCTATTTTCATGAGAAATTTTATACATTTAATTTAGAAGGAAAATAAATCATCATCGTAATACTCATTCCGTCTTAATTATATAGTCCAGTTTGACTTTTCACATAGATTAAGAAAAATATTGAAAATTATAAAAAATACAAAATCTTTACTTGATTTGCTCTTATTTAATACATAGTGTAAATTACAAAATGAATATTAAATAGGGTTATAATAATAAAAAAATAGAAAAATACTATTAAAATAGAAAAAGGACTATACAATTGAGATATCACAAAAGAGAATATTGGACTATATATTTGGGATGAAGGGATTAATGGACAAAAAGAAAGGAATAAAAGCAAAGGTACATTCTATTTTCAAATGAAACGAGAATACATCGAAAATCTTTTTTGAAATTCAAAACCGAGGGACCCCCACAAAGACCATTATATTCAAAATCCCCGCCCCATCAAATTGTTTGTGGGGTGGAGGTCGTGGTTCATATCCCTTCTCCATCAAATTGCTTCCCGGGCGTATGCGGTAGTGAAGATTTGGTGGGAACTCATCTTTGAATAGCATCCGTGTGGGTTCGATTCGGGAGAGATCGTTATTAGTAGATTGGGGTCGAACATAATTGTTCTCTTTACCCTTAGGATCTCGGTTGTACGTCGCCAGACCGCCGTCGAGACACTGGCCGCCAATGCGTGCACATCCATGTTTACCTTTGGCGGCAAAGAATGAGGAAATGGAGCATTGTCCTCGGATAGTCGCGTAGCGCAGGCTCAGCTTATAAAAAAAAAAAAAAAAAAAAAAAAAAAAAAAAACGCTCGGATGACGCTTCCTTTTCGTTTAAAAAGTAACATAAAAGAAAAAGAAAAACTCGATTCAATTTCACAACCATTTCCCTCCCAATATTATTTGATTCAAACACAAGCGTTACGAATTTCCCTTCATTTTCTAGGGTTTTTAACAATCTTTATATGCACTACTCCGGCGGAGAAAAACTCTGCTAGTGCTCAAACAAGTTTGGAAGATAGTAAAAGATTACGACTGTGATCAGGCCTCTGCAACTCAGGTTTGGTTTCCGTTTTACTGTTTTTTGTGCCAAAAGAAATCGTGGAAACTAAGTGGAACTATGTTAGATGTTGTTTACTTTCTTGAAGATGTAGTAAAAGCTCTAGATTGGCTGCAATCACTACGGCCGTTGCGTGTAAAATGCGTGTTTTTGGAAAGTCAGTTGATCAAGAGGATTTTTGTTGATGGGCCAAATGGTCGGAATGTGTTTTTCAGATTCTGTTACGAAATTATACTTTGTACAAGATGGATTGCTTTTATATCTTTTTGTTTCTTCATATCTTGTTTAGAGCAGAGTGGATTGGATGATGAATTGCAATGCATGTTCTGCATGAAGTTTGATGAATAATTCAGGTCTAGGTCTAAGATAATAAAATTCATAGACTAATTTTCTAACAACGATGTTTAACTTGATTCAGGAGTAGAGAAGTGAGGAGAAAAATTGCAGCCCGGATATAATTGCTGCCTGTTTTCATATCACTTAGTGTTTTGAGGATTTTGAATTTCTGTCCCCCTACTAAAAGTTATAAAAACTTGTATAAGTTTTGTCTACGTGGGGGTGATGTGACTAATGCTTTATAACAACCAAGTTTCTTTATTTCAGTTAAGAAAGATAGTGTTCTGATCCCTAGTTTGTGTTCTTTCACCTCTTATTTTCTGTGATGCAATTTTTGTGCTTGTGGTGGATGTTTCATGCAAATTATGGATAGTGTATATCTTTTCCCGCCATTGTCGTTTTGGATATCTGATGCTTTGTGTTTTGGGTCTCTCCTGTCACAGCAGGCTTCGCATAACCGCTACATATATCAGGGTTTGGAGATGGAATCAACTTGTGGATCTCTTTTATTTGAGCTACAGGTTATTCTTGATTTTACGTTTTCTTATATTGTTTCTGATGTGCATTTACGATTTTTTTTACCTCATACTGTATGTTTAATCTCTGTCTAATGTTTACTGGTATCAGAAAATATGGGATGAAGTTGGAGAGGCTGATAATGAAAGGGACAAAATGCTTTTTGAACTTGAACAAGAGTGTTTGGATGCTTATAGAAGGAAAGTGGATCAGGCTAGCCGCTGCCGAGCTCAGCTGAGGCAAGCAGTTGCTGATGCTGAAGCACAGCTCGCGGACATCTATGCAGCATTGGGAGACCGACCAGTTCATATGAATAAGGTCAAGAATAATGATAAAATGGAAACGAAAGTTCGATTTATAGTCTTTAGAATAGTGTAAGTTGTTTATATGATTAATCAATAGTGCCAATTTGCTGCTTGAAACAGAGTTCTGGGAGCTTGAAGAAAGAGCTTCACGCAATTATGCCACAATTAGAAGATATGAAAAAGAAAAGAAATGAGAGGAAAAGTCAATTTGCAGAGGTTTTGAAACAAATAAATAGCATCTCTAAGGAGCTTTCAGGATCCACGGAAGACAACCTTACCACAATGGTCATTGATGAGCATGATTTGTCAATGAAAAGATTAGATGATTTACAAAGTCAGTTACTTTTGCTGCAGAGAGAGAAGGTGCCCATTCTCCTCCACTTGTTCACCTTGTTCTAACTTGGATTTAATATTGATGCTAATTGCCACTTAGTAGAAAAATTAGAGGCGGTAATATGAAGAAGTTGGAACTATTCGCTTACTACACATAATACCTAGTACTTTTAGGATCTAGTTGGGAAAGCCGGAAAAACCTATGGAGACATAGAGAAAACCTGAGGTTTAGTTTTCAGTTTCAAGCTTATAGGTTTTCATTTTCTCTGGAACTTCACCGCTTTTGTACGATAGTTGACTCTTGACTTTTTTTTCTTCTTCTAATCGACTATATGATTTTACATGCAGGGTGTGCGCCTGAGGCAGGTGCTTGACCAATTGAATGTCCTGAACGCTTTGTGCATGGTGCTCGGGATGGACTTCAAATCAACAGTTTGTAGTGTTCATCCAACGTTGGGCGATTCTTCTGGCACGAAAAGTATAAGTGCAGATACAATAAAGAGTTTATCTGCTACAATATGTAGGCTTAAGGATGTTAAATTGCAGCGGATGCAAAGGGTACACATATGTTCAAGTCAAGTTTTTGCAAAGCAATTTATCCAGTTATCTTATCTTTTGCATTTTCAGCTTCAAGAGCTTGCAATGACCATGGTAGAGCTTTGGAATCTGATGGATACACCAGTTGAGGAGCAACATATGTTTCAAAGTGTCACACGAACTATTGCTGCTGCAGAAAATGAAATAACGGAGCCCAACAGTCTATCTTTGGAGTTCATCGATAATGTACTTTCTACATATTTCCCCTTCCACTAACATGTAGCATAATTAGGCGCTATCCGAGCGGTTTCTCTCTTCCTCCCGTTATCTTTCCCGTTTCACTTAAACCCCTTTTGGAATGTGCAATTTCATCCTTGGCAGTAATATACATGCAATGTTTATTATTCTCAGGCTGAGACCGAAGTTATGAGGCTGCAAGAAATGAAAATGAGTAAAATTAAGGAAGTTATTTCGAGAAAGAGAGAGATTTTAGAGGAAATATGCAGAGGAGCACACATGGTTGTTGATGGGCAATTTGGAACAGATCTTTCTGTAGAATCTATAGAGTCAGGTACAGCTCCTGATTCATTTATTCACTGTAGATGTATTGGGGCCTTTTTTTTTTTTTTTTTTAATGAAAAGAGATCTCAAAGCAGTGGCATTGCCAGTGACCTTGTGTACCATAATGAACAGTAGGCTGCAACTGGCCAATTCCATTACTCCTTCCTTAATCTTATTAGAATGTTGCAGGGGCAATCAGTCCATCCGATCTTCTAGAACAGTTGGAGTTTCAGATTTCCAAGGTTAAAGAGGAAGCTTTCAGTAGAAAAGAGATTCTTGAAAAGGTTCAAAAATGGTTGGCTGCTCGTGAAGAGGAAAGCTGGCTGGAGGAGTACAATAGGGTTTGTCATATGTTGCTTATGTCACTCAATTTTACTTTTCGCTCCTCCTTCCTCTCTCTAAGTGTATTTTTAAAGTAGGATGACAATCGTTATAATGCTGGGAGGGGCACACATCTTATGCTAAAGCGTGCTGAGAAAGCTCGTGTGATTGTCAACAAAATTCCAGGTAAATGGCTTGCTTTTCAGCATAGAAATGGAGACTATAGCTGGAAAAAAAATCTCAATTCGTAAGGGGGACCATCAAGTTAGCTGTTGTTCAATTGTTGACGAACGATCTGGTTGGTACTTAAAAAAATCGTGTTTAACTCTTATAGGGAACAATCAAGTTAAATTTGATGTTTAATCGCTTTATCAATATTCATCATTAGGTTTAACTCTCTCTCATACAAATAATAGAAAAAAGCTTGATTACAGATACTATACTTTTTCCTACTTCCTTTGGTGAACCGAGTATATAGTTGCTGAAGTAACTAACATAATTTTCCTTGTGTACTGAGAAGAAATAAGAAGGATTGGGGTCCATTCCCTTTTCTTTTTTAGTTCCGTTTTCCATTCCAGTAACATTTTTGTCTAACTGATAACAAACTAGAAAAGTTATGGAGGGGCAGTCAAAAGTGGACATGTTAAACAAATTCTATTTGTAGCATCAAGCACTTTTCATCGAAAATGTGATGAGCATATGTTTCACTTACTGCTTGTCACATGGTTGATGCATTTGATAAATGAAAGTTCTGTAAGTTTCAGGAAACACATATTTGAGATAAGTCTTGAGAAATTTTATCGTATTGTTGGTGATGTCTTTCTTTTGCATATCTGAATAATATTTCACTGCTTATATTTATTAGTTTCTTTCTATTTCTTGTTTTACAAAGCAATGGTGGACGACTGAAATCAAAAGCAAAAACTTGGGAGAAAGAAAGAAAAACGGAGTTCCTGTACGATGGAGTAAGCACTTCTCTTGGACTATAAGCTAATGCTTTACCTGTCAAATTGAACTTCAGTTTTCTTTTCTTTGGACAAGCTTTATATTTATCTTTTATTTGTTCCATATTTTCTAACTGTAGTTTGTTGCAGATATATTTACATATTGTTTTTGTGTCTAGGTTGGTCTTATATCCATGATTGATGAGTACTGTGAATTAAAGCACTTGAAAGAGCAAGAGCGTCAAAAGCAAAGGGTATATACTTACTATTTGTTTGAGCATCATTGCTGAATTTGTATAGGCTTACTGAAAATAAATATTAACAAATTTCATGCTCACAACTATTGCATTAGGATCAGAAAAAGCTTCAGGGACAGTTAATGACAGAACAAGAAGCAATCTATGGGTCAAAACCCAGTCCATCCAAGAGCAGCAACAAGAGTTTTAGACCTTCAACTGGAGGAGCGGCAAATAAAAGATTTTCTTTAGGAGGAGCAGTGCTTCAAAATACACTTTCGGACAAATCATCTCTCCCTTCTCATTCTCTTCTGAAGAATAAGAGTAACTCTTCAAACCGCAACCTTCTTACAGCCATCACCACAATGGTTTCGTCATTGCTCATTCTTCCGGTAAAAATGTTACAAAGTTTTGAGTTCATTTGTTAAGAGGAATAAGTTTTAGTTGATTATAAGTGAGTTCTGCATAATGATGAATTCTGAAGCAACATTAACATGGTGCATGAATTATCCAATTGGGACTCTACTTTTACATCTATACATTTGGGACTACCCTTGAGATTTAGCTTAACTACAGAAATATCCAGCTATCTTTTAAAATTAAAAATAAAAAACTACATATATACATTTGTGACTACCTCTGAAGTTTAGCTTAATTACAAAAAAATTCAGTTATCTTTTAATATTACAAAAAAAGGGTGAGGTATTACAAATACCTCACTGAGGTTTGTATTTATTTTACAAAGTACCCCCAATATTATGCAACTAGTAAAATAGAAACAAATGTCAAAGCGTATTTGTAATTTTGAATTTTAATTAGACTTTTTTGTATTTAAGCTAAACTTCAAGGATAATTACTATCCTTATACATATTTATCAGGTTTTGATTTAATGTTGCAACTGTTTACAAATTGCATGTCCTTGATTCTTGATACAGGCAAGAAAAACAATGGTGGTGGCCCTGTTAAACAGCATTCCAGCAATGCATCAAACTCACAAAAACATGCTGAATTTTCGACGCTGCGAAAGGCCCTCTCTCCCATATCTTCTTTATGTTCCAATATCATTTCTTGCAATTTTGAGGACCAGAATGCCAAAACTGGTGAGTTCAAGGATACACAGACTGCTTATAAAACTCCATCGGCAACGCCAACGAAAAACGGTATCTGCTTATGATGAGAACCGAACGCCAAAAACAATGCCAATTCCATTGCCAGCAACTCCTCCGACAATGTCGAATGCAATGCAAACAGCTACAACCCCTTTCACACCGGGCATTCGTGGTGTGGAAGAAGTTGAGTATTCTTATGAGGAGGAGAGAAGAGCTGGTTTTGTTAGTACTAAGTTGCATTCTAGGCCGTTGTCCCTAGTTTGAACTTTTGTGTGACATGTGAGGTTTAGGTTCATACAGTTTGTCACCCTAGTATTAATCCACGAAGGCCATTGATTTATGGCTTCTAATGTGCATGTGTATAGGATAAGTTTCTGTGTCTTTTTGGTGTTTGAATTGGTACTTCTTTTGGCTGCTGGAGGGAGAATCAAGATTTTTGATGTTATTTGCCTCTTATTGCTTATGGTTGTCAATTTTTGGTTAATTGAACTGTGAACAATAAGAAAGGCGGGATTCTTTGGCCTTGTATGGTTATGTTTCCATGGACTATTTCTAGTTTAGTGTTGGAAAATGAATTTTCAGAATTTATTGGTTTTCGTGTGAAAACCTGGAATTATGTTTGGATGAGTGAATGAGAATGAGTTTTATGTAGGTTTGGAAATGAGATTATGTTTGGTTAAGTAGTTTTGAAATAATATTTTATGTATATAATAATTTGAAAAGTTGATAGTGGTTGAATATTTTAATTGAATATATAATATTATATTTGTAAGATTGTAGGCTAGTGGGTCCCATTAGATATATATAGTAGTATTTTAAGTAGATAAAGTTGGTAATGGAGGGTCCCACATATATAATTGGATTAAAAATAAGAATAGTGATTGATAAGTGATGTAGGGTAGTGTATAGGGTTGAGAATTGAAATTGTAGGTTTGAGATGATGTTTTATTTGAAAAGTGGAAAGTGGAAATGATTATTTCCATTGGAAATTTTAAAAAAAAAACACGATTCCATTTCTATGAATAGTTGGAAATTGGAAATGGGGCCTGAAACATAAACAAACAAGGGCCTTTACTTTTTAAAATTTGTGATGTATAAGGTTAATTAAAAAGGTTGTATTTTTGGGTGGAATGATTTGGAATAGAGTGGAGGATTTGTGGAAAGATTTCAAATGACTTAAAAATAGTTCAAAATAGGAGGTAAGGTTGTGATTGGTTACATTTTTGTTGCAGAATACTTTATTTGTTTTTTTGGAGAAGAATGCTGAAATTTATTTTTAAAGAAGAAAATAATTTTGAGAGTAACTGAATATGAGATGAATTTGACAAATTGTAACGATGAAAAGTTGATTTGATATAGAAATAGAAAAATAATGATTGGATATGATTGGTAGTTAGAAGTACATGAGTGGATGAATAGTGGAATTTATGGGAAGATGTGTAATAATGATGTTGAGATATGTCACTTGTGAGTTGTCCCACATTGATTAAGTAAGGGAAGAAAGTCCACTTTATAATCACAAATTGGTTTTAGGATGGAACATCACTTGGTGGGCTTGGACTCTCTATCCCATATTAGGTACGCTTCATGTGTGGGACCATACTAAGTCCCCCCGAATTTAACATGATATCAGAACTGGCCCTCCTCATGTGATGATGATTAATGAATTGACGAAGGACTCACAAGTGAGGGGGGAAGAAAGTATATGTCACTTGTGAGTTGTCCCACATTGATTAAGTAAGGGAAGAGAGTCCACTTTATAAACCAAGTGAGCTACTCCTCCTATCACCAATTGGTTTTTGGATAAAACCTCACTTGGTGGGCTTGGGCTCTCTCCCATATTGGGTATGCTTCATATGTAGGACCGGACCAAGTCCTCCCGAATTTAACAAATGATTAGTGATTTGATGAATTTATTTTATAAAATGAATAGATGTGATTGTTGGAATAAAAAGTGAAAGTAAGTGAATAATATTTTTCTAAAAATTATCATTTCCACTAACATTTTCTGGTCAAAAATTTTCAGTATCCAAACATTTTTTAACTTTTTAGATCTATAATCTAATGACATTGTAGGATTTGAAATCTATTGAATTATGAGATTACCGAGACAAGTTTAAAGAATTTGTATTATGGAAACATTTCAAATCCAACAATCCAAACGAAATCTTAAGATCCAGTTTAATTAGAAATAACACCAGCTATTTTTCAGAATCACAAAAATACCCTTCATTTTTTTTTTTTTTTTTTTTCTGTTTTACAAATTATACCCTCAAAGACTCAATAGGGTGTTTTGTTATACAAACATTGCGAAGTGTTTAAAAAGGTACTTAATTTCTTTTTATAATTGGACTAAACCTTAAGAATATTTTTTAGGTATTAATAGTTTTTTAAATAATATTATATCCTATTCACAATAAATATCTTTTTGACATGTAGAAAATTAATGTCCTTTTGATGTTTCAAGATTAATGAGAAAATATTTTTTCCAAATTACCCTTATACTTATTAACAATAATAATCAAAACAACATTTGTGATTAATTAAGAGTATATTGGGTATTTTAATATATTTCTTAATATGTATTTTTTCCTAAAAAAATAGTTGTTGTGAATAGGATGGAGTAACTAAGATTTATGAATTAATAATGACAAATTTATTTTTGCCTCTAGACTATTACGAGGATCCCCAAACTCCAAAATGTTGGTCAAGAAAAGAAAATCCACGTATAATATATTTCAAATTTTCCTTGAATTCTGCAAAAAATATTTTTTTCACCTAACAAAATATGACTATAAGATTCCTACCTGTAACCTCATCTCCCGCATCACAGTTTTAAGTGACTAATACCAGGGGTGGATCCCGTGCACCTCAAATTGTTTTTATCCCATTTTTGTAAGGGTAAAAAAATTTAAAAAGAAATTATGTTTTTTCTAAAAGGGAAAAAATAATTGGTGTAGGAAAAAAAATTCATGTTAGGGGTAGCCGAGCCAGCTTGCTACACACCTGACTAATACAATCCTAATTCCAGATGCTGTCATTAAGGAATCTAATGATGGTTTATTAAACCTTAACCCATATGTCAGAATTTGCTGTCAACCCCAAATCCCCCTTCCTCTGCATGTCGGCCAAGTGCCAACTGTAAAAACACATTCACTTTCCCAAATAAGAGAAAATAATTACACAGCATAAATCTCTTTCCAAGATTATAATATTTTCACTTTCCCACCACATTATCATCATCATCTGCTGTCTTAATGACAGTTTAATTACCTTAATCATGTCCAAACTCCAAAATACACAATAGAACCCATCAGTGGCATAATTAGTAAATTACACCAACTTCCAGGACATTTCATCTTCACCTTCTGAAAAAGAGGACAAAATGGCAGGTCAGCAGTAAAGAAAAGAGGTTGACCAAAAGATCTGTTCTTAGCGCTTTGGGTCCATACTCAATTATTATTTTACTTAATATGGTAAAAATGTTAATTTGTAATTTCAAAAGATAATTCTCACTTTTCCCCATTAAAGGAGCTTCAATTTTTACACCACCCCATTTTACCAGATTACCTGTACTAGTAAAAGCCTTTTCCAATTCTTCAAAGTGAGACCCGGATTTCAAATATTTACTTAATTACATTTTGTTTTTTTGGGTACAAATAAGGAAAATAAAAACTGCAATTTTATTCCTTTTTTTCTTCGTTCCAGTAAATTTTCAATTGCATTTGCATTCAGATTGGGAATTCACCACCGTATAGTTGTGTACGTATAATTTCTTCTCTTTTCTTTTTACTTGAGTTCTTGGTGTAAGTAAAGTGTATGCTAGAGTTGAGAATAATTTATTCTGTTTATTCTGTCACCTTTTGTGTCTTTTTTTTTTTTTGGTTATGGGTTTTGCATGGCATGATTTATTTAAGTTTAGAGAAATTCTTTACTTTCAGTATGAATTTCCATTGTGATCAGAAAAAGGCTGACTGATTTTTTTCTTTGGTTTAAAGGTTTGAGCTCTGAACATTGAAGAAAAAACTGATTTTTATGGAGGATTCCTTGCTAGATTATAACTTTATAATGAATTTACCGTTAATTTACTCAGATTTTTTTTTTTTTTTTATCTATTTTGCTGGTTGTTATGTTTGAACATTGAAGAAAATGCTGATTGTTCATGAAGGGTTCCCTGCTAGATTATAAGTTTATAACACATCTACTATTTAATTTACTCGGATTTTTATCTATTTTGCTGGTTGTTATGTTTGAACATTGGAGAAAATGCTGATTGTTCATGAAAGGTTCCCTGCTAGATTATAAGTTTATAACTTATCTACTATTAATTTACTCGGATTTTTATCTATTTGGTTGGTTGTTATGTTTGAAGTTCTGGGTCTCCAGAGTACTTGAGATTCAGTCCCAGTTTCAAGCTTCCATTTTTCAATGAATTGGCCAAAAAAAATAAAAATAAATAAATGAATAAAAATAAAACACATCTAGCTTTAATGTTCTCATTTGTTATATTTTTCCCTTTCTTGATCAGTGTTGCATCTAAATTTTGTTATCTTTTACTCTTCTTGACCTAGTAGCATTATAATTTTAAACTTGAGTCTCTGTGATCAAATTCTTTGTAAGAATAACAGTTTTCTTGCATTAGCAGCATAAAAGTCTTCATCTTCAAGGGCCATGGACACTGCAAAAGCCAGGGCTTCTGGAGTAACAGTAATTTCCCCCGGAGCTTCATCCAGCTACCATGTGGGCCCGATGACTGAAAATTTCGGACAAGGAACTTTACCGACAGGTGCAGTTGTGATAACTCAAGGTCCATCAAAGAAGAAGAGAGGTAGACCTAGGAAGTATAAACCTGACGAATCTACGAGCAGGGCTCCTATGCCAGTGCCGCTATCGTCATCCGCTCCACCTGCCGCCACCAAGTCCTATGTGGCGGAGAAAAAACCGAGCCTTGAACGTCCCATCAGTTCGGAGAAAAAACATAGGAATAAAGTTGGAGCTGAAAAATTAGGTAATATATGAGTATTGAAGTGAATTTAAAGCGAAGGGGTTAATTTACTGCATTTCCTTTTGAAATTTATTGTCGCTCTTCCTTTCTGCTTGAATTTGGGACTATTATTGTGGTTAGGGATTGATTTTTGGATATTTGTAGTTCTTGTCGGGTGCGGAAGCTATGATAGGCTTGAGTTGATTGAATTTTTAGTTGAATTGCTACAACACACTCTTTGTTTTACTATTTTATTTTCCGCACTTCACTTTTGTTGCTTCCAACTACAATATGTCTCCTAATTATACTAAGCAATAGATTATTCTAGAGAATGAGATACAAATGGGTAGTCAAAAATATCAAAAACATTTTCTAGTTTTCAAGACTTTGTTCAATTTTCAAGGTCTTGACTTCATCTTCCAAAGCTTGAATATTTGACTCTTTTCCAATGCTTCATCCCAAGTGTCAAGATTGCAAATTACTTCATTTTAACACCCCCTCTTAATTTGTAATCTTGAGTTGCTTCTTCAAATGTCCGAGGCTCACTTGTGAACAAAACAAGTTCACTTGATTCATAAATTTCTCTTAGTGAACGTGTCCTTCTTATAGAACTTTCATGATCGATTCTTCCTCAATTCTTGGAGTAAGGACTTTTGGATCTTGCTCAACATTCGAACTTGTGAGGAAGCTTGAGATGTTGAAGGATCCTCATAAGATATTGAGTCAACGACTTGCTTTCATTTCGAATCCCAGTTGCGCTTTCATCAAGACGGCGTCTCGTGAAACTATAATTTTGTTAGTATTAGGGTCCAACAAGCGGTAGCCTTTGGAGTTTGGACTCATCACTATAGCCATAAAGAGAAGCTTTTTACCTTTCTCATCAATTTTTTCACGACTTTGTGATGGAATATGAGCATATATCTTTGCCAAAACCCCGAAATGATCAACTCTTGGTTTTTGTTTGTACCAAGCTTCGTATGGGGTTTTATTCCGGATAACCTTCGTAGGAGATCGATTGAGAATATATATTGTCGTGTATACAGCTTCTGCCAAATATAAATTTGGAACCCCTTTGCCTTTTAGCATGCTTCTGGCCATTTCAACAATTGTGCGATTTTTCTTTCGCAATGCCGTTTCTTTGAGGGGTTCTGCTCACAATCAACTGTCTTTTAGTCCCATTCGCTTTGCAATATTCGACGAAGGGGTTATAGAGAAATTCACCTCCATGATCGGTCCTCAAAGTTTTTATAAGAAAACCACTTTGTCTTTCGACAAGTGCTTTGAATTGGAGGAAAGTAAAAAATGCTTCTGATTTTTGATTAAGGAAGTAAATCCACATCATCCTTGTGTAATCGTCAATGAAGAGAATGAAACCTCTCTTATTTCCGGTGTGGGAGTTTGCATTGGCCCACAAATGTCCGAAACAAGCTCGAATGGCGCCTTCGCCGCCATGAATTTTTGGGAATGGAAGCTTGTGCATTTTCCCGTAAATGCAACCTTCACAAACTTGATTTATTTTACGTATATCTTGAAGCCCGATCTCCATCTTTTTATCCTTGAATAGTTGAAGACCTTTGCCATAAGATGACCATGCCGCAAATGCATAGATTTGACAAATATGCATTTTCAACTTTAAATGCACAATTTTCATTTAGCGCATCGTGAGAGGAAGTATATTATTTTCCATCTCAATATTTGCTATGACATCATTCATCTTTTTGTCCAGAATTTGGTACCTCCCGTCATCAAAGTGGACAGATAAATCTTTTTGAATAAGTTGTCCAACACTAAGAAGGTTGTGCGAAATATTTGACACACAAAGAATATCGGTAATGAACTTTTTGTTACCTTCCTTAGTTTGGATAGCAATAGCGCTTTTATTTTTGCACTTCTTTGTGTGCCATCGCAATAATTATTTGGGAGGTAATGTTTAGATTGAGATTTCCAAAGATATCTCGATTTCCTAGGTTATGTGGTTGCTGCCACCACTATCCAAATACCACATGCTTTTGGATTCACCATCCGCATTTGAGTAGAACAATAATTCTTCTTTTGATTGCTCTAAATTTGCTTCGCTTTTGCTTCAAATTATTCCTTATTTTGAAACCAACAATCCTTTTGTGAATGGTTAGGAATTTTGCATTTATTACATCTAAAGAAACAATCTTTAGATTCATGATTTGACTTTTTGCAAATAACACAAGTAGGATCAAGTATCGGAGCTTTGTGGTGACTTGCCTTTCCAATTTTTTGTCATTTCATTTTGCCTCGACTTGCCATTTCCCATTTGTAATTTGAGCCTCCTTTGATTTCTCCTCGATTGCTCGAACTTGATTTTAGTGCTTGCTTGGGTGAAAAGGCTTGTTCGATTGATGGATAAGCCGAACGATTGATTCTTTGCTCATGTACAAGAAACGATCTCGTCAACTCGTACATGGTCATTTTAGACAAATCTTTTGATTCTTCAATAGCAACAGATGCAACTGCATGATCGAACTTGGGGGGAAGACATCATAGCACTTTTTCCACTGCCCTTTTATCTTGGATTGTGTCTCCACAACTTTTTGTTTGATTCACGATTTCCGTGATCGTGATGAGAGTTCACATCTCTCTTTCATCCATTTTGAGATTGTCATAATCTCTCCATAAAGATTGGAGTTTCAAGGCGATCGTCTTTTCGGTTCTTTGAAATTCTTGCTTCAAAATTTCCCAAGTATCTTTGGCTTTTTTAACACCAAAATACGAGGAAAAATGGATTTCCCAACACCTTGTTGAATATATCGTAGTGCCATTGTATCTTTTTTCTTGAGCTCCTTTTGCAATTTTTCAGAATCTTCTTCCTCTTTGGTTGGTTCTTCGTCATCGATCACATCCCAAAGATCCAAAGAGACGAAAGTTTGCATTTGACTACTCTAGTAATTATAATGTTCTCCTTCAAAAATTGGCACTTGACTTGGAGAATATGAGAATAAAGAAGACGCCATTAAACAAAACAAGTCTTACGGTGGACTTGTTTTCACACCAAATGGACTTGGCCAAATTATACAAACTGAGAATAATTATTTTGTGAAATGTGGACAACTACAAATGATTTTTCTTTCTCAATTGCTATGTTACTTCAAATAGTTATTTCACGCCAATTGCTTCTTTCCAATTGCGAATGCTTTAGGTACTAGAAAAAAACTGATTGTGGCTGGAATAGTTGACTGGAAAATTTGGGACAAATTGGAGTATTGAATACACTAGATACAACTACTTGCTTTCTTGTATTTCTTGCTCTAGATACCAAATTTGTTGGGTGCGGAAGCTATGATAGGCTTGAGAAAATAGGTTTTTATTGATTGAATTTTTAGTTGAGTTGCTACATCACACTCTTTGTTTTACTATTTTACTTACTTTACTCTTGTTGCTTCCAACTACAATATGTCTCCTATTTATACTAAGCAATAAGATTATGCTAGAGACAATGAGATACAAAGGGGTAGTAAAAAATATTAAAAACATTTTCTAGTTTTCAAGACTTTATTCAATTTTCAAAGTCTTGACTTCATCTTCCAAAGCTTGAATGTTCGACTCTATTTCTCTAATGCTTCACCCCAAGAGTCAAAATTGCAAATTACGTCATTTTAACAGTTCTATCATTGAAAGATAGTCATGGTTGTTACCCTTCCTTTTTTTCTTCCTTGTTATGAAAGTTGTTAGCCATCATTTTGCATGTAACTAGCTAGATTTTCAATCAAAATTTTGATGTAACGGCATAATTATGGGAATCTTAATGACACTCGGTAGGCACACAGGATTTTCTATTCAAAACCGTGTATTGATGGCGCCGTAAATTTACACTTGGAGTGAATTTAAGGTGTTCTTGGAATACAAGATGAAACACAGGTTGGAATAGAGGATCCGATCAAGCTCGATAGTTTTTCTTTTCATGATATCCTAGATTTACTTATCTTAGTGATGGAGCACCGGTTAGAAATGTATTCATTGCAGTTGACGAGAACAGTGTTGATGCTTGCATGAAACAGTCTTGCCAAATATGTTACATACCGTGGATCGGTGGATAGATTTTATTTCACAGTTATTATTAAAGACGACAAAGGAAGAGTTGAGCGTAGCTTAAATAGGAAATTAGTTACAGGATCTTAGCTTTAATGAAGTAATCTTGCTAATAATTTTCATTTCATTCACTAAACAAATCAGGAAATATTTTTATCAGTTTCTTTTTCAAGTCATATGTAGAATTGTACTATCTCTATCAATTCATCTGACTAGACTACTTGACCACTTTCTTTTCCTTAGAATAAAATAAGCTTTCAAAATGGCAAATTTCGAAGCCGTGTATATTGCTTTCAAACTTATCACGACATTTGAATTGGATACTTAATGAGGAGGAGCAAAAATACAAGCTGCCATCATGTATTATGAATATATATCTCATATGATTTTTCCTTATTGTTCTGCAGATGACTTGGTTGGATGTTCCACAGGTTCAAGTTTTTTGCCACACGTGATTACCGTGAATACTGGCGAGGTATATGTAGTAACATTGACATGGAGCTGTGGTAGTTAGAATCATTTTGTTTTAATTGATTTTATTCTATACCACTGATTCTATTGATATGCACTTTCTTAATAGTTTTTTACTTTGACCGAAAGGCTGTGCACACGGGCGGACCGGGGGGGCACTGCCCCCAAAATTTTTCTTTTTCCCCCAAAAGTTTTTACAAATTATTTTTTTAAAAGGTAAATTAAATGAATTAATTTACAATTGCCCCCAAAAATTCTCTCCCCCAAAAAAAAAAATTAATAAAAACTTCAAATAATTGTCTTTTACAATATAAAAAGCCATTAATTATGGTTAGTATACTTAAATTTATAAACTCGGTCCGTTTTTCGCCCCCACAAAGCCGGAATCCTGCGTCCGCCACCGGCCGTGCATGTGTTTATTGTATGTAATTTAATAGACTTTCCCCTCCAAGTTACTTTCCTGGTTCTCAGCTTCACTTTTTAGTTTAAGAATCTTATGATGATTTTAGATTAGGAACTCGAGTATTTAAGAAGAACTTAGCTCGTAACAATTTCCCTTTATTTAAATAAGATTTCAAAGATAGGAAATTGTTGATATGTCTTGGACTAAAGGACTTAGCCATGTTTCTTCTCAATTATATACCTACTTTAATCACAAAATAGAAATTTGATCATCTTTGGAATCAAGTCGTGTTGTGAAAGATTTTATTCCGACAAACTTCAAAATATGTAATAAAGTTTTAAGCCGTCTTAATTATAATTATTAGAATAATTATGCTCCACTGAAATTATCTGAAATGAAGGATGCCATGGTAAGAAAAGACGTCCTTGAGATTTCAGGAGGCTATTTCTTACGGATATTTTTATTATGAATATAATCAACTGTATTTAATTTGTTGCTATGGTTGCTACTTGCTAGGATATCTCCAAAAGATAATGCAGTTCTCTCTACAAGGGCCACGAATTGTTTGCGTAATATCTGGCACCGGGACAGTGTCAACTGTAACAATTCGCATCCTAGTTCTTCTCGAGACACTGTAACTTACGAGGTCTGTCGTTGTTATATAAATATCTCGATTTTGACTTATATTAACACATAAACCTTCTCGTTGTATTCATTTTGTCCTTTGCTTGCTCAGGATTCATTTAAATTACCAGTGTATGCTTGTTTATGTAATAGATAATTGAAAGGGATAATTACAAAAACCTCCCTGTGATTTGGGCTAATTACAAAAACTCCACATGTTTCTGAAAATTACAAAAACCCTTGAGGTTTGATTCTGTCTCACATCCTCCTCCTTCGTAAGCAAAAACCTTTCCAAAACCCCCATGTTATTTATTCAGATACCACCCTTGAATTTAATATATAATCAAACCTAAGGAGGCTTTTTGTAATATTGAAACGTCTTTAGGTTTGTTTTGTAACTAGCCCTGCTGCCCAAACCTCAGTTTTTTTCTTTTTTTGGTAATTATCCCTAATTGAAATTTCGAATTTATTCATGAACCTTTGAAATGACTTATTACAAGCTTCCAAATGAAGATATCGTTTGACTAAAAGGAGGGGGATAAGGTTACATATTCATGCATAGACAGTTATAACATGTAATTTTTTTCTGTCCTTTTGAAATGTATTTTAGTATAAAATTGTTTTTTTTTTCCAAATATGCTATTGTTTAGTGAGTGAGAGCTTTAGTTCTACATTCATTAGTTTCTCCTTAAGAAGGTGGTCCTAGAAGAGTAACAACGGATTGACGAAGGAATTTAGAGACGTGAGCCCTCCATCAGTAAAACGTAAGTAAATTTAGCGCCATATTTTGGTGCACAAATTAGCGACGGATACCTGTCGAGAAAGTAGCGCCAGAAATGATCTGTATCTAAGCTTAAGAGATTAGATAAATATAGCGACAGTCTTTCCAACGATAAATTAACCAAAAGAAATCGACACTGTATTGATTATATACGGACGGATTTACATTTCCGTCGCTATATAACGACGGTTTTGTGTTCGTCGTTAATATATGATTTAATTTACCTTCTTCCCCATTCTGCCATCGGGCACAAAAAACCCTTCTCCCCTCCCTCACTCTCTCTCCTGAATCAGAATCTCCATCACTTCCGCTGCCACCACCAATACTCATTGGCTCGGGCAAGGCCTGCCGACTTGTTGTCCCACCGCACACACCTGTCACTTGATATGATCATTTGTTTGATTTGATTCCGAATGCATTTATAGCCGAATACTTGTTTCCAGCTGTCTTGGCTTTTCAGAAATTGCAATTCATTGTGGTTTTGCTTCTTCAGGAAATGCTGATTGAGATCCTTTGTTTTTCCAATCAATCCTGTGTAATAGTACAGGATATGGTAATAGATAAAGTTGTTGTTTTATTTGTATACCTTTTTTCCAATTTACTGGATGCATATTTCTTTATACCAAAATTTATAGTAACTTCTTAGTCACGACAAAATTATAGATTTGGGAAAGTATATTTGATTGACTATATTTGAATTACAACTTTGTGAAGACACACATGTGAGGATTAGAGTTTAAAATGTTAGCACAGCTATGTCTGGAGAACCGAGTTTTATGCTTTACGTGCTCTTACTCTGTACAATCAAAATTTGAAGTAAAATATGAATACCATTTGCTGTATTATTATAACCTAGCTGTTCATTTTCCAAAGATGCACCTTTTTTGTCTAGCATGGTTAACTAGATTTATTGTTCTTTTCAATTTTGATAAGTTTCTTTCAACAATTCACCTGTAGGGTCTGTTTGAAATTCTTTCTTTTACTGGAACCTTTAACCCGGACGACTCTCCAGACCTCAAATACGGGAGATCTGGCATGATGACCATTAGTTTGTCCGGTGCTGATTGTCGTGTTGTCGGAGGCTTAATTGGTGGAGATACAATAGCCGCCTCTCCTGTAAAGGTACTTTCTTTGTTCGATTTTCCACCTCAACAATGCGTGTCGTTTCTTAAAATTGTTGAATCATTGTTGGTCTTTCATAAACACCGAAAGGGTAAATTAAAAAAAAATTACTTCTGAGATTTTGTCTAATTATTAAAAAACCACTTATCTTTTATAATTACAAATACCTCATTGAATTTTGTTTTTGCTTTACAAATACCCCCTCGGTAGGTGCAATCTGTAAAGTAGAAACAAAATGTCAAATGTCATATTTGTAATTTTGAAAGATAACTGTTTTTTTTTTTTTTTTTGTAATTCGACTAAATTTCAGAGGTAGTTTTTGTAATTAACCCAATCTGGATAGCAATCTTGTTACATCATAATTACTTTAGACATTTACCCATTTCACTTCATAATTTCTTCTAACTTCCTCTGTGTGTGTGTGTGATTGTATCAGGTGTTCGTTCTGCGAGTTTTCTGGTGGGCAGTCCCAATGTCCTAAAACCTAAGAAGCAGAAAATGGAAACTCCATTCGCAGTCGATGGATCCGGTCCAAATGGTGCCCCAGCTGTCAATTTGGACAAGAGGAGTTTGAACAACACACAAGGGCCTAGCTCCTCCATGTCCGTAAACCCGACTAATTGGGAGGCCACACAAATTGCAGCAGAAAGGTCAAGAAAGTCCACCGCAGACATCAATATTTCCTTACAGGGATAGTCTGCAGAAAAAACATCTTCATATTTAGCTTTGCTGCTGAGAATTAATCAACTCCAGCTAAACCATGGTAATGAGACAGTAAACCATATTAATTTTCTATTATCGATCGTTGTCTAATTAGCTGCTGTAGATGATCTTTGATCGTAGAGCGTATGATTCGCAAACCTTTGAAAATTCAATGGCGTTTAAATGGTAAAATGCATAAAATCACTGTGTTTGGCTTGTTTGCCAGACGTGACACAATCGTTAGGGATTCTTTAACATCGTTATTAATTCTTGCTATGAATTCGACATTCTATATATACTATTGGATCTTTGTGAAATTTTAGGCTAATAGATTTTAAGGTTAATTACAAAAATTACCTTTAAGGTTTAGTCTAGTTAAAAAAAAAATAGCTATCTTTTAAAGTTACAAACACCCCAATAATATTGTTTCTATTTTACAAATTGCATCCTCAAAAGAGGAGTATTTGTTAAGAAAATACAAATCTGAAGTGGGTGTTTGTAATATGTAGAGGGGTACTATTGTAGTCTTGAAAAATAATTGCGTTCTTTTGTAATTAGGTCAAACTTTGGGGGTAATTTTTGTAAATTTCTGTAATAAGTAGAAACATTCCACATTTACTTGGACAACAGCAGCATCTTTCACTCCAATGGAGAAATTATTGTAGAAATAGACTACGGATTCGACTAATCGAATATTTCTAAAAACATTCTCTGTAATCTGCAAAAGCTTAAGAGAAAACTAGTTCTTGAAAAATTCCAGACAGTGATCTTTGTCCAAATCCCTGCTCCAGAACTTTTCGTAGTATTCTGCGTATGTGAAATCCCTGTAAATTGCTGCATTTTCTCCAGTTTTAAGTTCATTTGGAGCACTAATTTTTGCAGTCTCAGATGGTATTAGGAAAGAAGCTACTGATAGTCTGGCTTTATCAGCATTAACAATGGCTCTATGCCAAACACTTTTGTACTTCCCATTACTGAGCGCCTGCATAAATTCAAGCATTTAAATATTGTTTGGATCACTAGACATCATTTTATATTTAAAAGCTTTTGAATTTAAGAAAATGAAACTGGCCCATATGCAAATTCTTGATGATCGGTAATTACAAAAACTACCCTGAGGTTTAGCCTAATTACAAAAAAGTTCCAGTTCTCTCTCAAAATGACAAATACCCTCAGGTATTTATTAGACATACTTGAGATTTGTATTTGTTTTATAAATTATCCCCTCAATACGTGCAAATTGCAAAATAAAACATATGTAACAGGGTTATTTCTAATTTTGAAATAACTGGTCTTTTCGTAATTAGACTAAACCTAATGCATGGGCAGTATTTATAATTATCCTAAATGTATATAGAACAACATATATGGGGCTCACCTGGATTTGATCACCAATGTTAATGACAAAAGCATCTGGTTGGGGTTTTATTGCTAACCATTTGCCATCCTTAAGAACTTGAAGCCCAGCTACTTGCAAATCTTGAAGAAGAATGGTGAGAGCATTTGGATCTGTATGTGCTGGTAATCCATAAGTAAGCTCTGGCTTTGGACATGGTGGATAATAATTCATGGCCATGTGTTGTCCTTGTTCTCCTAATATGTTCTTTAGGCTGTCTTTGTCTAATCCTAGGCTCTCTGATATTGCTTCTTGCAATTTGATCCCAAGTTCTCTAACTTCCTTGCAGTAATTGCTTACAATATCCCTACAAATTAATTTGCACATTTTTGCATTAAATTGTTTTGCTTCCACATAAAGATGGAATTCCTGTGTAACTAAACACATCTACTTCTTCTTTCTAAAATCAAAGATGTTACTCTAGTGTTCAAAGCTAAGAAAGGCTTTTGAAAAAGGGATAATTACGAAAAAGAAAAAGAAAAGGAATCGACAAGTTTTTAGAAATTACAAAAATCCCCTTAAGGTTTGATTTTGTCTTAAATTTAGGTAAATGTAATATTTTTATAAATCAGGGCTTCTTCAAATGTTTTTTTTGCTTATGAAGGAAGAATATGTAAGATGGAATATTCAAATCTCAAGTGTTTTTTTGTAATTTCCAAAAACCTCTAGATTTTTCTGTAACTAGCCCAAATCTTGAGGTTTTTTTTTGGGGTATTTATCCCTTTGAAAAATCTCTTGAGTTTAGATACTAAATATATGTTTGGATCTTGGATATAATTAATGAGGAAAACACTATAAACAAGAATTTATTGTCAATGGTTGCTTATTTCAAACCTAGCTTTATTTTTATAGCCAACACAAAATTTTCACACTTCCATTGTTGGAATAATTACAAAAATACTCTTGAGATGTGGCATAATTTAGAAAATATATATATTATATCTTACAAAATTATAAATATCCAGTAAAATATTGCAACCACTCCCACTGAGGTTTGTTTTTGGTTAACAAACAACCCCAAAATTAAGGGTGCAATTTGTAAAATGTAAACAAATATTAAGAAAATATTTTAATTTTGAAAGATATATAGTTGGACTTGCTTATAATTAGACTAAAATTGAAGAGTACTTGTGTAACTAACCCTTTATTGTTTGAGACCAAAGCACTTGAGGTTGCAAAGGTTGTTCAAATTAAATAAGCAGTTCCTTGGACATGTAATATTGGTTTAGTATTAATTTTTATGGACCAAAACTAATGACTAATATAAACAAAACCAATTAATGGGCTTACTTGAAAGAAGATGGAAGAGAAGGCCACTCAGGCATATATTTGTCCAATGGATAACAATGAAGCCTCAGATAATCCCTCCAGTTTTGAACACTCTCTTTCTTCACATTAAAACTTGTAGCCAATCTCATTGTCTTTGAAGGATCATCTGAATACAATTTCATTTTTTCTTCCACAGGTAAATTAAAGAATTCATGAGCCACCCTTAGGATTTTATCCACTGCTTCCTTTGATACTCCATGATTGATCACCTTATAAAATTAACCACACATATATATATTCAAAAAAATAAAGACTGATTAGCTAATTATTAAGACAAATGATTGAGTAATTATTAATTACCTGGAAGAAGCCATAATCTCGACAGGCATCGCCTATTTGTTTGATTAATCGGTTTTTATGTTGACAACCAAAGTCAATGACAGGAATATCATTGCACTCTGAAACCTCACACAGTTTTGGCCTGTCTGATTTTGGACGGATATAGTTTGTGGGGAGGCTTGAGAATTTTATTCCACTAATGATGTTTGTTGCCATGAGGAAAGAAATTTCCAGAGATCTTGACCTTGTTTTATGGCTTTGGCTTCAAGTAAACTATATCCTGAAATTAAATAAATTTACAGTAATTAAACATGAGAATAACCTTCATGTGAAATTCTTGCACTATATTTTTTTTAAAAGAAGAAAAAAAAAAAGGAAAAGGATTGTCTACAAATGAGATATTTTATTCCAAAATGTTGTTTAATCCCATATTCCACTGTAAAAATGATTGTAACGTGTTTTTTAACGTTATCAGAATCCTTATAAAAACTCGCAATTTCATGTATGTTAATTTGACGATCATCATGTGTACTGAAATAGGAGATTAAACGTACAAAATAGTAGATCTCATGTGACGATTGTCCACGAAGTTTGCATGAGTCCCCATGTTTGTTAGTACATTCTTAAACTTCGGAGACTTAAAAAGAAAAAGGAAAGACAAATTGGCCTCAACTTTTTACTTTGCCACCAACTTAAACCCAAAAACACCATACTAGCTTTCCTTGATTGCTTCCGTATATAATATATTAATCCATGCCATCAGGTTATTAAGTATAACCACTATCCCACATGCAGATTGAAGGAAGTTACAGACAATCATAATAAAAAAAAAGCAATAACCTCACACATAGTAAAGTGTGTTTGTGTGTGCATGACAATAGGAGCTCACAGAAAAACCAGAGAGATTGAAAAGGTTTAGAAAAAGCAACCTGCAGGGTTAACTTAAGCTCTCCGTCTTCTACTTCCAATGAGCAATCCTTTTCACTCTAAACTCAAATAGACATGAGATACAATTAGATAGACGGGTTCAAGTTTCTTTAAATAAACAAGCTTGGGGGAGGGGGGCAGGAAATAAAATAAGAAAACTACAGGGATTATATTTGTAATTTAAGAAAAAATGGGAAAAGAAAGAAAGGATTAGCTGTCCGTGCAGTGCAGTATTCATCACCGTACCCAGTTCATGACTACAACATGGTGACGTCACGTCAGGATCCGCGTCATTCGATCCCTCTTTCTTACGTCATCATCTCTCAAAAAATGACGCCAAGAACCTGATAGATGTCAAGCGCGGAGCACTAGTCGCCAACGCTGAGATCAGCGATATGGCGTCACATCTGGAGCGTCATCCTCCGGAAATATTAATGTGAGTCGGTTGAAAATGGGTAAGGTGGAATATTCATTGAAAGTCTCCTCAATAAATAAACATTTTATTTTCTGATATGTATCGAGTATTTGTTTAATGTTCATATGCCCAACAAATATTATACTCTCTCATATTCACAATAAGTGTTCTTTTAGTACGTGAAAATTCCAAAAAAAAATGTCAATTTCACATTTTCAAGGCTAGTGAAAAAAAAGTTTTCCCAAATTACCCTTAAATATATCGTGTTTCAACTAACATAATGCATAAATTTGTTTGTTCCAAAGTAACATTTATGACTAATTAAAGGTATATTTGATATTTTAACACAATCTTTAATATGTGGATTTCCCCCCTTAAAAGACACTTATTTTGATAGGAGGGAGTATTGAATATTAATATGAAAATTGTTTTTAATTGCTGATTGATGTAAATGATGTTTCATCTTGTATTCCACCACTGGCAGATGCAGACACAAGGGGGCAAGGGTAGCTGCTTCCTCCCAAAAATTTCAATTTGTTTTTACTATATATCATTTTAAACATTAAACTTATATATATATAAGGAGAATTTAGCATTTAGCCCCAACCCCCAAAGTTACTCGCGCGTAAATGTATTGTATTCCTCGAACTTTACTTCCTCCCCTAAATATTTTAGTTAGAATTTATATGATTTTTTTAGTTTTTTTTATTTGGCCCATCCTGTTTTTGTGTATCGCCCCGTTCCTATATTTTTAAAGCTCCGCCATCGCGCTTCCCAAATCAAAATCATTCGTCCGCCACTGACCGTAGCGTTAATGGTCAAGTGTGTAAAAGTTTCCATATTAATTTTAAACCATAAATTATAAAGTTTTATAAGACAAATGATAATTATTTTTAAAAAAAATGTGGTAATCTGTATGCATAATGAAATATGAGATGAAACACTATTTTTGAATGAAATATGGCATCCGCTTAATTGTGATTCTTAAGCAAATGAGATCTTCAATTCTGAAAGGAAAAAACTTCTATCAGACAGTCTAACGAGTTCAAATCCATTAAACGGATTCCAGACCAACCCGAATAAATTAGGCGATGGTATTTTTGTAATTCTGAAAAGGCGGTGGCATTTTTGGGATTTTCAACGCGGTGGTATTTTTGTAATATTCTGGGGGTGGTGACATACTCTCACTGGACCAATGCCATTTTTGGGATATTAGACAGTAACATAGTATCGCTAAAAGTATTTAGTTTTTTCCCTAAAAAATATTAGTAGTACCATTGAAAAGTATTATCAATCCACTTGAACAGTTTTTTAGTAATCATCGTGAAAAGTATTGATATTTTCTTTCAAAAATATTAGTATTCCTATTAAAACGTCTTAATAGTCTTAATTATTGAAATAGTATGTTTTACGGTTAAAGGTATTTTAGTATTACTCCTAAAAAGTACTAGTTGTTGGACCTCTGGCTAGTCGGATTGACGATCGTCCCCACAAAACCAACACGAGTCTTTTCTAGCGCTTTGTCCTCACTCACGCGCACCCGAAAAACTTCCCGGGGGTCACCCATCCCATGTCTACTCTAGGCCAAGCACGCTTAACCTCGTAGTTTCTATGTAATGGGCACCAGAAAAGAAGATGCATCTGTTGGTATAGGTAGTCCAAATCATATCCTAAAAAATGCTATCCTTTAACTATGCAATCCAGCGCTCATGAGTTCAAATCGCGGGCCGCGGCTCGCCTATTTTAAAGCCCATTCAGGCGGGATCTTGGACCAAATCCCAACAATCCCCCCCCGGACCGCCATCTTCTCGCTCCAGGTGCTTGGCAACCTCCATTTGTCCGCCAAACTTCCTTAGTTCTAACGCCAACTTTCTTCGTTCAGCGTCGCGTCACGCCCGACCTCCTCTCGATTCGGCCACCCAAAGAACTTACACCTTCGATTCTAGTCTATTTACCTTAGTTCCGCCACCTGGCAACCTACCCTTGATTCTGGTCCACCCAAAGAACCTACACCTTCGATTCGATCTATTTTACCTCGATTCCGCCATCGGCAACCTACCTTCGCCCGGTCCGTTTACCTCCATTGCGCCATCATCTCGCCCACCGCTCCCAGAAACCTCCATCGCAGCGCGTGCTTCCAAGGGAATTCGAACTCGTGACTGCTCGATACCGGTTGTTGGACCTCTAGTGCTACTCGGATTGACGATCGTCCCCCACAAAACCAACACGAGTCTTTTCTAAGCGGCTTTGTCCTCACTCACGCCGCACTCGAAAAACTTCCCGGGGTTACCCATCCCATGTCTACTCCGGCCAAGCATGCTTAACCTCGAGTTTCTATGTAATGGGCACCAGAAAAGAAGATGCATCCGTTGGTATAGGTAGTCCAAATCATATCCTAAAAATGGTATCCTTTAACTATGCAATCCAAATCACAAGTTCAAATGCGGGCCACGCCTCACGCCTATTTTAAAGCCCATTGCAGGCAGGATGCTGGACCAAATCCCAACACTAGTTTTTTTCCATAAAAAGTATTAGTAGTTCCCCATAAAAGTATTAGTTCTTACCCAAAAATATTAGTTATCATCCTGAAAAATATATAGTAGCCCCTAAAAAATATTAATTTTCCATCTGAAAAGTATTAATAATCTTACCAAAAAGTATAAGTAGTACCGCTGAAAAGTATTAATAATCCTCTTGAACAATATTTTTAGTAATAATTCACATGAAAAGTATTGATTTCTTTCCTCAAAAGTATTAGTATTCCCCTTAAAACGTATCAATAGTCTCATTGAAAAGTCTTCAATTTTCCGATAACATGTATTTAGTATTCCTCCTAAAAAATACTAATTTTTCTCATAAAAATATGAGTAGTTACCTAAAAGTATTAGTTACCCCTGATAGGCGTGAGTTTTGCATGTATTTTGAGGCGTATTTCGAGCTATAATGATGAGTAAACATGCATATACTCGCGTTAAATGTTACATATTCACTCTTTGTGGAAAAGATATTACACTTTGCTTATTTTGTAGGAATTTCATGATATTTGAAGCCAATTTAATACGAATACGAGGAAAGCAAAGTGGAAACACGGAGAATTGAGTGGATATACGAAAAGTGAAGCCTAAAAGAGCGAAAGTTGAGCGTTTACGGAAAGACATGGGCACACGGGTTGGCGTGCCTCAAGACACCACCCGTGCACCCCTGTATAAGGATTATTGAGGCTGCGACATGGCGCACGGGTAGCCCATGCATGGGCGCACCACCCGTGCGTCCTACGAGAGTTGGGCTATTCCAAAGAGGTGGCGCACGGGTAACCCGTGCGTGGCGCACCACCGTGCGTCTGTCTGGCTGAATCCCATAATATGCAACATTAAGCCTAAACTTGATGGTGGGTATAAAAAGGCTTTTTGGGGGGCGCACACAAGGACATTCTGGCATTTTTGGGATCTACAACACAAGACAAGAGTCAACTCTTGGAAGGAGACATCAAGGAGACAATCGGGTTGCATCGGAGCTTGAAGAACGGAGATATATCGAGAGATTGTCGACGTTCCTAAGTTTTCTTGCTTCTCTTTTAGTTTCAATCTTTTATTTTCATTTGTAATGACTTTGAACACTTTGTGTATAAGTTGTTTAATCATGTGTAGCTAAACTCTTGAGATTTAGGGTTTTGGAAGTAGATTAATGAACTCTTGTTGGATGTTTTAATCTTAGTTGAAGTTATTATCTTGAAGCCTATTTGAGTATTTTGAGCTTATTCTTGTTTTATCACTTGATCAATGATTTAACTTGTTTGATATATTGATTCATAATTCGAGAGATGAGTTTCAATATTAGATCTTGAATACTTGACACAAATATTTGCATGAATCGAGAGGTTTGTAAATATTTGTGAGGATATTTGATCTTTTGTGCTTTCGGGAGTTGAATGCTTTATGTTGAGTAGAGATGCTAGCATAAGTATTTCAATCTACGTTTATATGCATCTCAAGAGGGAGGATAAAATAGCTTTGTGATCATCTTATAGGAATATTGATAATAACGTGGCTTGATTTAAACCGGACAACAAGAGGATTATTAATCGAAACCTTAACTCGGAAATCCATTACATCATCTTGATACTTCTTTCATTTGTGTTATCTTATTCTTGTGTTTTAGTGATTTAAATTGTCTTAATCTCAAAACAACAATCATCAAATTTCGATCGTCTAAATAAAAATAAGACTATCTTGGTTAAATACTTAGCATATTAATTTATTAGTCTCGTGGATACGACCTTGCTACCCTATTCGATAACGTACACCGTACACTTGCGGTGAAGCTAAAAAAATAAGGTGGACAAGTTTTTGTCGGGAACTAATACAATTTTTGGTGCTAATATTGCGATAGATAGAATTATTCTTAATTTAGACATTTTTTTATTTTTATTTATTTCGTTTTGGTGTGACTTTAATTCCACATTATTTGACTTGTTTTTTGGTCCGGTAGTGCATGAACACGCGCTCTAAGGCGGGGGACTTAATACCGCTCATCTTTGAAGTTGAGGCTTTCGCGAGAGAATCGGTCTACCACTAGACGGGCTGAAAGACAACACAATCCGATAATGGGGATTTGAATGAGTTACCAATACCGCAAACAATGGTGGAAACGAGTTACCGATCCGGTTCAACAAGAAGCCATTCGTGATTACTTTCGACCACAAACGAATCGTAATTACGGTGGTATTGCCCATATTCCTATCAATGCCAACAACTTCGAGCTCAAACCTAAGACTAATCAATATGGTGCAACGAGAATCGGTTGGGGGATTTGCAATCGAAGATCCTAACTCTCACCTTGCGCATTTTATCCAAATATGCAATACGATCAAAATGAACGAGTCTCGGATGACGCCATAAGATCGCGCTATTCCCATTCTCTTTAAGGGATAAGGCGAGAAATTGGTTGGGTACTTTGACGCAAAAGGCGTTGTAAGCACATGGGGCGAACTAAGCCAAAAGTTCTTGTTTAAATTCTTTCCACCGAGCAAAACTTTGCGGCTCAAAAGCGAGATTACTCAATTCGAAGACGGTTCGACTTTCGAGCCTTTGTATGAGGCTTGGGAAAGGTTCCGGATTTGTTACGTAGATGTCCACAACATGGATTTCCGGAGGATCAACAGCTTATGCTTCTTCTACAATGGTTTAATGGGACAAACGAGGGCCTTTGTAGATGCCGCAATGGGAGGAGCATTATTGGCAAGGTTTCCACAAGATGCCTTAAATCTTCTTGAGAAATGGCCATGAACGATTACAAGGCCATCCGAAAGATCCAATGTACAACGAGTAGCGAAATCTCGGATTCGGACCCAATTAAAATATTGGCGGCACAAGTAGCGGCTTTGACAACTCAATTGAGTGTATTTAAGGGGGCGAGGAAGGAGGCACGAGCACGTAGTGAAGCTCTTCTATATCCGATGGAAGAGGTAAATTATGTGAATAACCGAATTTCAACAATTTCCTGAATAATTTAAACCCAACGCACTACCATCCAGGGTTGAGAAATCATGAAAATTTTTCGTGACGCAAATACCAAGAATGTGTTACAACCTCCATCGGGATTCAATGCTTCAAGTGGAGCGAGAAATGGGGAAGGCAAATCGTCGTTGGAAGATGCACTCACCTCTTTCATAAATCAATCTAATGCTTTCATGAATGACACGAGGAGCGCCTCGCTAAGCAAGATCTTCGGATGGATAAGTTAGAACAACAAGTGACAAGCTCAATAAAGAATGGAGAATCAAATGGGTCAATTGGCTACAATTGTGGGTGGTCAACATCAAAGGGTCAATTTCCGAGTAATACGGAAATGAATCCTGAGGAACAATGCAAAGCAATTCGTTTACGAACGACATATGAGGGGCCTAAAGAAAATCGGAGTCCGAAACGTAGGGTGAAGCATCTAGGCGAAGCGAGGAGAATCGTGATGAAGGATGATATTGAAGAAAATAGGAAAGAAGAGAACAAAGAGGCGAGAACAAACAGGGCCGAAAAGCAAATATCATCATCTAGCTCAAACATATCTAAGTTGCCTATATGTCTTCCCTTTCCTCAAAGATTTCAAAAGAAAAAGCTTGATGATCAATTTGCCAAATTCCTTGATATATTTAAGAAATTGCACATTAACATTCCTTTTGCGGACACACTAGAACGGATGCTTTAACTATGCGAAATTTCTTAAGGATGTTATGTCAAAAAGCGGAAGATGACAAGCTTTGAAATGGTGAATTTGACGGAAGAATGTAGTGCAATTATCCAAAGGAAGCTACCACAAAATCGAAAGATCCTGGGAGTTTCACTATCCCTTGTGCTATTGGTGGTAATTTCTTTAATAAAGCGTTATGTGATTTAGGGGCAAGTATTAATTTGATGCCTTTGTCCATTTTCGGAAACTTGGATTAGGCGACGTGAAACCAACTACGGTGACATTGCAAATCCTGCGGATCGATCACTTACGTATCCAAGGGAATTATTGAAGACGTCTTGGTAAAAGTTGATAAATTTATATTCCCCGTGGATTTCTTGGTATTGGATATGGAAGAAGATCGAGACGTTCCACCGATACTTGGGCGCCCTTAATAGACGTGCAAAGGGTGAGCTCACATTACGTGTTAATGATGAGCATGTTTTATTTTCTATATATAAGGCAATGAAATTTCATGATTCGGTAGAGAGTTGTAAATTTTTGGATATAGTTAGTTCATGCATTGAGGATTATGTTGATCATACATTGTCTACGAGATGATTTGGAATTTGGTCTAACCCACTCGTGCTCAATGTCGAGTGTTGTACTTGATTTTGATAACCAAGATTTGTACGACTATGTTTGTGCCTTAGATCATATGCGAAACTACCTAATAGTGCACGAGGCGAGAACGCAAGACGAAATAAGGGAGACGAACTTGCGGACGCACCACCCATGCATCCACGCACGGGCAGCCCGTGCGTGATGCGAGAGACGGGCTGAGCTCTCTGAAGAGCGCACGACCCGTGCGCAGGCGCATGGTCAGCCCGTGCGTGATGCTGAAATATCAACACCGACTCCGGAACTCAAGCAATTACCTCGAACACCTCAAATATGCATTCCTTGGAGCAAATAACGCAAAATCCGTGTCGTTTCATCTCTTCTCACTCTACTCAACTTGATAAACTCATAAGGGTTTTACGAAAACATAAGTCGGCACTAGGATGGTCTATAAATCGATTTAAAAGGCATAAGTCCATCCATTGTGATGCATAAAATTGGATGGAAGATGTTTATAAACCATCGATCTGCAAAACCAAAGACATTAAACCCTATTATGCAAGATGTGGTTAGGAAGGAAGTGTTGAAATGGTTGGATGCCTATATCATTTATGCGATATCCGACAGCTCATGGGTGAGTCCGGTACAAGTGGTACCAAAAAAGGGGGCAAAAGTGGTAAAAATGAAAATGAGGAACAAATTGCTACTAGAATTGTTACCGGGTGGCGAATATGTATTGATTATAGAAAACTTAATGATGCCACTCGAAAAGATCACTTCCCCCTCCCCTTTATCGATATGATGTTGGATCGCTTGCAGTTATGATTATTATTGCTTTTAGATGGTTATTCCGGGTACAATCAAATCATGATTGCTCGAAGACCAAGAGAAAAAAACAACATTTACATGTCCGTATGGCACATTTGCATTTAAATGCGCATGCCATTTGGTTTATGTAATGCACTGCTACTTTCCAACGTTGTATGATGGCTATATTTCACGATCTTATTGAAAACGTTATGGAGGTGTTTATGGACGATTTCTCTGTGTTTGGTGAATCTTTTGATAATTGTCTTCACAATCTTTCCCTAGTTTTGCAAAATGATGTAAAGAGACCAATCTAGTACTAAATTGGGAAAAGTGCCATTTTATGGTACGCGATGGCATTGTACTTGGTCATCGAGTCTCTTCCTCGCAGTTTGGAAGTTGATCGGGCAAAAATTGTAGCAATTGAGAAGTTACCACCTCCTACAAACGAAAAGCCATTCGAGCTTCTTAGGCCATGCCGGATTTTACAGAAGGTTTATCCGTGACTTTTCTAAAATTTCTAAGCCCTTGAGCCAATTGCTAGAAAAAGATGTTGCTTTCATTTTTTCCAATGAATGTTTGCAGGCGTTCGAAACGTTGAAGACAACATTGGTAACCGCACCTATACTCGTCGCCCCAGATTGGAGTCAACCATTTGAGCTAATGTGTGATGCAAGCGACTATGCGGTTGGGGCTGTTCTCGGTCAAAAGAGGGAAAAATTGTTCCGATCCATCTACTATGCAAGTCGAACGTTGGACAGTGCCCAACAGAATTATACCACAACCGAAAAAGAAATGTTGGCGATTGTTTTCGCATTCGATAAATTCCGATCTTACTTGATCGGGACAAAGACGATTGTGCACACCGACCATGCGGCTATCAAATACCTCTTTGACAAGAAGGATGCAAAACCAAGGTTGATTCGATGGATCTTATTATTGCAAGAGTTTGATGTGGAAATCAAGGACCGAGGAAGGGATGCGAGAACGTGGTAGCGGACCATCTGTCTCGATTAGAAAATCAAGAGGGAGCAAAAGGAGGTACGGGATTGATCAAAGAGGAGTTTCCTGATGAAAGATTACTCATGCTTGAGGCAAAGTTCCCATGGTATGCGGACTTTGTAAACTATTTGGTCACCGGAGTTTTACCTCCTGGATCTATCACCGTATCAAAAGAAGAAATTCTTACATGATGTAAAGTTCTACATGTGGGATGACCCCTACTCTTTAAGAGGTGCGCGGATAAAATCATAAGGAAATGCATACCTCAAGAAGAATGGGAGTGGAGTCCTACAACAGTTGTCACTCTTCACCATCTCAAGGCGGGCATTTTGGTCCCACGCGCACCGCAATGAAGGTATTGCAAAGTGGGCTATATTGGCCCACTTTATTTAATGACTGTTATTTGTTTGTGCAACAATGTGACAAGTGTCGGCCGAATGGGAAATATTTCACGGAAGACGAGATGCCAATGACCAACATAATTGAAGTGGAGTTGTTCGATGTGTGGGGATTGATTTTATGGGCCCGTTTCCATCATCTTCTGATATCAATACATTCTATTTGCAGTGGAGTATGTATCCCGTTGGGTAGAGGCGATTCCTTCCAAAACAAATGATGCTCAAGTTGTAATGCGCTTCCTTAAGAAAAACATCTTTACTAGATTCGGCACTCCAAGAGCTTTAATTAGTGATGGAGGGTCGCATTTTGTAAACAAATTGATGAGCAACTTGTTGGCAAAATATGGAGTCAAACATAAAGTTGCATTGGCATATCATCCACAAGCCAATGGACAAGCAGAAGTGGCTAACAGGGAGATCAAACAAATCCTTGAAAAGACGGTGAACATCAACCGAAAGGATTGGGCGTTAAAATTGGATGATGCTCGGGGCATACCGGACGCATATAAGACACCGTTGGGCACATCTCCATATCAACTTGTCTTTGGTAAGTCGTGCCATTTGCCGGTAGAATTGGAGCACAAAGCATTTTGGGCGGTTAAGAAACCGAACTGGATTTTCGTAAAGCTTCTGAGGAAAGGTTACTCCGCTTGAATCGGATGGAAGAATTCCGGGATGAAGCTTACGAAAATTCCCAAATTTACAAGGAGAGAACCAAGAGGTGGCATGATAAGATGATCAAGAAAAGAGAGTTTTTACCAGGAGAACCTGTGCTCTATACAATTCACGCCTTAAATTTTTCCCGAAAACTCAAGTCTAAGTGGTGGGGCCATTCATGATAAAGAAAGTGTTGAATCCACCTGGGATTGTAGAATTGTTAACAAAAGAAGGCGAGACTTTCATGGTAAATGGCCAACGGATTAAGCACTATTTCCACCGAGGGAATCAAGAGGAAGTGACATCCACCACCTTGCGCGACCGTAATTTAACAAAACAGCGCCAAGCTAAAGACGTTAAATATAGCGCTTGTTGGGAGGCAACCCAACGCGTTTGCGTGTTTTTATTAATGAGTGTGATTTGTGTGTTTTGTTGTATTTTTGTGTGTTTCAACATAGGGCTGATTTTCTCGCGTTCAGCGAGCGATCTGAGCGGCGTTCCGAGGAGACGTGGCAAGTGCTCCAACAGCTACAAATGTGGCATATTTCTCAAGGCCACTTCCCACCACCGCCGCAGATGATTCGGTATATCCCCACTTTTTGTTATTGAAATTCTATTTTTCCCCTTAGGACACTATAATTTCATTCAAGTTTGGGGGGAGAGATAGCATTTTAATACATGAAAAGTGTGGATACAAAAAAAAAAAATTCATGCATTTTGTGTTTTCATATAGTTGCATTAGAGCATTCTAGGTTGCATTTGCATTAGAGCACGTTTATAGCTTTAGCACGTCTATTGCTTTAGTAGTGGTTAGAGAGTGTGTTGACCAAGCATGTTGCAACTTGTTGTTTGTGTGTTGATTGAGAATTCATATTGTTGGGATTGGATGTTGGTTATGAATCGATTGAGCCTTGAATAGATAACTTTGAGCATGTTAATAAGAAAACTTTGTGTGATGCTTTGAATTACATTTTGACAAGTTGTGAGCTTTGAGCCTTACTACTTATATCTTGTGCGGTCTTGTTGTGATTGAGGGTATCATTCGTGTTGTCGAATTCTAGAACTTGCTTGGGTATCTTTGTCAAGGCCACATGTGTATGTGAATTGTGAATGTGATTAAAGGCCATCTTTGCTAGCCTTCAAGCCTTTTTGCCTACCTAAAATGTGAAAACTCCTAGTTAGCCAAGTTGAGCCTATAGCCTATTTCTTTGATAACCACAAAATTTAACCCTTGATCTTAATATATATCCATCACTTTAAACTCGAGTGTATAACGTTGAGTAAAAGGGAATGAACGAGGTTGAATGAGTGGAAATTGAAAAATAAGATACTTGGGCGTCTTGGTTAATTGAAAAAAATGAAGTTGATAAACTTGGGGGCGAAGGATTGTGAATGGAGGCGATTCTCAAAAGAAAGAAAGGAAATGGAGATAAATGAAGTTGATAAAAATGAGGGATGATTGAGAGCATATGGGATTGTAATGAAAATGATTGATATGCTCATCGGTCTATATACTCGAGTTTGAGTCACTTTATCCAAAATTTCCTACCCAAACCAAAGAGCCTTCATTACAACCAAATGAGAAAGTCCTTTATAATTCACAAATTGCATACACTTTAGTGGCGAGATATGAGACGAATTGCAAGCCTATGGCAATTTTGCGACATCGAATTGATTTGAGCGTAAACACGTCCTATATCCTCGTGAGATGAGAGTATACACTTAACTTCGAGAGTTGGAATTCAGAGCATTTCACTTTGTTTTATTTGAGGCGTGTTCTTTGATTAGATATTTGAGGCTTGATTGAGTTGTACTCAGCATTCATGACGAACAATATGGATTTTCTTGTGGATTCTCTCAGTGTGCGCCGTTATCTTTATCTCCTCGTTGTGCTTTATCGTGTTCTAAATATTGTTGATCGGGACGGTCAACAGCTTAAGTTTGGGGATTTTGATAGGCGTGAGTTTTGCATGTATTTTTGAGGCGTATTTCGAGCTATAATGATGAGTAAACATGCATATACTGCTGCGAAATGTTACATATTCACTCCTTGTGGAAAAGATATTACACTTTGCTTATTTTGTAGGAATTTCATGATATTTGAAGCCAATTTAATACGAATATGAGGAAAGCAAAGTGGAAACACGGAGAATTGAGTGGATATACGAAAAGTGAAGCCTAAAAGAGCGAAAGTTGAGCGTTTACTTTTAAAAGACATGGGGCACACGGGTTGGGCGTGCCTCAAGACACCACCGCGCACCCCCGTATAAGGATTATTGAGCTGCAACATGGTGCACGGTAGCCTATGCATGGGCGCACCACCCAAGGCCCCACAGAGTTGGGCTATTCTGGGAGGTGGCGCACGGGTAACCTGCGTGCGTGGGCGCACCACCCGTGCGTCCTCGGGCCGAATCCCATAATCTGCAACATTAAGCCCTAAACTTGATGGTGGGTATAAAAAGGCTTTTGGGGGCGCACACAAGGACATTCTCGGCATTTTTGGGATCTACAACACAAGACAAGAGTCAACTCTTGGAAGGAGACATCAAGGAGACAATCGGGTTGCATCGGAGCTTGAAGAACGGAGATATATCGAGAGATTGTCGATGTTCCTAAGTTTTCTTGCTTATCTTTTTAGTTTCAATCTTTTATTTTCATTTGTAATGACTTTGAACACTTTGTGTATAAGTTGTTTAATCATGTGTAGCTAAACTCTTGAGATTTCCGGGTTTTGGAAGAGATTAATGAACTCTTGTTGATGTTTTAATCTTAGTTGAAGTTATTATCTTGAAGCCTATTTGAGTATTTTGAGCTTATTCTTTGTTTTATCACTTGATCAATGATTTAACTTGTTTGATATATTGATTCATAATTCGAGAGATGAGTTTCAATATTAGATCTTGAATACTTGACACAAATATTTGCATGAATCGAGAGGTTTGTAAATATTTGTGAGGATATTTGATCTTTTGTGCTTTCTGGAGTTGAATGATTTATGTTGAGTAGAGATGCTAGCATAAGTATTTCAATCTACGTTTATATGCATCTCGAGAGGAGGATAAAATAGCTTTGTGATCATCTTATAGAATATTGATAATAACGTGGCTTGATTTAAACCGACAACAAGAGGATTATTAATTGAAACCTTAACTCGAAATCCATTACATCATCTTGATACTTCTTTCATTTGTGTTATCTTATTCTTGTGTTTTAGTGATTTAAATTGTCTTAATCTCAAAACAACAATCATCAAATTTCGATCGTCTAAATAAAAATAAGACTATCTTGGTTAAATACTTAGCATATTAATTTATTAGTCTCCGTGGATACGACCTTGCTACCCTATTCGATAACGTACAATCGTTACTTGCGTGAAGCTAAAAAAATAAGGCGAACACCCCCCCACAAAGTATCAGTAGTCATCCTGAAGTATTTAGTAGTCTCCCTAAAATATTAGTTTTTCCTATGAAAAATATTAGTAGACGTCTCTAAAAGTATTATTAGTCCTCCTAAAATATATTAACAGTGGTCAGTGGATGTGGTTGTTGTGGTGTTGGTGGTTTTGCGGCTGTTGATGGACTTACCGTTGCATATATTTGGATCCGTCTAACTGACAGATCCGTTAGATCCGAGAGGAGACTAACTCATTGTAAAATGGTATTTTATCTCATGTTCACCACATGAATGATTGACACGTGTTTTTTTTAATAGTTATTAAATCACTTTATAACAACTTACAATTATGTTTGGCGTGAAATAAAGACTTCTTCTAGCTTAATGCCAAATCCCTGTTTTCATTTAATGGTTCTTGAATGAATTGGGTATATACATATATTGCAATCGATTCATCTGTGCATTCGATAATGTCCACTCACTTCAATACAAGATCTTAGATGAATAATTTGAATATCATTCTCGTATAAATATTGATGGTATTAAATATAATTTATAAATTATTTACATGTATTACAATATCATATAAATACAAAAATAAAGTTCCTGATAATTTAAGAATATATAAATTATTATTATATATCCACTTTAAGTTATGTCATAATTAAAAATTAAATAATACAGAATACATAAAACATAATATTTACATATTTAAAAATTAATACAAACACATATGCATGTAAAAGTAATCATGTTAATATCAAGTAGTATATCTGCTATGAACAATTCATTTACAATTCTATTTTAACCGTGTATCTATGTATAATTTAATTTGTTTTAACCAATTTTTTTATAATAATTAATAAAATTTTATAACTTACTACTCTATCTGTCTCACTAAAATATGCATGCTTTCACTTCCATACGTCCCAAATTATAGTTTTTGTTTTCTTGAGAGTATTATTTAATACACACAAATATAAGAAACCCAGCCCAAAATTGCCGATTCCAATTCTCAAAAATGAGGAGTCATAACCATTACATCACGATTATTGACCATTTTTTCAATAATTAATATAAGTTTTATAATTTTCTACTCCATGTGTCCCACTAAAATAGGTATGTTTACCATTTTTATTTGTCCCAAATTATGAGCTTGTTTTCCTAAACTATCTTCAATGCTTGCATCATTTTATTACATATTCTCGCATTGAGAATATTGGTGTAAACGCTTGAGATGATCTTATTAGGAATATAATTACACACCAATATAGGGTGGTCATGGTTCGAAATCGTAGGTTTTGGTTCCTCAAAAATGAGAAACCAAAACTGAACCGAATCGCACTTTAAATCGGATCAAGAATCGGTTCTCAAAGTTCTCGTTCCAAACCGCCGTAGGGTATAGAAGAATCAAATTTGGATATAGAATATCAAAGTCCACATAGTTCATTTATCGCTTTTTTTTTTTTTTTTACCATCATTACCTTTAACCTTTTTTTAGAAATCTTTAACCATTTTAATTTCATAAATAAAATATATTCGCTAAAGTTGCATCATTCATGCATTTATTATAAGGAGTAACAATATTTATACATGTATTTAAAATTTAATTTGAAGTTGAATAATAAAACCCCGATAATAAAATCAGAATTTAAAAATATTCTTTAACATGTCACATAAGTAAACCACACAAAAAAGTCGATTATAATTAAAATTGTCGGTTCACGGTTTTAACACATAGAACCGTAATCGAAATCGCTTACACTGCCCAATTCCAATTTGAAACTAAGTTATACTTCCATTTGGTCATCCCTATGCCAAAGAATAAAAAATATAAAAATAATTATAATCCCTTATTAAATGTCAAGAATATAAAAATAATTTATATAAATTATTTTTCAAGACTAGATTAGTAGGTCGGAGGAGTAACTCGTATTAAATGTCATAATACTTGAAAAGATTAAATATCATATTAATTGGTAGGTTCGCAAGTTCAAAACTTCAATGCATTCATGACAAAGACACTTTAATTTAAGTGGTAATGGTACAAAATAGCCATTTAGAAAATGTAAAGATTAAAAATAGCCATGTTTTGTAGACACGTTTTTTAGCCATTTTGGGGTGTAAAATGACATTCATACCCTTCTAAAGCGTGTTTGTTTGATATTTGGGTTATTTCTCTTTTCACTTATCTCTATGTATCTTCTTACTTTTTTTTTTCAAACTTTTTTTAAGAAATCGAACCAATATTTTTCATTTTTAAATATGCAATATGGGTGTTAAATTATAGATATCGAAAAGATGATTAATTTGATATATTATACATGCAAAACGGTTTAAAACGTTATGAATTAAAGCTTTTTTGGAAAAAAATAATCCATGCTTGAATCCTGAATTCGAAATCACTATGACTCAAATTGAAATTACGATGACTCGATTCGAGTCATGTAATGACTTGAATTCGAAGTCACACGTATGATATATAAAATAAAGTTCATTATTATAATCAAAAGGTTTTGTGTGGATAAGATCGTTTAAGAGTTTCCTTACTATTGGGTCATGGTATCGATACCTTCATTGACCCCCAATTTTTTTTTGAGAAAGGAGTCAACTTTTTTCATTGAAGCCAATCGAAAAAAATCGGGTGGAAGATCGATACCATGACCCAATAGTGAAGAAACACTAGACAACTGATATGCTACACAAACCTTTTTGGTTATAATAACGAATTTTATTTTATATATCATACATCCTGTAATCAATTCGAGTCACAAAGATACCCAATTATTTTTTTTTCCAAAAACTTGAATTCACATAACTTTTTCGTTTTAAATCCGTTTTGCATGTATAATATATCAAATTAATCTCTTTTTCGATATCTATAATTCAATACCCATATCGTATTTTAAAAATAAAAATACAGGTTCGATTTCTTAAAAGTTTGAAAAAAGAGTAAGAAGATACATAGAGATAAGTAAAAGAGAGAGAAATAACCAAATATCAAACAAATATGCTAGAGGGTATGAATGTCATTTACACCCTAAAATGGCTAAAAGACGTGTTTAAAAGATGGCTAAAAACATCTTGCTTTGTTGAGAATGGCTAAAAAAACCGACTTATTAATTTAATTATATTGTCTTATTAATTTGCGTACCAACTAAAGTAGCTCACGCTTATTGGGACCAACTCGCATGTCACATAAGTCTACCAGATACGGCGTCAAGACAAGTCGTATGAAAAACCATACGCCATACCATATCCCATATCCCAACGTAAGTAAAGACCTTTCATTAGTTACCCACCAACCTCATTTCAAGGTAGCCAAGTCACTCTACCACCCATTTGAGAAATCGCTAAAATATCTTCTCTCTCATATCTCTTTCTTTGCCGCCGATTTTTGATGATGATGATTGGTTTTTCTACCGCTTATCCGTCCTTTCACATGACAATGATCTCTTCTCGGAAATTTCTTCAATCCCTTCACATGGTACTTCATCTTATATGGGGACGCCGTCCCTTGTGTTTCCATCGCCCAAGAGTTGCAACTCTCTCCTTTGGTGATTAACATATATGCCCATGGTCCCTCCAAAATTGTTACAACTTCTCCACAAGTGGTCACCCTTTTCGCGCCAATCTTCAAGCAACGATGGTCCCCTCCCAAAGTATCTTGCTATATCATTGGATTATTCTCGCCACATGCAAGGGTTGTATGTCCCACTTAAAATTCTGGTTGGATTACACTTCAAAAATTACGGATTCTTTTCGCAAACCCCGGTACTTTCTTGATTCTCAAGTAACCCATGAAAACCTATTTTTATTGGTTCAAGATCTCTAGATTCACCGCGATGCGTCCAAGATTCCAACTTTTACTAAAACACTTAAGCCCTAAGTGATTCACGCCCGCTTAAGAAGGGAGATTTTTTCCCGTTACGATGGATGAGGACGCGTTTATCATCAACGCATACAAAGAACTATGTAACTCTTTGATAGGGCTTATTGTTGCAACCAAAATGGTGCAAACCATTTTCATTGGAAGCTCTCAAGTCCAAGTTAATCGAGGTTTGGAAAATTCAAAATAGTTAGCGTTTGGTTCTTTATCGGGAGAGGATATTTGAAACTACCACTGTACCACGAGTTTGATGACCTTAATTGTGTTTTTGCTAAAACTTCATGGAACTTGAATACGGTATCATTCGTATTACTAATTGATTCCTGGATTTCAATGCTTATCATATTAATACTTAAGGTGGCACAAGTTTGGGTACGATTTATGAATTAAGTATTGAATATTAGCATCATTCTTTGATCACGAAGATTGCTAACACGATTGTACTCATATCCAAATTAATGGATGTTCGCTGTGCCTAGTGAGGCGGGGCATTTTATTCGCGTTTAGCCGAACTTGATTTAAATAATACTCTTCAAAATTTGTTATGGTGGAACTGGGTAGACACTCTTCTTTGTTTCACTTAGTTATGAAAATTTGCCGATTTTGTATCAACTGTCGCATAGTTGGGCACCATATCAAAACTATCGTTAGTCAAATCTAAGGAGGTACAACAGAAGGATGACGTTGGGCGCAAGGAAAAAATCAAGTTCGTGGACGCTTCCATCATTCGGGATCATGTTCCGCTACTAAGGGCAAGGCGGTAAATGTGAAACTTGGGCGCATGTAACAGACGACAAGGTCATGTTAATGAAGGTGAACCTTCTTCTTCACGTATTCCTACTAAGAAATCTTTGATGTTCGGTGCTAATTCGGATGATGTGGCATGTGATAATACAAATTTGGAGCACAAATCCGATAATGAGAATCGATTATGGCTTCAAAAGACAATACCGGCAATCAAGTAAGTTGGATTTTTATCAACAAAATTAGGTATCCTAGACTTAGAATGAGTCAAAATTATTGTTGAAATTGTATATTGAGTCGCAATATGCTTCAAGGTACCAAGAAATCAAGAAACGGATGGAAGACGGTGAAAATGAATCATGGCGGTGAAAGAATGGAAAAAAAAGAGAAATGGTAGTATACCGCTGACACCAAATATATAAAGAAAAAATATTTTTGTACCGCGATATGAAGTACTTATACCGCTAAGTACACAATGATTTTTTTTACGCGTACTCATGCAATCCGCTCCAGATCGTTTTGACCCGATTTTCACTTCTTTCAACCGCGATAAATTCAACGCCTACCGTGGTACTTACCAAACATCTTTAGCAATAATTTGACTTACACTGCGAAAATAAAATATGGAGCTCAGCTTGGAGAGAATGTAGCGAACAGGAAGGGAACCAGTTTAATTCTTCAACAAATACTTGAAGAATTACCGATCAAATCATCAAATATAAGTTCTTCCTTATTATTTTCTTTCTTTCCAGATAATTCTTGTATTAATTCATATGTATCGAATTTCTCCTATGTATTGTTTGATGAATTAACTAGATATTCTAGGGGCTTGATGTAATCGTGTTTGATCTTATGTTTGATTTGTAGATCTATTTTATTTCGTGCAATCTACGGTTTATTTTGTTATTTGTATTAATTACATCTTGATTACATGACCATTAATCTTTGATGCCTGATGTATTAATCCACATTCGAGATAAGGGATTTAATACCAGATCTAAAATAACACAACATAGAAATTATATAATCGAGAGACTTATAAATTCTTTGGGTTGTTGTAGAAATTCCACTGCTCTATTTAGAGTTATAATTTTGAGATTTTTATAGAGATATTAAAATCTTATTTTATAATTTAAAATCACTAGCACTCGAGAGAGGTAGTTGATTCAATTGAGAATTTCAACTTATAAATCATTGCTTGAAATAGATAGATTGTTTATCTTACATGTTTATAACTTGATGAAATCAACCTCTGAATAATTCTCCGTAGATTTAGATATTTGTAATTTTATTTACATTTAATTATTATTAGATATAAATCATCCACCTATTATTGATCGCTTAAATATAGCATAAGTAATTTATACTTGGTGCTTACACACACATTCCTTTGTAGATACGACAACCGCACTCATTACACTATATTAAAACATGACAACTATACACTTGCGAGATTATGTAGATTGTTTTCACGCCTAACAACAAATACGCATGAAGCCATGATTCTTTATCAACCACAACAACCTATTATCGGGGATTCGCCGACAGAATAAATTTGATGAACATTAATGACAAGCTAATTTGCAACGCAATGGAAAGGGTTTCTAATAGCCTTCCTCTTAATTATTATGTCCTTTAGTTCCAATGATCCTTCCGAAAGGTTCAATGCTATGGTCGTTGATGCCCTCGCAATGTAGGGTCGAGATGGCGATGAAGACGATCAAGTTGATACGTATAAATTGAAGCTTTAAAACCAAACTAGACGACTCCTCAACTACTCCGATTGTCTTTCTCTCATGTGATTCGCCAAAAACTATGAAGACTCTAGCAATTGTGGGCTCAAGGATCCTTGACCGACATTCCACAGATACATCGCACTTATCCGGATGATACTCAAGCACATGCAAAAAAAAACACATGCCAATGTGATTCTAAAATCCTCTTAAATAGACGCCCATCATTTAGATTGTGATTTTAAGTTATTTTTTGTTGTTTCTTTTATCTAGACTTTTTTCGATCAAAGGTTTTTCCCACCGAATTTTACTTTGATAGATTTTAACAAGATCCCTATTTTAAAACTAGTTGTTCGCTTGTAGAAGTTAGTGCAAGACTACATTTTCTTTTAATAATATTTCGCATTTATTCAAAGAGAGAGAGACCATTTCAAAGAGAGAAAGACACAAGAATTAAAAAAATACATATGGTCCTACTTTTTCATTTCCATAAATTCTTTTTATCTTTGTGTGTTATATATCTCTCCGAAATTTATACAAAACTAGTTTTTTTCTTCAAGGATGCACGGGTGAATATCTATTAGATCTCTATTTTGTACTATTACATTTATATTTTTATAATAGTTCTATGATTTTATCCCCGCATTTTGGTACGGGAACATCCCCATGGGAACCATCCCCGTTAGTCACCAAATAGAATCAGATGGGGAATCCTTGTTAATTCGGGATAAGAGTGGGGATGAGTATTCTCGCTTCTCGAATGGGGATCGATATGGACGATATTTATATCCCCGCCTCCTTTTCTATTCGACAGATATAAACAGGATTCTCTATTCCATCCCCATTCATATGTAAATTATATTTATCTATTATTAATGTTAATTCTATTTATAATTTTTTATTTTGTTAATTCTAAAATTAAATCTAAAAATCTTTACATTTTTACTTTTAATTATTCTTTATTTTGCAACTCGTGGAATTATCTTATCTATGTTTTTTTTAAATAGTGATTGCAAAAAGTTTAAAATTTTAAAAATAATTAAAATATTAAGATAATTAATTTGATTATAAATTATGCGATTAAACAATAAAAAAAACTATTATTAACTATAAAAATCTCTTTAAATATTAAATATTTGGTTTTGTGAATATGAATTGTATCTATTTATAACACATGTTTATCTATAGTAAAGTAAAAGTTTGAAAAATATTTTAACCGACAAATGTTGAAATATTTTTACTACCCCAATGTTGAATATTTAATAAATTGTATTTTCAATACAATCAACAATATATTCCTTTCAAATTTCAATACTTTTTGGTTTAGGAAGCTGAGCAACATTATCAAATTTGCTAAATGAAACAAACAATAGCCTTGCTTTATATTTAGCAACGTAATTTTAAGGGAAAATAAAATATTTCAAAAATAAAAACTAATTATATATATATACACATATATCAAAAAATATCAAACAAACAAATTCATATATAAATACAAATGTACAACTTTGAAACTTGAATATCAAAACTCATTGACAAATATAAAAATAATTTCTATTAACATGAAAATATGTTAATGAATAAAAAATAATTTTCTATATATGAAATATTATTATGAGTATAATTTTTGTTATATTATTAATTTTATTCTTATATAAATATATATAATGCTATGTATTATATATATGTGATGTATAAAATTTAGATACATATTTTGAGATACGTTCTTCAATTAAAATGAGTGATTTTTAATTGAATATAATCAATCTAAATGTAATTTTACATAATTATTAAGAAATAGGCTAAGCCCAAATAACAACTATACATATATCAAAAATATCCAAAATACATGAATATACAAATTGATGTCCAATAGCCCGAATACATAATTTTTAAAGTCCATTACAAAATATAAAATAATAAGTAAATATTTCTTATATTATGTTTTTGTTATTTATGTATGCAATATGGGTGTCAAACTCAAGATCATAAAAATAATTAATTTGATATATTATACGTCAAAAATGGATAAAAATGATTGTTATTAATCTTGTTAAAAAAAAGATAAATATAATAATTAATATTGTACACACAAATTGAGAAAGCTATTTTTACATAATTCTATTTCTTATATCATTTTAAGAAGAAATTATTTAAAGAAAGTTGACTACAAATTTAATGAAATAACCAATATTATATCATCTATATCTATATATATATAATAGCAGAAGTCCGGATATTTTTTTCCGCTCTTTTTGTTTATTTTATTAGGAAAGAATTTTAAACATTATAAATGGTAATTATTATAAATAATAAATGATAATTATTATAAATTGTTATAATAGAATGTATTATAATAAGATCATTGTAATATAAAGATCATTGTATTATAAGATGTGTATTATAAATGGTAATTTTTTTCACCATAATTATATGAATTAAAGCTAAACGCCAGCTTCTTCCGTTTCTTCTACATATCTTGATCACTTTTATTTGTTTCAATACATATCTTCATCACTTTTATTATTTTTCTACATATCTTCATCACTTTTGTCATATTGTTAATCCTAACTTCGAAGCCTAAACAACAAATATGGCTTCATCTTTCACGCCTCTCTATTTCGCTTTTTATCAAGTTGTCCCGCCAACACCGACATTATTGAACTCCCGAATACCGCAATAAGGAAGAGTTTTTATATACACTATATTGTAGATTTGTACTTATTGACAAAAATTTGGTGAGTTTTTTTTTTTATTATTTTTGACAGCTTTTGTTTATTTTTTCTAAGTTGTTTTTTGTATGATTTGTTTGTTTTTGTATTATTCCTCATGCTAACATATTTTTTGTTACATTCATAGTTTACGTAATTATTGAGATGTTTTTATAGACGCTTGATATTGTTTTTATTCCTTATATTGTATTATTTTTTATACCTATATTTTTTTATTTTTTGTTATTTTTTGTTACATTCCATATATTGTAGATTTTAAGTTGTTTTCATTCCGTTATCATTTTTAAGTGTTATTCTTGATAGAAACTTAGATATTGTTTGCTTTTAAGTAATTATTGCATTGTTACATTCTCTAGTACCGTGATTTTAATATGCCCCCATTTTCTCGGAAAAAATCGAAAAAAATAAATAAATTAAACTTTCTACCTCCTTATTGTAATGGCTTATATTGTCCAGCTTAGAAATTCATTACAAATTGTAATTATATTAAATTTTTTGTGTCAACATCCTCCATGCAAATTCGACAAAATTCTATATATATCTAATAGCGTGTCGTGAATAAAAATTTTCACGCCCATTTTCACTTGCTAAATTCGAAATTATTTTGCTGCAAAATTATAAATCGTAGATCTTGTAAAATATTGAAGATTAATATTGAAATTATATATATAGATATAGATATCCTAAAAATATATTCAAATAAATCATATCAACACAATGCTATTTAACAAACATTCTCTCGATTTGTTGCTAATTAACTTTCCACATCATCAATAAATTTAGCCTAATTATAGGAAAATTTAGTCTTGAAATAAAATCTAACTTATTTTTCTTAAGTTAAAAAATGTTGATTTAATAATCAAAAGGAAATATTTAAAATTAAAATTTGAAGATGGATATTGTTTCACACATACGATTTTGTAACAAAAAGTAGAATACTTATATATTCTTTTTGAAAAAAATCTAGATATGTTAGCCAAATTCATTATCATAAATATGGATGAAATACTTAATATTTATTAATGTTCATAAATTAGAAAACAAATTATAATTTTTATGCAATTTTTTTCTTATTTTTCCAAATCCTATTTATATCATATATTGATATTTTCTATAAATAATTTCGTTAATTATTCTTAACAATATCAATTTTTTCTATGGTTTCTATAATTAATCCCATAATTATTGTCAATTCAATTTAGAAACATGATTAGTTATGTAACTATATCATAGAAATTAATTCCTTATTATTATTAATTTAAGCTATTTATTCTATATAGTCATTTCAAGTTAATTATTGTCAATTATATCAAAGCATAAGATTTATTGTTAATTATACCAAAACATAGATTTTTACAATTGATTTATCCAAAATAAATCAATATTTGTTTGCAGATTTACCTAATCAAAGCACAATCGCTTTGGATAATAAAAAACATGTCCCGCTTTTATGAGAATTTTTGGATTGATTTGTCCAAAAATTTGTATCTTATTATCGATTTCTTGCTAATTCACTTTCCACATCATCAATCTATTTAGCCAAATTATAGAAAAATTAGTCTTGAAATAAAATTATTTTATTTATCTAAATTTATAAACTAATGCTTTAATAATCAAAAGAAAATATTTAAAAATAAAATTTGGAAGTCGGATATTATTTAAATATATGATTTTCTAACAAATTTAGAAGGTTTATGTTGGGAAATTTATTTATTAGATTTTGATGAATGCCATGTAAAACTTAGACTAGAAAGTTGGCATCCCATTTTCCTTGTAATTTGTATTGTAATAGATAGGTCGCATTTAGCCGAGTCAACTCACTATGCCTGGACATACAAGAAGTCAATCAAGATCGGAATGAAGACTCCGCAGGAAGCATCGAGTGTGGTAAGGAAGAGAAGTCAAGAACTCGACCGAAGGAGTATCACCGATTCAATTGTTGGAAGTGTCACCAAGTCAACGCAAGAAGCCAAAGCTCAAGTTGAAGTGATGATGAGTCATCCATTGATTGAAGCAAACTCGAAGTCACCTGGGGAAGTTAGTGAACTACAAGTCAAGTCAAGACAAAAAAAGAATCGCGTACGTAAGTCAAGAATATTACCTAAAGAAGTAATACTTCCATGTCGCCATGTCTTAAAGTGCTCACCCCGTAAGCGTGCAAAAGGAATAAACCAATGGGAAGCACCGCATCCGTGTCGAACCTGGAAAGTCAAGATATTTAATACGAGGAAATGTCAACATCAAGGATCGCAACAAGACAAGCCAACAAACACAAGTGACTTTTGAAAATCGCCTATCTCTTCAACTGGCGTATTTTTGAAAGTTCACTATAAAAGGCCGAGGAATCTCATTGAGAGAAGGTTACCCGAACCACGAACATTCAAGCTATTATTCGAATCGTAACCTCGCAAAATATTCTCAAGTTATTCAAGCAAACCTCAAGCCCAAATTTCAAGGAAATCGATCCAACACCTAGTCAGAAGGAAAGACAACTTCAAACATAGTTGAAGAGGAAACTTTTGAAGAATCAAAAGGGGTCTACATTCCAAGGAGGATTGTAGAAAGGTTCAAGGTCGAACCGGTCTCAAGTTATTGGAGGGCTTGATCAAATCCAAGAAGCTTGAGCAAGTGAGTTGAAGTAGCAAGCAAAAATTCACCTGTGAAGAAGTTCTAGCCGACGAGAAGTCACCGTGTGACCAAGGCATTCTCCGTGATCGAGTCCCAAAGGATCAAGTCACCGTGTGATCAAGACTTGTATCTCGACTAATAACAACTTTGTACTGATCAATACTTAGTGGATTCCTCCAGAGTTGGAGAAGAGATGATTAGAAGAATTACCCGATCTTCGAACCTCTATAAAAATTATTGTGTCATTTACATTTCAACATTTATTTTCTCGCATATCATTTTATATCTCACGATAATTTGCTATCCAACCGACAATTCTTTAGTGTTAAAACCAAGTGTTAAAACAAACTTAAACCAAATTCAAGGTGTTAAGTCTTCCATGAAAATCTCATCACGCCTACCGAGTTAATGTTTACGCTAAACATCCGAAGTTATTCTATCAACAACAATCGAAGTCCCACTGAGTGGCTAACTCTCGCCGGTTAACTAACTTAGTCATTCATCAAGACTTAGCCGTGTATTTAACTCTCGTAATATTTTAAAAGGACTAAAATCGAAAAGTTGGTAAGGTTTATTCAACCTCCCCTTCTAAACCTTACTCACACCCTTGGGACCTACAAATTTATATTATATACTTTTGAAAAACAATCTTGATATGTTAGCCAATTTCATTATCATAAATATGGATGAAATACTTTAATTTTCATAAATTAGGAACAACATTATAAATTCATATGCAATCTTTTACAACAGCTGATTCAATTTAACTATTATGCTGCTATAATGGATATTATATTACGAAATGAACAATATATTTGTTTCCATATATTATACCAAAAGATGCCAAAGATTAAATACACGGATTATTATATTAATTATTTGTGGCCAGTGTAGCTCATCTACATCTATATATATAATATCAAAAATCTAAAACAATTCGCCCATTTACACTTGCTGAATTTGTAAATAATTTTATAATGAAATCCTAATTTTATATCTTGTAATTTTAAATGAAAATCTTGAACATTAATATTAATATTAATATATCTAACATCCTCGAAAACATACATAAAATACTCAAATCCACATGTACAATCCATCACTCAACAAATCGCTCTCGATTTCTTACCAAATCACTTTCCATATCATCAATCAATTTAACGAATTATTTTTGGACAAATCATTCCAAAAATTATCCTAACGTGGACATATATATTTTTAGTTATCCAAAACTGATTGTTTTTTTATTTTGGTAAATGCAAACAAACTAATTGATTAATTTTAGACAAATCAATCCAATTTTAAACCGAATTGACAATAATTATGAAATTAAATTTTTTTGTGTAAACACCCAATGTGGGTGGGGAATTAAAGAGGATCCTCAATCTTTTTATGAAATTAATTATATAAAAATTAGAAAATTAATATAATTAAGAAAACTAATTGCAAAAATATTAGTGTATGATATAAATTAGATGACTCAATAGGAAAAAAAAGGAAAAATTGAGAATATGATACAAAAATTTGGACAAATTAATCCTAAAATTCTCTTAACGTGTGCATATTTTTTAGTTATCCAAAAATGATAGTAATTTGATTTAATATATCCACACTCAAATTAATTGATTGTTTTGGACAAATCAATCCAAAAATCGTATATTTGGGTAACCAAAAATAATTATATATTTTTGTATAATTAAGAAAAATTAAGGAAATAATTTATATGATATAATTACTAAACTAATTATATTTTTAAATTAAACTCACAACAATTATGGAATTATTTTAAGAAAAATTAGAAAAAAATGACATGGTTAAGAAAATAATGGTAACTAATTATTGAAAAGATTAGTATATGATAGATCAATCTGAAAATTATCCTAATGTTGGCATATTTTTGACTTATCCAAAATTGATTGTGTTTTGATTTGGTAAATCCATAAATAAATTAATTAATTGATATTGGTCAAATCAATCAAAAAATTTATAGTTTGGTAATAATAAATAATTATTAGTGAAACTAATTATATAGAAAAAATAGATCAAATTAAACAATAGTTAAATAATTAATTATTATGATATAATTACATAACTAATCATATTTCTAAATTAATCGATAATACTTATAAAATTAATTATAGAAAAATTAATATAGTAATTAAGAATAATTAATGAAACTAATTATAGAAAATAATAATATACATGATATAAATTAGAATGACTCAATTGAAAAAAAGAAAAAAAAAGAAAAAAGATACAAATTTTTGGACAAATACATCTAAAATTTCTCATAACGTGGATATATTTTTAAGATGTCTAAATTGATTGTGCTTTGATTTGGTAAATCAAGAAATAAATTAATTGATTTTTGGGACAAATCAATCTGAAAATCTTATGCTTTTGATATAATTAACACTAATTGGTGGAACAAATTATGAAAAAAATAATATATGATAAAAGTTAAAAAATTAGATTGAATTGACAATAACTATGGAATGAAATCCTATTATATAATTAATATAACTATTCTTATAATTGACAATAATTACAATTTATTATATAAAAATTGAAAAATTAGTATAGTCAACAATAATTAATGGAAGTAATTATTGAAAAAAATAGTATATGATATAAATTAGGATCACTCAATTAAAAATAAAGAAAGAAACTAAAAGAAAAGAGATAGAATAAGATACAATTTTTGGACAAATCTCCTAACCAATGCATGTATTAGAGACTTGGAGTTATCTAAATTTGATAGTGTTATGCTTTGGAAAGTCAATGACAAGATTTTTAGTAACGAAAATATTTTATTGGATAATTGTTTTTCATTCATAATTTAGGGCTGAAAATATTGAAAATTCTAAAATTAATATTACAATTGTACTATATAATCAATAAAGTAACAATAATTAATTCTAGAAATATAATGAATGTTTATTATTGTTTTTAACCAATCTTATAGATATAACCAATTTTGGTTGAAATAATTTGAAAACCGAGCTTTGGCAAAACAATTGACAACACCTAATTATATTTTTGTAGATGGTATCTACTCATGTTTTTAATCAAATTTGACTATATATATAGATTGATTATATAATTCAAAGTAAATACATTTGATGGTATCTATTTATATACAATATTTTTTTATTGATTGAAATAATATGATGGTAATGTATGATTGGTTTTTATAGCTATCAATTTATTCAACAATTTGAAACATATTTTAATGAATCATATCATCAAATATCTACTTATCGATTTGTATAGCTATCAGTTTTCAACTTAATATTTGCTAATTAATAATTATACTATCAACTAATCATACTGTTACAAATTGCTATACATAAATTCTATATTATCATTTAATTGTAAAATATCTAATTATATTGATAAAACTAATCGAATTAATCGAATAAAATATATTTTTAATCAATACTATAGATACTGTCAAATAACTTGCTCAACTTATTTGCAGGATCGAACTATCCTTGCACCAACACTTAATGTGGTTGATTCTGTAAACGAATATATGACTTTATCGAAAGGTAAGATATATTTGAGCTCCGAAAGTGTGCCCAAATAAGATTCAAATATTGATCTATTGTACGATGTGCATACACCGAATTAATGTATACAATAAGGTGTTCTAGAGTGTTGAATCATAAGTTAAAGTTGAGTTAAAACTCCATTGATGCTTGTTGAGAAACATAAGTCATTCATTTGGTTTGTGCAACAACACTTGCTAGGTGGGTTGGTACAAAGCTTGGTGATTATGTTTTTGAGGCAACGATTCGTTTAGGAAGCAATAAAGGTGAACATGTATTAATTTATCGAATGATAGTGACTCCATCTGATTCGAGGTTGCCTTTCCAGTTCTAACAACGACAAATATTTTATTTGATTGTTTCATATGCAATAACAATCAATAAAAGTCAAGGACAATTTCTAGAGTGACTAATCAAATATTTCATTTGATTGTTTCATATGTAACTTCTTTTTGAAAAAGTCAATATTCAATAATGGTCAGTTGTACGTTATTATATCTAGAGTGACTAATCTTAAGGGTTTAGAAATCATGATTTGTGTTGATGGAAATAAACATAGCAACATAACTATGAATGATGTATACAAGGAAATTTTTCATAATTTGAAAATTACATTCCTTAATTAATATTTTTATGGAATTGATAGATTTATTAATACATTTTCATTAAGAAAATATTTGATTAACAATGTGAAGTATTTGTTTTTTTAACAATACAAGTTTAATATGAAATATATGTTTCACAACTTTATACATAAAACTATTTGTAGAGAGATAGAATGTGTGTGAGATAGAGAAGGATATATTCAATAGTAATATAGAGATAACCATAGATTGAGATAAATATAAACAAGTTGACATTTAAGTTTATATTTTAAAATATAATTTTGATAGATTTTTTTTTAATTTTTATTTACCTTATATGCACATTATTCTTAAAAATAAAGTAATAAATACCACTTAATGTTAGTAGGTATTTTTATTATAAAAGTAACAATAATATTAAAATTAAAATAAACAAATACATTTTCAAAAGAATATATATGTGCAACGCATGGGTGGATTACTAGTTTCTTATAATTACACATATTTTTATTACTTTACATAGTAATCGTAAAAAGGCGGAAAGATTTCGACTTACTATTTCCAAAATGACTTTTATATATATATATATATATATATATATAGGGAGGGGATCATGTGAGACCACCCTCCTATGTTAGTCCATAGGATCAAATCTACATCATCCAAATAGTAAAACAATGGCCAAGATATATTACAATATATACAACATTTCATAAGTAAGTATACAATGTAGGGATAAAATAGGAATTCAGGAAATTAAATATAATAACCGCTTCCTAAAAATTAGGGATGTGATTTTGTATTGATCACGCCCCCATAATCAAGCGATTCACCTTTTCTTTCTCTCCTTTCCTATTCGAACCTGCAAATTATTCAAACATGGCAACAAAATCGTGCAACAATTAATGAAAAGTATACAATTACACTAAACTAACTATACATTAAAATATTACTAAGTATACATAAACAATTAACTAAGTATACAATTTGTCACGCCCCAAACGGGACGCGACGAACGATCCAAAACTTAAATACAAAACCAAATAGTCCAGACAAAATCAACGAGAACCCAATACAACAGAGTCTAAATAGCAGCGGAAATAAAATAACAAGTACAAATACAACTTACAGTCTACGATCCAAACTCCATATTACATCCCGAAAATCAATAAAATATAGCAACTTAAAGTCAAAGGGTCCTACGCCCTTCAGTTACAAACTGGAATGGAAAGAAATACAAAAGTCCGACAACAACATAAGAAAAGAGTCCAATCAACAACAAGAAGAAGTAGTAAATCCAACAAGCGGAGTACAAGGTCTCAATCCAGGGCCGGTTCCGCATCTTCAACGAAAACCTCATCTAAGGTTAGAAAACAGGTGGGGATGAGACATAAATCTCAGTGGATGGGGTGATCGTGTGCAAGTGTGGCGATATATAGTTAATGCGAGAAAACTGTCATATGAAAACGCGTGAGTATGATGCATGAATTCACACATAGTCCACAAGCGTCGTGATAAATATATTTAAGTAATATACGTATACAGTTTAATAAAACAGTTCATGGTCACACAGGCACTATGTGATTCAGTCAAGACAGGTAGTATTGCGTACGGAAATGTAATGCCAATCCTATGCAAGGCAAATAATGGTTGCGTACGGAAATGTAACGCCAACCAATGCAAAACAAGTAGCGGTTGCGTACGGATTTGTAGCGCCAACCAAACGGGTCCGATAACTCCGGAATCGTGTGGATCAGACAGCGATTCCTGTAAATCCAAGTGGCTACGATAATCTAGAGGGGGGGTGAATAGATTATCTCCATCTTTTCGATTTAGTCATCTTTTTACAACCGAATGCTCAAACACAATAATAAAGGTGCGGAATGTAAACAACACACGTCGATTTAAAGAGGTTCAACCTACCTAGGGCCTAATCCTCTACCACCCCAGTATATCCGGGATGGATTTTAAAAAGAAAAAGAATTTTATTAATTACCAAAATTAATACAAATTCAACTTACAACACCTTGAAGAGTACCACACTCTTCTTCAACACCACCTTTGAGATTACCACAATCTCTTCTTGAAGATTACCACAATCTCCAACGGCACCTTGTGAAGATTACCACAATCTTCAACCTTGAAGAATACCAAATTCTTCAACACCTCAATAAGAAGATCACCACAATCTTCTTGCACCTATCACCTAGATCATCCAAGTGTGTTCTTACCACAAGAACACTCACAAGGATATCTTGTGTTTGAATGATAACCAAAAATCAAGATTACAACTCAATAATGAATATTACAATTTGAGTGCAAAGTGTAATCAAGAATAGCCTAGACCTCAAGGATGTGAAAGTGATAAGCTAGGCAAATTTACAACAAGAATAATAATAATGAAAGACCAAGTATTTGCTTGAAGTGTATCTTGTTGTGTTGGTTGCTCCAAAACTTCCTCTATTTATAGGAGATGATTGATCAAGCATAGGCTCCTCTTGGGGATTGAAAATCTACAAAAATACAATTAAAATCAAGAATATAGTCATAGAAATCAATCCCACAAAATAAGGAAATGTGTCTCATTGTCAAACGGTCATATTTCTGCTGTCAATACACATGACCGGTCGCACAAAAATAAGAGAATTAAGAACACTATGAAAATTTCAACAGGCGACCGGTCGACATAGGCTTCACCGGCCGACCTGCCTGTCTCAACCGGTCCCCTCATCCATTTTGTTGGAAAAAATCAACTGTTTCATCGCCAACTTGCAGTACCGTTGACTCGCTTGGTTTTCCTTCCGTCTCATTTTCTTTCAAAATCATCTTCAAGTACGGGTTGCCCTACAGGCGGCGATCGGCGTAAATGTTGTCCAATTTTTGTCGAAAATAAAACTCAAGAAATACTCCGAAAATTTAGTGAAAACATTTTAAACCAATCGGGAGTATTTAGACAACATTTAGAAATCTTGTTTAGGAGTAAAAACCCATTGACATAAAAACATTAAAAGTGTTGTCCATTATTATCAAAAATAAACTTGAGGAAATACTCCTAAAAATATTAAAACCATTTTAAATCATTTAGGAGTATTTGGACAACTTTTAAAACATTGTTTTGGTGATAAAATAAAATCATCAAAATTAAGATAAAAACATGTATCAAACAATCTCCCCCTTTTTGATGATTACAAACCAAAACAATTTTTACACAAACTAAGACAACAATTTTAGAAATGATTTTCCGGTAAAAACATTTGACCGTTTGGAAGCAACCAAAATTTCCAAAAATATTAAAGCAACCAAGTAGGGAGTAAATATGTCCAATAATAAGCACAAGCTCCCCTATCAACAAGCATATCAAGAACAATGTAAAAGCAATTTTTCCATAAGCTAAAAGCTTTAGCTTTTACAAATTGTTCAAGAGCTTATAAGCTCCCCCTGTCAAAAAACATCATTAAACAATTATATAAGTCCATCAAGCAAACATTGGACTAAAAACGAATCACAACTTATGGCTTTTATGAGCCATAGCTTATAGCTTTTATGACAAGCTTTTATTAGCTTTTTTAGCTAATGAGCCAATATCATGTTTCTCCCCTTTGGAATCATCAAAAAGAATGTTAGGATGATAAAAACATCATACAAATATGTCAAAGTGCGCAAACGAGACGGTTTATCAACCATCGAGCATTTTATACATTAAGTCCAAGGAAAATGGGATAGTTGTAACATAAGAGATCCATAAGCTCATAGTTAGCTAAAAACATGATTTCAAAGAGATTTTAAGATATTTTGAAGCAAGAGAATCATGTAGAAGTTGAAAGTTTCATTGCGATATTTCATCGAACACCTTGTGTGCGTGAAAAATAAAAGAGGTTGTGTATAGTCCTTGTAAAAGTATCAAGCCAAAAATTTTCATAACATCATCAATCAACCTCATTCCAAAGCTCTATAAGATCATATGCAACATATGCAACATTTGTTCATCAATTAAGAGGCTCAACAAGAGATTCTCAAGGGTTCAACCCAATTGAGACAATATAAGCCAAAAAAAGAGTCAAGCATTACAAATGCCAAAAATTAGAGCATTCATCAAGTAATACAAACAATACAAGTATGATATATCAAATGTCCCAACATATTCATCTAAGCATAATGATCAAAGCATTAAGAGAAGCACTTTTACCATCAAGTACTTCATACCAATTATCAAACCATGCCATATAAGAGTATTTTTACCATCAAATACTCCATCAAAATCATGATCATCCACAAGTCATTAACAACTTGCAATTTTAACCCTTTTAAGAAAACAAGCAAATATCATTGGTACAAATGAGTTTTACAAAGGTTCTTAAAAATCCAAAGCAACGAAAATGCTAGAAAGTAAAGGAAGGGAGGGACATCAATCTTCATCCGAAGAGAAGCAAGTTCCGGAATGAGATCTTTGATAAATTTCTTCAATTTACCGATTGACTTTTTTCAAACTAGAATTTTCCTTTTTCACAACCCGGAGCTCTTTTCTAAAAGAGGCCACATCTCTAAATGTTTCTCTTTCCACTTTGGCCATTCTCTCTTTGAGATTTAGATCTTCAACATCCAACTCGTCTTCATCTCCTTCCTCATTTTCTTTCTCCCTAATTTCTTGTTCATTTCCCACATTTTCTTCTTCATTTTCCTCTTCATTCCCCACATCATCTCTTTGTTCGTCAAACTCACCTCTTCCAATATTTTCAACCTCATTGTCATTAAAGAAATCATCCCGAGGTTGTTGTTGATGTCGGGCACGTCCCCTAGCGGCTTTGGTAGGAACCCGTGGTAAATGTCGTCGCATTCTTACCATTTGTAGAATGTTGGCATTATCAAAATCATTGTGATGAATTTCGGTATTCATTTCATTTTCCGGGTATCCCGATAAATATAAGAGTCGGCAAATCAAATTACCCAAGGTATATTTTTTCTTGGTAAGCTTTCTAGATTCCAATAAGCAATACACAAAGATTGCCCCATAATTTACTCTTTCTCCTCGAACAATCTTATAGGTGAGAAAGAGTTCGAGATTACTCGGAAGTTTTACTTCCTTTCCACAAACACAATAGGAGCAAATGATAGATAAAATCCGATAATTTGGTGGCATTGCCGAGTATGTCACTTCGGGATATACTCCTAAAAAGGTTTTCACATCATCTAGTGAAACACCGAAAATGTTATCATCCCAATGAGCGCAATCCACATTGACCACTCCATCATTTGGCACGTTAAAGTGATTACAAATATCGGCCAATGTCCATGAAAAATGCCTACCATTAACAAAAGTATGAAGTTCCAACGGATTATCTATCGTAGCATCAACAATCCACATATTTGCATAAAACAGTTTTATAAGCTCGTCATCATAATGCAAACACGGATTGTCCTCATGCATGGGAGACAATTTGAGGGTCAAAGGTATGGGCAAGACTTGGTTTGAATGGAATGTTGGAAGACTTCCAACATGTTGGCAAAAATAATATTAAAGAAGTAATGTGAGAGATGATGTGTATAATGTTTGAATTAATGGTATAATTATACACAAGATGACTAATATAAGGTGTAGGTGTACAAGAGTTGGATGATATTTTTACTCCAAAAATATCCACCATGGCCGTCCACTATAATGGCAATATGGTAATTCCATATATTTTTTTGTTGTCCCAAATTTGATGATAATGGATGAAATATATCAATCTCCAAAATAATTAGTGATTTCCTTGATCACTTGTAAGTCTCATGATCACTTAATCTAGATCAAAATCTTAATTCTATAAGGTAAAAGTCTCTAAAATAAATAGTCTCTTAAAATTCTAAGGTGACTAATAGATACAAAAATGGTAATAATGATCAATCAAGTGATCATAAATGAGGAATAGAATTAATAAAGATCATGATCACAAGTAATTAAATAAAATGAAATAAAGTACAAAATATATGTATTATTAAAAATTACCCATCAAAATGACGCGGTAAAATAGTCGATCAAAAGTATAAACGACAATAAGGATCAATTAATAGCTCGGAAAAATCGGGGCTTCACATCCTCCCCTCCTTAAAAGAATTTGGTCCCCAAATTCTCTTCAGAATAGTTCTGGATATTGATTCCTCATGTCTTCTTCCATTTCCCACGTTGCGTCTTGATCTCGATTGTGGTTCTCGCCACACCACTTTAACCATCGAGATTTCTCTCTTACGCAATCCTGCCGTACTCGCGATCAATGATCCGGATCGGCCTCTCGGTGTAGGATAGATTTTCCATTAGAGGAGGAGTATCTCGAGTGATGATATGCTCGGGATCTGGTTGATACTTCTTCAGTCTTGACACGTGGAATACATCGTGCATTCCCGCATATGGTGCTGGTAACTCAAGTCGCAGGCTAACTTCCCGATCCTCCTCAGTAAAATCTTGTAAGGTCCAACATATCTCGGACTCAACGTGCCTCCTTTCTTCGGATTGATCAATCCTTTCCGTGGTGAGAGTCTGAGAAATACTTCATCTCCGACTTCAAATTCCAAATCCTTTCTTCTCTTGTCCGCGTAACTCTTTTGGCGGTTCCGAGTCGTGAATCCGCTCCTTGATCAGCTTGACCTTCTCCATGGCCCCCGAACTAAGTCGACATTTGGAATCGAGGGCGACTTTCGTTTCTCTTTCGGAGTCCATTTATCATCAATCTCCCAGTGTAGTGGGAATCTAAATTTTCGCCCATATAATGCCTCGTAGGGTGCCATCCCAATCATGACTTGATAACTCTATTATTGTAGGCGAACTCGGCTAATGGTAAGTGCGAATCCCAACTTCCTTGAAAATCTAATGTGCAAGCTCGCAAAGATATCTTCAAGGGTTTGAATTGTTCGCTCATCTTGTCCATCGGTTTGTGGATGTCTTTCTTTGTCTTTGAAACTTAGCGAGGTACCCATTCCTCGTGCAAGCACTTCCAAAACTGAGACAAACCTCGGTCTCTGGGATACTATGTCAACGGGTACTCCATGCAAATGCGGTCGAATGATTTCTGGATATAAGTTTGTGCAAGTTTCGCAAGCTATCGCTTTCTTGATGGGTAAAAAGTGTGCGATTTCGTGAGTCGGTCTACAACTACCCAAATAGCATCATGGCCTCCTCTCGGTCCTTGGTAGATCCGTCACGAAGTCCATCGTTATGTGTTCCCATTTCCACTGGGAATTCTCAATGGTTGTAGTAAACCGGATGGTCGTTGGTGTTCTCGCTTTTACTCGTTGACAAGTTAAACATCTCGCAACGAACTCGCTACCTGGTTTTTCATGTTTACCCACCAATAACTCCTTTTCAAATCCTTATACATCTTGTTTCCTCCAGGATGTATAGTGTATTTTGAACAAAGGTGCCTCTGTAGGATTTTATTCCTAATCTGCTCGTCATTCTAAGACACACACTCGATTCCGAACTGCAACTCCATCTTCGTGCACGAGAATTCCGATCTTTCTCCTTTAAGTATCTTCTCCTTCAATTTTTGAAGATGTGTATCTTTCCTCTTGCGCTTCTTTGTTCTCATTCAGCTTTCGGGTTTAACCGAAATGTTAGCACATGAAACTGAAAGTATTGGTTCTTGTCGATTCCAATTGCTCGCTCTTCTAATGATTCCCACTCTCGAATCATAAGTCTAGCTAAGCTCGCCTTTACGCTTAGAGCGTCGCTACGACGTTAGCTTTCCGGGATGGTATTGAATATCAAAGTGATAGTCCTCAATCAATTCCATCCATCTCCGTTGCCTCGGGATTGAGGTCTTTCGAGAGAATAGATATTTTAAGCTCTTATGATCTGTGAAAACCGTGAATGTTGCTCCATAGAGATAGTGTCTCCATTTATTTAAAGCAAACACTATCGCCGCCAATTCCAGTCATGCGTTGGATAATTGGCCTCATACGGCTTGAGCTTTCGTGATGCATAGCGATAACTTTTCCTTCCCCGAGCACCGCTCCTAGTCCTTTCTTTGATGCATCACTTTGTGAGACGACAAAGTTTTCTTCCCTTTGGAAGGGCTAAGATCGAGCCGTAGTAAGTCGTTTCTTGACTCTTGGAAACTCGCCTCGCATTTGTCATTCCACTCAAACTGGACTTGCTTCCTCCGTTAGTCGAGTGAGTGGTCCTGGCTATCTTGGAAAAATCCTGGATAAATCTTCGATAATATCCAGCTAATCCTGAAACTCCCGATTTCCGTTATGCACTCGGGTTGTTTCCATTCAACCACCGTTTATGCAGTACCTTGAAGGATCCACCGCAATCCCGGTGCTTGGATACTATGTGTCCCAAGAACGCGACTTCACTAAGACAAAATTCGCACTTGCTGAATTTGGCATACAGCTTATGCTCTCGTAGTGTCTCTAAAACGATTTTCAGATGACGTTCGTGCTCTTCTCTAGACTTAGAGTATACGAGTATGTCATCAATGAATATCACTACGAATTGATCTAAATAAGGTTGGAAGACTCGATGCATCAGGTCCATAAATGCTCTGGTGCATTCGTCAGACCGAAAGACATTACTACAAACACGTAGTGTCCATATCGGGTTTGAAATGCAGTTTTGGAAATGTCTCCTTCGCGGATCTTCAGTTGATAATATTCTTGCTGTAAGTCAAACTTCGAGTACACCGTTGCTCCTTGAAGTTGATCAAATAGTTAGTCTATCCTCGGGAGGGGATATTTGTTCTTGATGGTCACACTATTAAGACCACGATAATCTATACATAGTCTTAATGTGCCATCCTTCTTTTTGACGAACAACACAGTGCTCCCCATGGAGACGCACTCGGTCGGATAAATCCCACATCCATCGCTTTTTGTAATTGCGTTTTCAACTCCCGTAACTCAAGAGGAGCCATTCTATACGGTGTTCGCAATCGGGCGCCTTCCCGGTAACACCTCGATGGTGAACTCGACTTCCCTATCCGGAGGGACAAGTGGTGAGTTCTTGTGGAAATACATCCGTATATTCGACACTACAGTACTTGGTTGATTTGTGTCTCAACCTCGGGTTTGTTAATTACAAACGCCAAGTACCCTTGAGCCTCTCTAGTGATCGCCCTCCTCGCTTTCATTCTTTGAAATGATTGGGGCAATCTTAACTCGTGCCCTTCCCGAAATTTCCACTACTCGGTTTTCCGGTTCACACGGCTTAATGGACTTGTTATGGCGGTCCATTTGTGCATGGTGTGCGATAACTGGATTCATCCCCAATATCACGTCGTATTCGGATATAGGTAATAAGATCAAATCGGCAGAAAGTTTATCCGAGCAATCTTAACTTCGCATCCATTATAGATAATATCTCGTTATCGACTTGCACCCATAGGAGTTGACACTTCTAAACATATAGGCATATGTTCCATGCATGCATGCATGCGGTTTGTGTACAAAATGCGGTGCAACAAATGAATGCGTTGATCCAGGGTCGAATAATATTTTAGCGTAGTGGTTAAATACTAGAAGCGTACCTTCCACCACATCATTGCCCTCCACGAGCCTCCCGTCCGGCTAGTGCAAAAGCTCGAGCGGGCATCCTTGCCCGATTACCCGGCCATTTCCGACTTCTATGGTCGCGTCTTTTGGTTTGGTCATCGTTTCTGGCAATCTTGCGGTGATGCCGATTACTACCACAACGCAAACACCTTCCTTGTTTACGCCAACAATGCGTTGGCGGTATGCCCAGTTTTCGGCAATGTGCACACACTTGACCCGCTTTCCTTATCTTCTCTTTTCCTTTATCTGTCTTATTAATCGGTCCTTCAAATTTAGCAAGCGGTTTGATGGTTGTCCCACAATCTGTCCTCTTAAGATCTGTTTGATGGCCTATTCTCTGAATACATCCCAATACGGTTCGATCCCGACTCAATGCGGAGAGTCGCTTTACCGCGGATGAATAGGTTGTCGATTCAACGATCCACTTGTTTCGAAGTTCCGGTTTCAATCCTCGAGTGAACTTGTAAAGCTTATCCTCTTGATGCGATTGTCCCCGAGCATACTTGGACAATCGGTGAAATCGGACTCGTCTTGAGCTACATCGGTTCCTTTGCCTCAATCTATGGAATTCATCTCGGCGCGCTTCTTTCACAACTTTGTGGAATATACTGCTTCATTGAACTCGGCCAAGAAATTTCCCCATGTTCGACTACCCGGTCCTGTTCCCATCTCCTTTCAATCGCCCTCCACCCGTCTCTGGCCGATTCCGCATTTAAATACGGCGAGTGTGACTCTCTGCTCGTCGGAGTATTGAAGAGCATTGAAGATATTCTCCAACTTCTCTACCCATTCTTCTCGCTTTCAAATCGTCCGGCTCTCCCAAGAAGGGTGGTGGGTCAAACCGCAAATCGTTCCAACGTGTGATCGTTCGGCTCTGCGTGTTCGGGCACACGGGGTTGAGGCTCTGCATGTTGCCTCATAAAAACCAAGATTTCTTTGTAGGGCTTGTGCGGTCAAATTGTCTCTGCGCAGCGGTGGAGGAGGTGGTGGTAATTCGGAGAGGGTACCCGATCCCCGGGTACATCATCATCTCCTCGTGGAACGCGACGAGGTCTCCCACGCCCTCGATGTTCGGCCATTCTCAGATCTTGAAGCGTTAGTTGCGATTCACGAGTAAATGAATATAATAATTATTCGCGTAAAGCAAGTAATATCGCATGGAAAGTAACATCAACACAAGACACTGAATAAATAGCAAAAGACATATCCATTAATGTAAAACTTGAATACACCCAAAGTACAACAGCAGAAATACTAAGTCAGATACATCGGAACCAAAATACATCTGAATCTAGTACAAAAGAAAGTAAGGTACAACACTGGAATACGCGACTACAACAACAGAAGTACAACTAACAATCAGCTAACTAATCAGTGAGATCGCCATCATCGTCGCTCGCAACTATGTCCATAATCGGGGTTGGGTCGGGCTGAGGTGGCGCCTCAACCTCGGGCCAATCCACGAAGTCCAACCACTGCTCGAATCCCTGAGCCTCATCGAGTGGAGCAGCCTCGAGTGCCTCCGGCTCTCCAATGTCGACTGGATCCTCCTCGGGATCCTCCTCGGGGTCCTCTTCGGGATCCTCCTCGGCGTCAGGTACGGGTTCCACCTCGGGTGGTGGCAACGGCTAAGCATTGGCTGCCAAAACAGCCTCTAGTGCGGCGTCTCTCTGAGCTAGGGCCTGTGTAAGGTCCTCTATGACTGTCATCCGCTTGATGAGGGTCTCCTCCAAGCGCTCGACGGTGTCGCGGGATAAAGCGGGCGTCAATCTCCCATTTCTCGCGTACATCACTTTGCCCTTTTCATCTTCTCTCGCATGTTATCCAGCGCTCCTGGATACTCGTATTTGGTCCTCCCGCTCTTATGGTGTTATCGCAGATCTTGATGACATGGGTCAGCTCGCTCTTCTCATCTTGGCTCATCGCCAAGCGCCGAGTCGTCCCTATTACGTTGGCGCTCCCGGGCTAGCTCGTGGTCGCGCGATCACTCTCCGATGCCAATGAATCATCGATTGCCGGTAATATTCCCGCTCAAAGACGGGCATGGAAAACATCCCACCATGAAGGCGGCGTCGGCTCCATCCCGATCACCCAAAACTAAGACGGATCGGACCAAAGGTAGAGGAAAGATAAGGAGAGAATAAGGAAAGAACAAATAAGAAAAATCAGTCAAGAATCAACTAAGTCAAGACAAGTATGACTATGAAATCTCAAAATATGCGTTCTAACTTAGTTCAAATATCAATAAGACGGTTCTATGCCAATTTGAAATCGATTTCACACTTAATTGGTCAAGTCGCGGTACTACCCAAAACACGGATCGGGGTCCTATCACGGGTCGCCTGTAAGTTTCTATCTTACTAGCCGAGCTCGATACCACTCTAATCGTCACGCCCAAACGGGACGCGACGAACGATCAACTTAAATACAAAACCAAATAGTCCAGACAAAATCAACGAGAACCCAATACAACAGAGTCTAAATAGCAGCGGAAATAAAATAACAAGTACAAATACAACTTACAGTCTACGATCCAAACTCCATATTACATCCCGAAAATCAATAAAATATAGCAACTTAAAGTCAAAGGGTCCTACGCCCTTCAGTTACAAACTGGAATGGAAAGAAATACAAAAGTCCGACAACAACATAAGAAAAGAGTCCAATCAACAACAAGAAGAAGTAGTAAATCCAACAAGCGGAGTACAAGGTCTCAATCCAGGGCCGGTTCCGCATCTTCAACGAAATCCTCATCTAAGGTTAGAAAACAGGTGGGGATGAGACAAAAATCTCAGTGGATGGGGTGATCGTGTGCAAGTGTGGCGATATATAGTTAATGCGAGAAAACAGTCATATGAAAATGCGTGAGTATGATGCATGAATTCACACATAGTCCACAAGCGTCGTGATAAATATATTTAAGTAATATACGTATACAGTTTGAGAAAACAGTTCATGGTCACACATGCACTATGTGATTCAGTCAAGACAGGTAGGATTGCGTACGGAAATATAACGCCAATCCTATGCAAGGCAAATAATGGTTGCGTACGGAAATATAACGCCAACCAATGCAAAACAAGTAGTGGTTGCGTACGGATTTGTAGTGCCAACCAAACGGGTTCGATAACTCCGGAATCGTGTGGATCAGACAACAATTCCTTCGTTCTTTCTTGTAACTCCCCAGGCAGGATGGTCCAAGACCGGCACCTTATCGCTCCATAGGCAAAGACAAAATCCACAGTGGAGCTTGCAAGACTCGGATTTGTCATAATCATGATTATACCTCAAGTACTACGACCCGCTTCCCTTGGACAAACTCCGTCCCTCGCTTGCGGGATTAGGAAGATGGGGCGGAGGAGTGGAATAGCAAATGAGGTGCCGGTTCCATCCCCGACGTATCCATTCCAACCGTGAGCTCGACACACCAAGTTGACTCAGCAGAAAGTAGTTATAAGTAGAGACAATCAACCAGGCCGCCGAAAGTATTATTGATTCAGTGGAAGCGATTCGAGAATTTTTTTTTTTGAAAACTCGCGAGTAGCAATTTTGGCGTTGGTGGAGTTTTTGGATGAAGATGATTATCGGAAGGATAAGCAACCTTCGATATCTTGAAAGATTAGGTGGAACATAGGTCCCGTTATTGATTTAAAATCGCAAGACGAGGAAGTCGCTCCGCGATCGGGTATTAATCGGTCAAATTGATCCGATAAGTCAAGGGTTTTTGGGAAAGTAAAATACTTTAATTAAATCTCCAAGTCAGAGGGTCCAGGGCTATTTTAGTAAAAGAGAAAATAATTTGAGTTAGGTCCTTTATAAAAGAAAAATTGTAATTTAGCCCCGTTTTGTAAAAACCAACACTTTTGGGGTTAAAATTGAATAAATAAATATCCCGACCTTGAAAAATTAAGAGGTCAGTTCCTAAATTCTCCAAATTGTCCAGAGATTCAGGTTTTTAAAATTTTGAGGTCGAGATTTTGTAAAATTCTCACATTGGCCCCAAATTTGTAAAAATTGCCAATTCGGACCTTAAGTTTAAAATAATCGGAACTCACAAACCGGAAGGGATTTTAATGTGATTCCAGTTGGAAAATGTCATTAAGGTTAGTGGGATATTGGGACAAAAGCAGTGTTTAAAATAAATATGTGTAGGTCCTTTAACTTTTGAAAATATCATTTTTATCCCATTTTGAAATAATTGCCTTTAAGGCTTTTAGGGGTCCAATTGTCATGAAATTTGAACCTTGGGTCCAAAATATAATTCATTTATAGTTAAGTTAGTATTTCCAGGTGCATGGGCTGCATAAGTCCTGGAAATTTCATTTGGGTCCTCAAGTTTAGTATTTTACACATTAAGTCCCTCAATTTTAGTAAAATTACTTTCCAAGCCCTAAACACTTGGATTTTTTGGAATACATTTAAATGTGTCATTCCCAGTACCTTAAGAGTAAAAATTTCAAATTTTAAAGTTTAGGTCTGGTGCAGTTTTAAAAATTGCAAAGTAGCCCTTAAACTTACAAAATTTTACAATCTAGTCCTTGGGCTTTTAAAGGTTGATTTTATCTATCCTAAAACTCTTAAAACATTATTAAAATGTCCAAAAGTCATTTTTGAACCTGAGTACAGTCCCAATTTTCGAAATTTGCAGAGGGGTCCTTTAACTTTTATTTTCTTGCAATTTAGTCCACCAACTTTCCATTTTTACATTTTTAAGTCCAAAATTGAAATTTAATCAATTATGCTCGACTTTTCCAGGTTATAAGGCATCCAAAACATAGATTTTAAAGATCATACACATGCATGTCCAATACATACAAGGATTCATCATTTAAAACATTAAATTGCACATGCATGCACCTAAAATTCAATAATAGCAAATTTGAGCAACTCTTGAGAATTTCATGACTTGATACATAAAATTGACATGCAATACATAGATTATATATATCTCAAGGCTCATGATCAAATTTTCTACATGCATTTTAATAAAAACACCTAATAGTTGGAAAATATTTTTCCACCCACCTTAAAATTGGAAATTGTGAAATAAAAGGATAATTTCACAATTTTTTGGATGAGGCTTCTTAGGTCAGCCCCTAATTCAAAAAATATCAAAAATTTGAAGTTAGAAAAATGAGAGAAAATTAAGGAGAAAAAGAAGGAAATAAGGAAATGAGAAGGACTACACTTTACCTTGTGTAGTAGGTGTTTGGAGACTAGTTGAAGCTTAAAAATTGGAAATTTTGGCTCAACTCCAAAATCACCTAAGGTCAGCCCCTATTTCTCAAAAATGAAAAAGGGGTGTTAAAATTTGAAAAAATTAGAAAGAAGAGGAAAGAAGGGGTCTAGTACTCAATTCTTACCTTGTAGTCCAAATTTCTCTACTAGTTGTTCTTCAAGTTTGAAGTCTTCTTCAAAAATGTTGTCAAGCTCTAATCTTCAAGGTCTTCTAAATGTACCTCCAAACCAAATTCCAACTTAAGTTAAGAAGGTGGAAGAGATGAACTATGTGATATCAAAAATGGATTGAAGATAAAATTTCTTACCTTGTAGTATGGTTTGGTTCGATTTTTGTGAAGAATAAGGAGAGAATTCTTGAAAAATTTTCTAAGTATGGAAGAAGAAAGTAAGAAGAAGAGTAGAGAGAAGTTGGGAGTTTTTAGAGAGAAGGAGGAGAAAGGCTTTGAGTGTTAGAATGTGTTGAAGAAAAATGAAATGAAATTTGGCACAAAATGGCCATTTTGGCCGTCCACCTAGTGAGGGAGGGGAAGAGGATTTTTTTCAAATTGTGTCTTGCGTTTTGCCTCATGCATGGGGGACAATTTGAGGGTCAAAGGTATGGGCAAGACTTGGTTTGAATGGAATGTTGGAAGACTTCCAACATGTTGGCAAAAATAATATTAAAGAAGTAATGTGAGAGATGATGTGTATAATGTTTGAATTAATGGTATAATTATACACAAGATGACTAATATAAGGTGTAGGTGTACAAGAGTTGGATGATATTTTTACTCCAAAAATATCCACCATGGCAAATCCACTATAATGGCAATTTGGTAATTCCATATATTTTTTTTTGTCCCAAATTTGATGATAATAGATGAAATATATCAATCTCCAAAATAATTAGTGATTTCCTTGATCACTTAATCCAAATCAAAATCTTAATTCTATAAGGTAAAAGTCTCTAAAATAAATAGTCTCTTAAAATTCTAAGGTGACTAATAAATACAAAAATGGTAATAATGATCAATCAAGTGATCATAAATGAGGAATAGAATTAATAAAGACCATGATCACAAGTAATTAAATAAAATGAAATAAAGTACAAAATATATGTATTATTAAAAATTACCCGTCAAAATGACGCGGTAAAATAGCCGATCAAAAGTATAAACGACAATAAGGATCAATTAATAGCTCGGAAAAATCGGGGCTTCACACAATTACACTAAACTACATGTACATTAAAACTTTACTAAGTATACAGAAATAGTTAACTAAGTATACAATTACATTGAACTAACTATACATTAAAATAATACTAAGTATACAGAAATATTTAACTAAGTATACAATTACACCGAATTGCTTATATAACTAAGTATACAATTCCAATGAACTAAGTATACAAATCCACAGAACTAAGTATACAAATTCACTAAACTACTTACTAAACTACTTATATAACTAAGAATACGATTCCACTGAACCAAGTATACAAATCCACTGAACTAAATATACAATAAAACATGACTAAGTATACAAGTCCACTAAACTAAGTATACAATAAAATGACTGTTCACAAATATGGCGGAAAAAATTATCAATTTTGAAAAAACCGCTTGAAGTTGATGATTTTTCCTCCCTAAAAATCGGGTAACTGGAAAGGTAGGATTATGTTTCCTTAAATATAGCTAATAACCGTCCAATTAATATAAGTAATTAAATATAAAAGTACAATTATATCCTAATATGCCTAAATTAACTAAAATGATCTACACCATCCAAAATTTTAAATCAAGAGTCCATAAGTATTCTTATGGACTAACCTAAAGGGATTGGTCTGATTTGAACCAATCCCTTTTGCCATTTGAAATCTCATATTTGGATGAACTATCATGTGATATTCTTATTGAACTGGTGTTATTTACCTGAGTTGCATTTGGAATGACAGATTTGAATGACGGGATAATTTATAAAACTAATTTCAAATTACTCCATATAAAACTGATTTGAATCCATCGTAATAACTCAAAAAATAATTTATTATTAAGGATTTGAATTGGTTGATTATGAAATTAACCAAATAAATTCTATGAATTAGCTGTTACGAGAGGCGGCGGAACTGTGTGTATTGGGAGGGGGGCCACAACCTAACATATTAAATTTTATTTTGTATTTTTTACATATAATTTTGGGATTCATTTCAACCTATTCTTGCATTTGGATTTTGTATTTAGTAATTAATGAGTTAGAAATTAATATAATGGTCAATGAAACCTTATCCAAGCCCTCATTTATATTAATCCATTTTATTTTTATTTTTAGTAGGTTATTATTGAATAGATATATTGAGATTGAAGTGATACTAATTGTAATTTTTGATTGGTCTAGACTATATTAATCTTTTTTATTTATTTGTGAATGAAGATACAAAAAAATCAACGTATTCTCATAGATTGGTTGTTAGTATGTATTATATTGAAAAGCAAGTCGTACAAAAATATAGTTTAGATTTCTTTATAAGTGATTTTTGATCTAATATGCATGAGAGGCGTTCTAAATTTAAGTGCATTAGGTTTGTAATTATGTATTATGGGATGCATATATGATGAGTATTGATACTATATTCAATGCAAATATATAATATATTTAAACTTTATTATTATATAAAATAAATTTTTTATCTCCTGAGTGGTGGTCCCCCTCAGTGTTTAATCCTAGTTCTGCTCCTGTTACGAGTGTTACGAAGTATTCACTTACCCGTAGCCAGTGGCGGAGCCACATGGTGGCTAGCCCCTCCCCCCACCCCACCCCCCAACTTCTTTCTTTTTTCTTTCTATTGTTTATATTTTCATATATGTATTATATTTAGTTCCTTGGCCCTCTCACAATTTTGTTGGATAAAATTTGTTATGAGCTACATGACCATATGCATTTTAATAAGTTAAATTAGAGATTTTGTGGATCTTAATTTTTCATATTATCATCTTAAAATCATATTTTCTATTCATCAAAAATGAGTTTCTCATAATTGTTTGCTAGTGTATATTAAAAAGAAAATTACAAAAAAAATTAGGATAGATTAAATTGTAGATGATTTTCGTGATATGCAAAAGAGACGTTCTAAGATAAATTGAGGATTTAATGATGTATCAATGAATATTAATATATATATTCTTTTGATACAAATATAATATATTTAAACTTTATTATCTTGTATATATGCACTCATGTGATCCTTTGTTTTTTTACCCCTGCCCCCTTATAACATGAGGTCCTAGCTCCGCCCCTGCTCGTAGCTTGCTTTTATCAACAATCTTTTCCTGATGGTCTTGGTTATTTGGATCGAGTGTTGTCGATCTTCTAATATTTTTATTTAGCATCAAAATAAACCTTATTTATTAGAAACATTCGAGTAAAAAACAATTGGGAGCTCCTATATGGTCTTAAACCCTATGGTTTTGGTTGTGCTTAACTTCCAGTATATGTGGAAAAGAAACTTAATTGATATTGAAGTTATCAAAGTAATCCGAATCTTATATGTTAATTTTAAGATCTGTTACATTTTTTTTAGTACAAGGTCCTGGGAGGGGTGAGATTGGTGGAATTTGATCACATGTCAATAGTTTGGGCTAGAAATTACTTACCTAAGAATAAAGAGATATACATGCTAGCAAAGATTTATTATCAAATAATTATAATATATTATATTTAATTTCGTATTTCTTATATAAGGATAATATTGTCTTTAAGGTGACCGAAAAGAAAAGGAAAATTCTAAAAATATATATGTATATATATTGTATGATATATATTCTTAATTCTTGGTGCATTTCTATAACAGCTAATGATTCTTAAGGATAACTGGATAACCCATCTATCTTTCATTTTCGTGGTATATAGATGAAAAGTGTGTGCCAATAATTATTGAATGCTTGATTGGGATCCCCCTTTTCTTTCTCTCTTTTTGGCCAAGTACATTTGGCCTTCCTGGCTACACCTCTATGACACTTTATTCTCTTGGACAAACAAAATCTTTAGTGTGAATTTCAATTATATTTGTGATTTGTCCCCTCATAATATATATGACTAATGTCATTTTACTTAATTCAACCATTAAATTTATACATTTTACGTTCTTCAACAAAGAAATTTATGTTTAAGTTTTATCCTAATGCATTTAGGAAAATTATTAAATTTAAGATTTTTTTTTTGCAAATAAAAAACTTATAAACTAGACCATGTAAGTATAAATAATAGTCCCCATAAGATTGTTCTTGTTACACAAATGGTCCTATCGTTAGTAATTTGACAGTCAAACATATCAAATTGACAGTCAAACTTGCAATTTTATTCTCATGGCTTGAAAATAGTCTCATAAGATTGTTCTTGTCACAAAACTAAATATAACTAATATTTATTTTAAAAAATATATATTATCATTAAATTTACTATTTTTTATTTATTTTAATTAAAACAATTAACAAGTAAATTAAATGATAAAATTTATAATTCAAGTTATAAAAAATAAATTTTCTGGAAAATAATTTTTAAAAGTAGATGCTAATTTTTTTTGTGAATGTGTAATAAAAAAGATCAAATACATGCAGCATTTATATTAAATAAACAATTAACAAAGTAAATTTAATTATAAAATTTATAACTCAAGTTATATAAAAATAAATTTTCTAGAATAAATTTTTTAAAAGTAATTGTTTATTAAATTTATTTTTGTGAGAATGTGTAACACACACAAAAAAAAGATCAAATACATGCAACGTTTATTTTAATTAAAAAAATGAACAAAGTAAACTAAATGATAAAATTCATAATTCAAGTTATAAAAAATATTTTTTTGGAAAATAATTTTTAAAAGTAGATGTTAATTAATTTTTTTTTTGTGAATGTGTAATACAAAAAAAAAAAAAAAAAGATCAAATACATGCAATATAATTTTTCTGGAAAATAATTTATAAAAGTTTATGTTAATTAAAATTTTTGTGTGTGAATGTGTTGTTTGATACTTGTTTCTATCTTAATTTTGATGATTTTATTTTTACACCAAAACAATGTTTTTAATTGTTGTCCAAATACTCCTAAATGATTTAAAATGGTTTTAATATTTTCCGGAGTATTTCTTCAAGTTTTACTTTAGATAAAATTGGACAACACTTTTAATGATTTTATGTTTATAAGTTTTTACTTGAAAACAAGGTTCCTAAATGTTGTCTAAATACTCCCGATTGGTTTAAAATATTTTTACTATATTTTCGGAGTATTTCTTGAGTTTTATTTTCGACAAAAATCGGACAACATTTCTGTCTCGAGGTCAACCAGTCGCCGTATAGGGCAACCCGTACCTGAAGATGAATTTTGAAACAGAAAATGACACGTCGACCGGTACCTGAGCGTTTTATTGAAACAGAAATCATTCTCTCTTTGAAACCCATGAGGGGGACCGGTTGGGGTGATGGTCGACCGGTCAAGGTATAAGTCGACCGGTCACCCCTTGTAAATGTGCTGTGTTCTTTTCTTTTCTCTTATCTGTGCGCGACCGGTCGCCCTATGTTTTGACAGCAAATTTCTGACCGTTTGACAGCAGACAAACTTTCCTTAAATTGTGGGATTGATTTCTAACAGCTATATTCTTGATTTTAATTGTATTTTTCTGTAGATTTTCAATCCCCAAGAGGAGCCTATGCTTGATCAATCATCTCCTATAAATAGAGAAAGTTTTGGAGCAACATATACAACCATTGAGATACAATACAACAAGATACACTTCAAGCAAACACTTGTTCTTCATTGTTATTATTCTTGTTGTAATTTTGCCTAGCTTATCACTTTCACATCCTTAAGGTCTAGGCTATTCTTGATTACACTTTGCACTCATATTGTAATATTCTTTATTGAGTTGTAATCTTGATTTTTGGTCATCATTCAATACAAGACATCCTTGTGAGTATTCTTGTGGTAAGAATACACTTGGGTGATCTAGGTGATAGGTGTGTCAAGAGTGTGGTGCTCTTGAGGTGTTGAAGAATTTGGTATTCTTCAAGATTGAAGATTGTGGTGATCTTCAAAGGTGCCGTTGAAGGAAGATTGTGGTAATCTTCAAAGGGAGATTGTGGTAATCTCCAAAGGTGGTGTTGAAGAAGAGTGTGGTGCTCTTCAAGGTGTTGTTGTAAGTTGGTGTTGTATTAATTTTTGGTAAATTAATAAAATCTTTTTTCTTTTTGAAATCCATCCCCGATATACTGGGGTGGTAGAGGATTAGGCCCTAGGTGGGTTGAACCTCTATAAATCGACGTGTGTTGTTTACATTCCACACCTTTGTTATTATCTTTGATCATTCGGTTCGAAAAAGAGGGCGTGATCGAAAAGATGGAGATAATCTATTCACCCCCCTCTAGATTATCGTAGCCGCTTGGACTTACAAGTGGTATCAGAGCCAAACTCTTTGGCAAGCTCGTTTCACATCGCGAGTGAAGAGGAACGATCGTCGGCTACGAACGAAGCTCATCTTATCGGCACCTCCACCACCAAGCCACCTCTATTTGATTCCAAAAATTATATATTTTGGAAAGAAAGAATGGAATGTTATTTACAAGGTTGCGGGTTCGATATTTGGAATGTCGTCATAAATGGAGAATTCAATGTTTTGAAAAATGAAAAGGATAGCTTATTTACTTCATATGAATCATTATCATGTGCTCACACCACCACACTTGACAAGGTTAGAAACCTTGATAAACAAAATAATACTCTTGTTGAGGATATTAATTGCATGAAAAAGGATTTATCTAAATCCAACTTAAGTACCGATGAAATTGTTGATTGTTGTGATAATTCGAAACTAGAACTTGATCATAAGCTTAATGATGTTAATCATATGAAAAAGAATCAAGTCTCTAAGCATATTGGTCATTATGCTCCTAAAGCTATTACTTGTTTTTATTGCGGTAAAAAGGGTCATACGGTAAATACTTGTCGGGCTAGAAATAGCTCTAATTATTGGTGGAGACCTAAAAGTCTCAAGACTAATCCCAAAGGACCCAAGCACTTGAGGGTACCACAAAACAATGTTTTATTAGGTACCCGGCGAAATAATAATTGAAGAAAATTCATACCACCAAGAAAACATCAAATGACCATTTCATTTGATCAAAGGAGAAAACACTTTCAACAAAGTCATTTTCCAAGAGAAAGACACTTTAAAAAATGGGAAGGCCACAATGCTTGGAAATGGAGCAATTGGAGAAACCATCATCAACATGAAGATTTTCAAAAGGGAAGATACCATCAACAATGGGAACGACACAACCCATGGAAATGGCGAAATTGGTAAACCGTATCTCCCCATTTAAATATGCATTTTATTTTGTTAGTATGCATGTTTTGATTGCAAATGAGTTTTCATTATTTTTAAAATTTAGGTCTTCAATATATTTGTGAGTTTCAAATTTTTCTTTAAAAGAAGACCTTGCATGATGTTTCTAAAACTCTTGTGCATTTAATTAGACTTATGTGGTTTATTATCTCTTATGTATTTTTATAGCATAAGCTCTTTTCTTGATATCTCCTATTACTTGCCTACACTTGTGCTATTGTGCATATTTTGTTTAAGAATTGTGTAGGATATATATCTTATATTCATTGGCTATTTCGTCATCAAGTTTCTTAAACTATCGAGGTATGTTCACTCGTATTTCTCTTAGAACTCGATATTATGCTTATGCACATATCTTTCAAGATATTTCATTTTAACCCCTTAAGTGCCCCTAAATGATTTTGCAAATTTTTCTTAAAAGGGCACTACTCGTTAAGTCTCGATTTTCTCGTATATATGTTTTTCCTAAACCCGTATTTGTTGGACTTGGTCCAAAATTATCTTTTTGCAAAGTTTTAAAAAACTTTTGGGGTGAAAAATCGAATTTTTGAAAAACTTGGAGATTGAAAAATTGCACTGGGACGGTCAAGGCAGGGGCGACCGGTCGACCGGTCGCACCCCATCTCGACCGGTCGCCCAGGGCAATTTTTCAAGATATAACCTGCCTGTCTTCACTTTTGAAACAGAACATCAAAACCTTCAAACCCTCGTTCGCAAGCTGCTATCACCCCCTTCTTCTTAAATCTTCAATTCTTCATCAATCTTTGTGATTCTTGTTGCTAATCCACCTATTTTTGCAAGAATCTTACATATATGGCTCCTCCAAGAAATTCCACCGGTCAAAATCCCACTTCCAAGAGAAGAAAGGGCGGAAAGGGTTCTTCGAGAAATCGGCAAAACGAAGCCGAACAAAGGGATATTCGAGCTGCCCAAAGGAACGTGGCTCAAGAACGTGATGCCATTCAAAATCCCATACTCTCTCGGGCCCAAATTGCCGAGCTCCGCGGAATAATTTCGCTCAAAAATTGCCATTGGGCAAAAAGTAAGAAATCTTTTATTACTCAAGCTCCCCATTCTAATAATGTTATTAATTTCATCAATAAATATGCAGAGTGGTACTATGAAGATTTGGGAATGGGTGGAAAGTCGATTGCTCGGACTAAAATTTGTCGTATTAATTCATTTGCTAATGAATATCCTACTATTAGAGGATTCTTTGAGGAGCAAGGTTGGATGTTTTTATGGGAGCATGCATATGTTTTGTATGATGATGATGATAGAAAGCCTATTGCGGTAAATTCATTTGTAAAAGGTCGTCACTTTAGGTGGACACCTAATGAAATTTGCCGGCTTCTACATGTTAGAGAAGGTGGTTGGGACTTTTTCTCTTGTGCTATTTGGAATGATGATATGTTGGGGGTGTCTATGAGAGAAGTTAAGACCTATTTGGGCGTATGGCCAAAGTATTCATTGTTGGCGATGACACTTGAGCACCGAATTTTATCTGTTATTGTCGCCTACTGTATTTGTGGAAAAGCGGGTAAAATGCCTAGCAACATGGACTATTTTTTGACTTATAAGATTGCTAGAAGGGAACCGCTTAACTTTGGTGTCATTCTTATTCAATGTCTAATTGAGTCTATCACTCAAGGAAATAAGAAGTTTGTTATGGGCAATTGGATTTGTAAACTTCTTATACAATCGGGACTACCTTCGTCGGAATGTAATTCGGAGGTATTTCAAAATGACTTTGACATTGATAATATCTCTCAAATGGTCACTATACGCAAAAATATGGACATTCGACCAACTAAGATGGCTAGAGGAAGAGGCCAAGACTCCCCAGATGCAAACGACTTCTTTGATGATGCCGAGGCCGCGAGATTGGCAGAGGAAGGCGAACAGAGCAATCCGGAGGGTAATACCGGTGCTCAACCTTCTAGGAGGTACACCCAAGCCGAATTTGATGATTTAAGATCTTTTCATGAAGCTAGGTATGAGGCTTTGGAGCAAAAGACCTCGAAAATGCAAAAATCAATCGGCAAGTTGAAGAAATTCATCAAAGATTTGAACTTGCTTCTCTTCGGACGAGGATTGATGTCCCCACCCCTTTACTATTCTAGCATTTTCTTTCTTGTCCATGTTGTCTTGTATTTCTTTTGACTCTCTTGTAAAACTCTTTCGTACTAATGAGATTTGCTTGTTTTCCTAAAAGGGTTAAAATAGCAAGTTGATAATGACTTGTGGATGATTATGATTTTGATGGAGTATTTGATGGTAAAAATACTCTAGTTTGGCATAGTTTGTTGTTGGTATGAAGTACTTGATGGTAAAAGTGCTTCTTTTAATTTTCGCTTAAATGCATTTGACATGTCTTGATCATTTTGTTTAGATTGATTATTTGGGACATTTGTAATGTCTAATATGCATTGTTTGATGCTTGACATGTATTACTTGATGGCTCTTTAATTTTTGCTTGATGGCATTCGTAATGCCTTGATCTTTTTGGCCAATATTATCTCAATTGGGTTGAACCCTTGAGTTTATGACTTTCTTGTATATCTCTTGCTATATCTTGCATATGATCTTGATGGGCTTAGATATATTGTTGTATTGTATGATGTTTGATGTGTTTTGGTAATGAAATATTTTGGCTTGAATCATTTACAAGGGCTATATACAACTTCTTTTAATTTTCACGCCCACAAAGTGTTCGATGAAATGTCACAATGAAATTTTCAACTTCTACATGAGTCTCTTGCTTCCAAAAGTCTTCAATACTTATTGAGATCATGTTTTGGCAAATAAACCGAGTGTATGAACTCTTCATGATACATTTCTCCATTTCTTCTTTGGTTTTTAAGCTTAAATTGCTCAATGGTTGATAAACCGTCTCTTTAGCGCACTTTGAAGTATTTGTATAATGTTTTTATCATCCTAACATTCTTTTTGATGATTCCAAAGGGGGAGAAACAGGAAATTGGCTCATTAGCTCAAAGAAGCTAATAAAAGCTCGTTATAAAAGCTATAAGCTATGGCTCTTTAAAGCCATAAGTTGTGAATTATATTTAGTCTAATTGTTGCTTGATGGACTTATATACTTGTCTAATGATGTTTTATTGACAGGGGGAGCTTATAAGCTCTTGAACAATTTGTAAAAGCTAAGCTTTTAGCTTATGGATAATTGCTTTCTCATAATTCTTGATGTGCTTGTTGATAGGGGGAGCTTGTGCTTATTATTGAAATTATTTCCTCCCTTACTTCGTTGCTTGGAAATTTTGATTGCTTCCAAACGGTTAAGATGATTTTACCGGAAAATCTTTTTTTTTTTAAATTGTCCTCCTAATTTTTCAAAAAACTTGTTTTGGTTTGTAATCATCAAAAAGGGGGAGATTGTTTGATACTTGTTTCTATCTTAATTTTGATGATTTTATTTTTACACCAAAACAATGTTTTTAATTGTTGTCCAAATACTCCTAAATGATTTAAAATGGTTTTAATATTTTCCGGAGTATTTCTTCAAGTTTTACTTTAGATAAAATTGGACAACACTTTTAATGATTTTATGTTTATAAGTTTTTACTTCAAAACAAGGTTCCTAAATGTTGTCTAAATACTCCCGATTGGTTTAAAATGTATTTACTAAATTTTCGGAGTATTTCTTGAGTTTTATTTTGGACAAAAATCGACAACATTTACTTCCTCGAGGTCAACCGTCGCCGTATAGGGCAACCCGTACTGAAGATGAATTTTGAAAACAAAAAATGAGATGGAGCGAAAAAACGACCAGACAACCGGGTCGACCAGGTGTCGACCGGCGTCACCCGTCGGCCGACCGCACTGAGCGTTTTATTGAAACAAAATCATTTTCTCTTTGAAACCCATGAGGGGACCTAAGTTGGGGTGATGGTCGACCGGTCAAGGTATAGGTCGACCGGTCACCCCTTGTAAATGTGCTGTGTTCTTTTCTTTTCTCTTATCTATGCGCGAACGGTCGCCCTATGTTTTGACAGCAAATTTCTGACCGTTTGACAGCAGACAAACTTTCCTTAAATTGTGGGATTGATTTCTAACAGCTATATTCTTGATTTTAATTGTATTTTTCTGTAGATTTTCAATCCCCAAGAGGAGCCTATGCTTGATCAATCATCTCCTATAAATGGAGGAAGTTTTGGAGCAACATATACAACCATTGAGATACAATACAACAAGATACACTTCAAGCAAACACTTGTTCTTCATTGTTATTATTCTTGTTGTAATTTTTCCTAGCTTATCACTTTCACATCCTTGAGGTCTAGGCTATTATTGATTACACTTTGCACTCATATTGTAATATTCTTTATTGAGTTGTAATCTTGATTTTTGGTCATCATTCAACACAAGACATCCTTGTGAGTATTCTTGTGGTAAGAATACACTTGGGTGATCTAGGTGATAGGTGTGTCAAGAGTGTGGTGCTCTTGAGGTGTTGAAGAATTTGGTATTCTTCAAGATTGAAGATTGTGGTGATCTTCAAAGGTGCCGTTGAAGGAAGATTGTGGTAATCTTCAAAGGGAGATTGAGGTAATCTCCAAAGGTGGTGTTGAAGAAGAGTGTGGTGCTCTTCAAGGTGTTGTTGTAAGTTGGTGTTGTATTAATTTTTGGTAAATTAATAAAATCTTTTTTCTTTTTGAAATCCATCCCGGATATACTGGGGTGGTAGAGGATTAGGCCCTAGGTGGGTTGAACCTCTATAAATCGACGTGTGTTGTTTATATTCCGCACCTTTGTTATTATCTTTGAGCATTCGGTTCGAAAAAGAGGGCGTAATCGAAAAGATGAAGATAATCTATTCACCCTCCCTCTAGATTATCGTAGCCGCTTGGACTTACACGTGTAATACACAAAAAAAAAGATCAAATTTATATTATTTTGGTTTGGTAGAGTGCAAAATTTGGGTGACAAAGTGCAACAACTTTAGCATGTGACATGCATATGACGGAATCTCGGCGGAATATTTATTAGGCTCCTAGGGGTAAAGTGTAAATCTTGTGTAGTTTGGAATGTGTCGCAAAAAAAAAGTAGACAAAGTGTAAAAACTGACATAGTTCAGAGTGTGACATATATTAAAAAACTTTTAATAGTGATTTTTTAAAATTTTAAAAATAATTTCTATATTTAAAAATTATGAAATTATTTAATATTCTAAATTTTTTTATTTTATTTATAGTTGAACTACATAAATTTTCCAATACTTAAATGTGATATTTGTAATTATTTTTAGTTTTCAAGTGTGATGTTTTGCATGCTTTTGTATGTGTTTATAGTGTTTTTGTGTGCATGTTTTTGTGTGTTTTATTGCATATTTGTGTCTTAGTCAGTTGATTTAGTATGTTTTATCACTTGGGTATGTTTGTCATACTTTTGGTAGGTAACGGTGAACTTAAACGGGAAAACAAGCGGAAAAACGGATAGTTGACATTGGCTAGTTCTCATACGACTAAGGAAAAAGAGTTCGCTCGCTTATTGTTGTAGCAGGTTTTGTATTTTGGTTGTAACTTTTCCATCCAATGCCCAATTGACATGAATCTTATGCCATTTAAAACCTAAGAGGAAAATCTACGATGCCTATTTCTTCCACTCAGTGCAAATTCAAGTATTTTAAGTAGAGCTGGAAAAATTGGCCCGATCCCGATGGTTACTTCAATGCCCGGCCCACATATAAATGGGCTGGTCCTTGTTTTTTAAGGCAAAAAAAAGGGGCCTAAATGGCCCGGGCCAATCGGGCTCGGGCCAAAAAAGTCCGTCTTTTTCGGGCTGGCCCAAGCCCGATAATATTTAATTAAAAAAATATGTAGAAAATATTTTTTATGCGGTTGGTCGAACAGTCAGGCAGTGTAACACACATAACCACATGCCTACAAGATGATGGTGATGTGTTTTGTTTATTATTATAATGACTTTTGGCTTTTTTAATAATTTTGTTTAATAATGTAGTTTGTATGGGGCAGTGTTTTTTAATATTTAATAGCTTTTAGAAAATAATAAAAGTATCTTGGTAAGAGATAACTTTTGTCATTTTGTAATGCACCTTTTGTCATGTACTTTTTAAGAAAATTATGTATGTTATAAACACACCCAGTGTTAACTTTTAGAGGTTGGACTTTGGGGTTTTAATAGTTATATTTTTTGTTTTGGCGTAAAAAAATAGTGGTTTTTTTTTAATATTTAATTTTGGGCTGGTTTGGCCCGATTGCCCGTGGTTGGGCTAGGTTGGGCCAGGAAAATCAAGGCCCGATGAAAATTGGTCCGACCCGACTGATCTAATATTTTAAAAAGCTCATTGGGCTCGGGTTGGGCTGGCTCGACCCGTTGCCAGCTCTAGTTTTAAGGGGTTACAAGCAGATGCAAGGGGAAAAAACGTCATGGGATTTCAGAAATGACACGCTCTAGTGTTTTGGCCATAACTCCCTCTAGAAAATTGATATGAATGTCATTCAAGTGGCGACGGAAAGCTAAAAGATAGAGATACAATTCATACGAAGACATCAATAGCAGATTTTGTCATTAAAATAGCTAAAAGCCTTGTACCACAGTACAGACTTTGTGTATCGCGGTACACACCAAATGTTTATTTAAAAAAAAGACTTGTTAAGGCCTGTACCGTGGTACAAAGCCTTATGTACCGCGCTACATAGTATTTTTGTTGTCTACTGTGGTGCAATTCGCATGTACCGCGTTTTGATCCTGTTTTCGACCGCGATACATTCAACGCCTATCGCGGTACCTACAAAACATATTTTACCAATAATTTGACTTTACACGGCAGAAAACCACGAACGGATTGTTTAACGACAGAGAAGTATTATCAGCCGAAAGAAGAATAAGAAGGCAATAATTTACACATCAAAAGAAAAATTAGTGAAGACATTTGATAATGGACAGTAAGGAGACCCATCTGCTTGACATCAAACACTACCAATCTTCTGCTATAAATACCCTTCAGTACAGACGATTGAGACACCAGGAGAGATGGGGAGAAAGAAATTGATACATCAGTACAACATAAATGATATTAGATAACATCCATAAAATGTTACCTAATGGCCATAAAATGTTACTGTCACGCCCCAAACGTGACGCGACGGCGATCAATCACTTAAACAGAAATAAACCTAACATTCTAGAAAACGATGCAACAATCCCAAGTGAAACAAGGTCTAAAGCAGCGGAAAAATACAAGTACAACAAGATTACAATTACATCCCAACAATTTAATAGCTTACAGTCCAGAATTAGGAATAAAGTACACATCATATCACCATCTTAAGTGTCAAAGGGTCCTACGCCCTTAAATTACAGTCCAGAATGCAAAGGAAATTAAAGAGTTCAACAGCAGTAAAATAAAGGAAAACAGTCCAGCAACATAGATAACGATAGGAAGTAAGTCCAACGGGCGGAGCCCGAGAGTTCAATCCAAGGCAGGTTCAGCTTCTTCGACAAAGTCATCTTCTAAGGTTAGAAAACAGGAGGGGGTGAGACAGAAATCTCAGTGGATGGGGTGATCGTGTGCAAGTGTGGCGATATATATAGTTAATGCGAGAAATTTAGTTGTATGAAAACGCGTGAGAGATGATGCATGAATTCACACACATCCACAAGGGTCATGAAAAATATATTTATGTAATATACTTATACCATTTAAGAAAACAGGTTCATGGTCACGCATGCACTATGGTTCAAGCAGTCAGGAGGACTGCATACGGATTTGTAACGCCAATCCTATGCAAGACAAGTAGCGGTTGCGTACGGATTTATAGCGCCAACCTATGCAATACAAGTAGCGGTTGCGTATGGATTTGTAGCGCCAACCAAACGGGTCCGATTAACTCCGGAATCATGTGGATCAGACAACGATTCCTTCGTTCTTCCTTGTAACTCCCCGAGTAAGATGGTCCAAGACATGTCACCTTATCGCTCCGTAGGCAAAGACGAAATCCACGAGTGAGCTAGCAAGGCTCGGTTTGTCATAATCATGATTATACCTCAAGTACTACGACCCGCTTCCTCGGACAAACTCCATCCCTCGATTGCGGGATTAGGGCGATGGGGCCGAGAGAGTGGAATAGCGGCCGAGCTACCGGTTCTATCCCCGACGTATCCATTCCGACCGTGAGCTCGACACACCAAGTTGACTCAGCAGAAATTAAATACACGTTCGTAGTCAACCAGGCAAATGAGTATATTGATTCGGGAAGCAGTTCATGAAAAGTTTTCGAAAATTTGCGTAAGGAAATTATGACGTTGGTGGAGTTATTTGGATGAAGATGATTATCGGGAGGATAAGCAATCTTTGATATCTTGAAAGATTAGGTGGAACATAAGTCCCGTTATAGATTCAAATCGCAAGACGAGAAAGTCGCCCGCGATCGGGTATTAATCGGTCAAGGCAGTCCGATAAGTCAAGGAGTTTTTGAGAAAATAAAATATTTTAATTAAGAATTAAAGTCAGAGGGTCCAGGGCTGTTTTAGTAAAAGAAAAATAATAATTTGAGTTAGGTCCTTGATAAAAGAAATTTTACAATTTAGCCCCGTTTTGTAAAAACCAATACTTTTGGGGTTAAAAATTGAATAAATAAATATCCCGACCTTGAAAAATTATGAGGTCAGTTCCTAAATTCTCCAAATTATTCAGAGATTCAGGTTTTTGAAGTTTTGAGGTCGGGTTTTTATACAATTCTCATATTGGCCCTAAATTTGTTGAAATTGCCATTTTGGGCTCTAAGTTTAAAATAATTGGAACTCACAAACCGGAAGGGCTTTTAATATGATTCCAGTTGGAAAATATCACTATGGTTAGTGGGATATTGTGACAAAAACAGTTTTTAAATAAATAAGTTTAGGTCCTTTAACTTTCGAAAGTTTCATTTTTGTCCCATTTTGAAATAATTGACTTTAAGGCTTTTAGGGGTCCAATTGTTATGAAATTTGAACCTTGGGTCCAGGGTATAATTATGTTATAGTTAAATTAGTATTTCCAGGTGCATGGACTGCATAAGTCCTAGAAATTGTATTTTGGTCCTCAGGTTTAATCTTTTACAATTTGGTCCCTCAATTTTTATAAAATTACTTTCCAAGCTCTAAACACTTGGATTTTTGGAATACACTTAAAATATGTTATTTCCCGTCCCTTAAGAGTTAAAATTTCAAATTTTAAAATTAGGGTCTGGTACAGTTTCGAAATTTGCAAAATAGCCTTTAAACTTCTCAAATTTTACAATCTAGTCCTTGGGCTTTTAAGGGTTGATTTTATTTATCTAAAAACTCTTAAAAATTTAATAAAATATCAAAACATAATTTTTGAACCTGAGTTCAGTCCCAAAAATCGAAAATTACAGAGGGGTCCCTTAAGTTTTATTTTTTTCTTGCAATTAAGTCCACCAACTTTCCATTTTTGCATTTTAAGTCCAAAAATTGAAATTTTATCAATTATGCTCGACTTGTCCAGGTTATAAATCATTCAAAACATAGATTTCAAGAGTCATACACATTCATATCCTTCTCATACAAAATTTCATCAAGTATAACAATAAAGTGTACATGTATGCCCTATTTTTCGATAAATCGCATTTTTGAGCAACACTTGAGAATTTTTCCAACTTGATACAAGAAAATAGAATCCAATACATATTATATATCTCAAGTGCTCAAAATCAAAATACTACATGCATTTTTAAATAAAACACTTAGAAGTTGAAAGAATTTTTCCACCCACCTTTCAAACTTCAAGTGGAGCCTTCAAAAATGAAATTCCTTCTTTGAGCCTCAACCTCACGGTATAAGCATCTCAAGGCAGCCCCTAGGTCCAAAATTTTAAGGTCCTTGAGTTTTATTTAGGTACTCAAGTTATGAAGAAGAAAAAAAAATTACAAAAACCCACAATCTTACCTTAATGTATTGATTTTTGTAGTAACAAGTTGACTCCAATATTTCCATCCAAAATTCCTTCTTCTTCACCTTTTCAAAGCTTAATCTACTGTCCTAAGCTCAAAGGGCAGCCCTTAATATGAACCCAAACAACATGGTCACAAATCAATCCAAAATAGGAAGTAAAATTTAAGAAAAATTCCACTAGTCTTACCTTCTTGAAGTCTAAGGTATAGAGTTATTTCTTCTTCTTATAATCACCACTAAAATGTCCAATTTCTTAGCACTTGAACATCATTTTCAAAACTAGGAGGGAGTGGAAAAATAAATAAAGCTTAGTGTTTAAAGGCGGGTGAGAGTTCAGTCAAGAAATAGAAGAATTAGAAGATAAAATTTCTTACCCTTTGTTCTTGTTATTTTCGTCCATTAGAGAAGAATGGGAGAGAGTTTTGTTTGTTTTTGTTCAAGTATGGAGATGATGAGGAGTTGGGAGATTGAATAGATGAAATAAAAAAAAATATTCCTCCTAGTAGTACCTATGGCCGAAAGTGTAGTAAGTAGTAGGATTATTTTTGTGTTTTTTTTTTCTTTTGTTTGTCTTGGCAATTGATGGTCAATATTGGATGTTTAATGGCTGCATGATTGTTGGTGGAAAGGAGTGAAAGTGGTGTAAAAAGAAAGCATGAAAAAAAATGGTTATGGTGGAAGATGTAGTGTAAAGAAGAAATAAAATAAGTAATGTGAGGTTATTGATAATTTTTGTGCTACTACTTGGTCTTGTTGGCCGATCAAACCTCTTCTCCCCCCTATTTATGTTTGTTTTTTTTTTCTTTCTAAAATTGGTAATAATGGTGTTAAATAACATTAAAATCAATTGTACAAGTCAAAAATATCAATCAAGCAATTTTAAGTATTTGGAAATATATATAGCTATATATAAATATTAATTTTTGAAATTATAAAATAAAAATAAATATACTATGGTACAAGAAGTTTACTAGTTAGTCGTTAAGAAAAGAAAATCTAACCGGCCAATGTAACACATTAAGAGTGGAATGAAATCGATTATCGTTAAAGAAGTAAAAATAGGTGTTATTAACATACACCACAAAATAAAAACGAGACTTTGTTATTTTCAACAAAAGAATTGGATCTTTATAGAACAAATCTAAAGTACTATTCTTTTGAAAATAGAAATTTTGTACTCTATGACCTTTCAAGACAAGGTATTGTATTTTTTTTAAAATACTAATTTAGTAGTAGATAATTTTCAAAGATGAAATAGATAACCAATGTTAAATCCATTAACATAATATGAATCGCAAAATAAATAGTAAATATGAGAATAAATTATTAGAATATTTAAAAATTGCATCGGAAAAGAAAAAGTATTGCTTGTAATCGTGTCGTCTACGGTTGAAAAATCCAGGGCTTCACATTCTCCCCTCCTTAAAGGAATTTGGTCCCCAAATTCTCTTCTGACATAATTCCTTTCAAATTTTTAGATGAGATCCATACTTATTGTACCTATTCATGAAGGATCTATCCCATCCTCAATATCAAAACTTAGGCGGCATAGAGGCGCTTATATTCGATCCAAGTTTCCATCACTCAATTTCCAATAATCATTCTGCAAAATATTTCTAATAACCTTAGTGGTACTCAAAACTTCTTGTCATCACCTTGTAATAGACACTATTCATAGTACCCTTTTCATGTGATCCATAACATTTGCACCACTATTCGATTATCACTTAACAAATCATTTCTACTCCATATTTCATTCTAATGTACTATTCCCATAATTATTATCTCGAAACATACTTCTCATAATCCAATCCGGAATATATCCTTGCTTGTCACAGCTAGTTAATATTTCATTTACCTATGCAAGTGATACTCATTATAATAGAGTCGATTTAACTAAATAGTCGACACCTATTTATATCGTCATATATTTCCTCGAACAATTGTTAGTAGATTTCATCGCTTAAAGCGCAGGATCAACTCAAAATCTCCACCCATCAACATATAATAGTCGAGACCTCAAAAATCTTTAATAAGTCATTTCCAAAGGTAATCATAGGAGTTGCTCATACTAAAATCCTGATAGCAATTAAAATTTCCCATACCCATAAGGACTTTCATTATTCAAATAAAGTCACGTTTCTTAAATACCTCATATAAAGTACGAGTGTCCATTCCATCATTAGTTAATCAATACTTAAATAATCGACAACTATGTCACAGTCAACCAACTTAATTAATAAACCAATTCAAATATCAGATGAGTGTCTGAATCACAATAATAGTCACAATAAAAATAGTTCATAACTCAGACATTATAACTTACAAAACACTATGCGGCGACATCCATTCGAGGACTTATAATATTCACATACTTAACGTATCTTATCCGTGATACCCAAAAACACATGTCAAATTTCCTTACTTAAGCTTATAACTACCATCGGTAAATCATAGTTAGTGATTCCCACACTATCATTCTCCAAAGTAATATCATTAGGCATCTAGATTCCATAAGGTGTCCTATAATCAAATCATATACTGTTAAGTGATAACTATATATCCTTCAAGTCTCATCATATCGGAGCATTGTAACTTCCAAATTAAGAAATTTATAAATCACCTAACGTCCAAATAGAGGAATATCCGGATATCTTAACACTATAACAACCCTAAAGAGTTCAAATATTCGTCCAAGATTCAACTTAGATCATCTAGTAGCGGTACCCAATCCAAGGTCAGAGGAACCTATCCTGGGTTAGCTCAGTGTAAGTTTCCATCTTACTAGCCGAGCTCTGATACCATAACTGTCACGCCCCAAACGTGATGCGACGACGATCAATCACTTAAACAGAAATAAACCCAACATTCTAGAAAACGATGCAACAATCCCAAGTGAAACAAGGTCTAAAGCAGCGGAAAACTACAAGTACAACAAGATTACAATTACATCCCAACAACTTAATAGCTTACAGTCCAGAACTAGGAATAAAGTACACATCATATCACCATCTTAAGTGTCAAATGGTCCTACGCCCTTAAATTACAGTCCAGAATGCAAAGGAAATAAAAGAGTTCAACAGCAGTAAAATAAAGGAAAACAATCCAGCAACATAGATAACGATAGGAAGTAAGTCCAACGGGCGGAGCCGAGAGTTCAATCCAAGGCAGGTTCAGCTTCTTCGACAAAGTCATCTTCTAAGGTTAGAAAACAGGAGGGGGTGAGACAGAAATATCAGTGGATGGGGTGATCGTGTGCAAGTGTGGCGATATATATAGTTAATGCGAGAAATTTAGTTGCATGAAAACACGTGAGAGATGATGCATAAATTCACACACAGTCCACAAGCGTCATGAAAAATATATTTATGTAATATACTTATAATTGCCTTTAAGGCTTTTAGGGGTCCAATTGTTATGAAATTTGAACCTTGGGTCCAGGGTATAATTATGTTATAGTTAAATTAGTATTTCCAGGTGCATGGACTGCATAAGTCCTAGAAATTGTATCTTGGTCCTCAAGTTTAATCTTTTACAATTTGGTCCCTCAATTTTTATAAAATTACTTTCCAAGCTCTAAACACTTGGATTTTTGGAATACACTTAAAATATGTTATTTCCAGTCCCTTAAGAGTTAAAATTTCAAATTTTAAAATTAGGGTCCGGTACAGTTTTGAAATTTGCAAAATAGCCCTTAAATTTCTCAAATTTTACAATCTAGTCCTTGGGCTTTTAAGGGTTGATTTTATTTATCTAAAAACTCTTAAAACTTTAATAAAATATCAAAACATAATTTTTGAACCTGAGTTCAGTCCCAAAAATGAAAAATTACAGAGGGTCCCTTAAGTTTTATTTTTTTCTTGCAATTAAGTCCACCAACTTTCCATTTTTGCATTTTAAGTCCAAAAATTGAAATTTTATCAATTATGCTCGACTTGTCCAGGTTATAAATCATTCAAAACATAGATTTCAAGAGTCATACACATTCATATCCTTCTCATACAAAATTTCATCAAGTATAACAATAAAGTGTACATGTATGCCCTATTTTTCGATAAATCGCATTTTTGAGCAACACTTGAGAATTTTTCCAACTTGATACAAGAAAATAGCATGCAATACATAATATATATCTCAAGTGCTCAAAATCAAAATACTACATGCATTTTTAAATAAAACACTTAGAAGTTGAAAGAATATTTCCACCCACCTTTCAAACTTCAAGTGGAGCCTTCAAAAATGAAATTCCTTCTTTGAGCCTCAACCTCACGGTATAAGCATCTTAAGGCAGCCCCTAGGTCCAAAATTTTAAGGTCCTTGAGTTTTATTTAGGTACTCAAGTTAAGAAGAAGAAAACAAAATTACTAAAACCCACAATCTTACCTTAATGTATTGATTTTTGAAGTAACAAGTTGACTCCAATATTTCCATCCAAAATTCCTTCTTCTTCACCTTTTCAAAGCTTAATCTACTGTCCTAAGCTCAAAGGGCAGCCCTTAATATGAACCCAAACAACATGGTCACCAATCAATCCAAAATAGGAAGTACAATTTAAGAAAAATTCCACTAGTCTTACCTTCTTGAAGTCTAAGGTATAGAGTTATTTCTTCTTCCTATAATCACCACCAAAATGTCCAATTTCTTAGCACTTGAACATCATTTTCAAAACTAGGAGGGAGTGGAAAAACAAATAGAGCTTAGTGTTTAAAGGCGGGTGAGAGTTCAGTCAAGAAATAGAAGAATTAGAAGATAAAATTTCTTACCCTTTGTTCTTGTTATTTTCGTCCATTAGAGAAGAATGGGAGAGAGTTTTGTTTGTTTTTGTTCAAGTATGGAGATGATGAGGAGTTGGGAGATTGAATAGATGAAATAAAAAAAAAATATTCCTCCTAGTAGTACCTATGGCCGAAAGTGTAGTAAGTAGTAGGATTATTTTTGTGTTTTTTTTTCTTTTGTTTGTCTTGGCAATTGATGGTCAATATTGGATGTTTAATGGCTGCATGATTGTTGGTGGAAAGGAGTGAAAGTGGTGTAAAAAGAAAGCATGAAAAAAATGGTTATGGTGGAAGATGTAGTGTAAAGAAGAAATAAAATAAGTAATGTGAGGTTATTGATAATTTTTGTGCTACTACTTGGTCTTGTTGGCCGACCAAACCTCTTCTCCCCCCTATTTCTGTTTTTTTTTTTTCTAAAATTGGTAATAATATAAAAAATTAAAAATACAAAAAATATATATAATGAATTTATTGACTGTCGATATTCATTCGGTAAAAATAAAAAATATATAAAAATATAAAATTAATTTACCGACAGATAAAAAAGTTCTAACTGTAAAAAAATTAAATAATAAATAAATAATGAAAAAATAATTTACCAATGGAAAAAATTCCTAAATAATTACCGACAAAATCAATTTTAATTGGTAATTTTTTTTAAAAAAAAAAAAAAAGTTAACGATGAAATTGGTCTCTGTTAGTAAAAATTAAAAAATAAATAAATAATAATAATAAAATATATGCATGCGCATTTTTCGTCGGTATTATGATGGAATTAATTACCTCCGTAAAAAATAAAAAAATAAAAAAGCAAAACTAAAATACTTTTAAAAAGAAAACAAAAATTCAGTAAAAAAATAGAGTACATGATGTCTACGATTTTTAGGTTTGGTAATTTTTTTATCTTCACCTATTTCGTGACATCAGTTAATTAAATAAATCATTGACATGATTTAATGATAGCTATATAATTTTGTATCCAAAATATAGCCTAAAAAGTGTTAAAATATAGCCTAAAAAGTGTTACAATTAATACAATATACTGTTGCCAAGAGTGCTTCTTAAATAAAGAGATACCTATTATAACAATAAAAAATGATACTTAAAAAGTGTTACTTATTTAAAAGTGTTACATATAAGCGTTACATATTGATAAAGTGCTACAAAAGTGTTACATAAATATTACAATGTAAAAAGTGTTACAAACACGTGTTATATATGTACCTTATGTAAAAGGTGCAACAAAATTTGTGTCACCTAATGTCATTTATGTTGTAATGCATAAAAATGTAATAATAGAATGTATATTAGGGGAAAGCAGCAGGGAGAGATCTTTCGATGCTACTAAGGAAGAACCAGACTAATTCTCCAACACTAGAGAACTACCGAGCAATTCATTAAAAATAAGTTTTTCCTTCTTCTTCTCTTTCTTTCCCGTATAATTCATGTGTTAATTCGTATGCATCGAAATTCTTTTGTGCGTTATTTGATGGATTAATTATATATTCTAGGGGCTTGATGTAATCTTGTTTGATCTGTTTGATTTGTAGATCTATTTTATTTCATTCAATTCATAGTTTAGTTGTGTTATTTGTATTAATTACATCTTGATTACCTGGCCATTAATCTTTGATGCCTGATGTGTTAATCCACATTCTAGAGAAGGGATTTAATACCAGATCTAGAATAATACAACATAGGAAATTTGATAATCGAGAGACTTATAAATCCTTTGAAGTTGTTATAGAAATTCCATTGTCTATTTAGAATTATAATTCTTGAGATTTTTATATAGATATCGAAATCTTGTTTTGTAATTTAAAATCACTAGGCACTCGAGAGAGGTAGTTGATTAAATTGGGAATTTCAACTTATAAACCATTGCTTGAAATATATATAGATTGTTTAGCTTACATAAGTGATAACTTGATGAAATCAACCTCTAGAATAATTCTCCCATAGATTTAGATGTTTTTATTTTTATTTTTATTTAAGTATTGTTAATTATAAATCCACAAATCCATCTATTATTGATCAGTCAAATATAGCAAATGTAATTTATACTTGGTACTTACACACATATTCCTTGAGGATACGACAATCCTACTCATTACACTATATTAAAACTTGACAACCGTACACTTGCGGTAAATTAGGTGAGTATTTTTACTCCTAACATGTAACATTCACAATATTAATTTAAATAAATAACTAAAAATATAAAATTTAAAATATTTTTTATCATCAACAATATTTAATGTAACAAATAAAAGAATAATTGGACCATTTTTGGTTAAAAATGTAACTTTGATGTCCTATGGGACCCATTTTGTCATCAATAATTTTCTTCGTTAATTTTTAAATGGAAATCACGCCACAATTTAATTTTTGTGTCCTATGGGACCATTTTTGGATAAAATTATAAATTTTGGACTAAGTGAGAACAATGAGACTAAAATCGTCAGGTGCCCAGTCTTATGGGACCAAAAGTGATTTTTTCTCGAATTTATGATACTTTTTTTTGTCATAAATTAGCATATAAATTCTTAATTATCATGAATAATAGTTAGGAAACTGATAATGAAGTGTCAGGAGCTCAATTTAATCGATAATGTACCTATTTTAAACGGCTAAATTGCAAAATATGCCCTGCAACTATTGGATGGTAGTGAAAAAGGAAAAAAAAAAACTTATTCAACTTGCAATTTAAGACAATAATTTTAAAAAAATAGCAAATTGAGTACTAAATTGGCCGGTGATTTCAATTTTTCCCGGAATCAATTCTTAATTTGGGAATTTTATTTATCCCAATCCTAATTATTGGCTGGACATATGACATGGCAAATTCACCATGACTTGGATAAGAAAAAGAGAAGCAGAAATAACTACACATCCCCTCAGCAAAATCGAGCCCCAAATAAACTGGAGGAAAATCCAAAAAATCGTGTGATAGAAGTTATGTGAAACTCTTTGGAACCTTATTTGGAGAAGTTTTCATTCTTGCCTTGAATTTTTGATTTTTTGGGTTTTCTCCAGTTTATTTGGGGCTCAATTTTGCTGATGGGGATGAGTAGTTTTATTTCTTTTTTTTTATTTATCCAAGTCATGGTAAATTTGTCATGTTATATGTTCAGTCAGCAATTATGACAGAAATAAATGAAATCCCCAAATTGAAAATCGATTCAGGGGAAAATTTAAATCGTCGGCCAATTTAGACCTCAATCTGCCATTTTTTTTTAAATTATTGTGTTAAATTGCAAGTTGAATAAATTAGTGTCTTTTTTTGTCACCACCCAATAGTTACGGGGCATATTTTGCAAATTAGCATATTTTAAAGTTAATGATTTATCTTATTTCATAATTGTGAAGATCTTCAGCAAAGCAGGTAAACATCAAATTGAAGCTCGAATAAAGTTTAAAAGAATTAAAAGAAATACAATGGTAAAGAAAGAAAAGGCAAATTGGATAATGCAATATTATTTTTCATTTTTTAAAATTTATTATTTATTGTGTTTGAAACGTATCTAACGTGCCATAAGCTGTGTTTGATACGCCATTAAATGTATTCAAAATTTTATAACAATCAAATTTGAAGTTCCGTAACCCCTAAAAAATAAAAATCACACGTCTAGAAGATTCAATTTTACTATTTTAGTCCAAATTGTTACATAATTCAATCGACATATTTTATTTAAGTTTGTATAGAAATTATAGCAAGGGCGTTTAGCTGAGTCAGCCCATGTGATCGTAGTTTACATATGAATTATTCTGTCAAATAAAACCAATAAACATTGACTAAGACCGAGTACAAAAGCCCCACATTTGAAAACAATTAAAATATGTTTCAGTAATTGTCCCTTCGTTTTCTTTACCCTTTCAATATAACATCCGATCATATTAGTAGATCACATGGTTCAATGCGAGTTATGACTTTGGTTGTGTCTTGATGCAGTACGGATCTTTTATATATATATAGGGGAGGATACAATGAGACCACATATTATAGTGAGACAATATGGACTCATCTCAACCATCGCTTATCTATATCAATGGCTAAGATAAATAGGGGTTAAAATTACATTAAACATTTAATTAAGGCAAAATAAGGGTATAATTGTCAAAACAAACATGTGGGGGACCATCCAAATATGGATTCAGTTATTAGGAGAGAGGAAATCACATGGGGAGAGAGAAAATCGCGAGAAAATCGCTACTTTGGAGAAAAAATCACGCATGTGTTCCGCCACGCAACGCGAGATGATGTACACTTATCATATATTTGTTGTATACTTAACATTATTTTATCTTGTATGTTTAATATAATTTTACTTGTATATTAAAATAGTTAAACAAAAACATATAGGGGCCGAGTGAATCGAGGAACCGTTAGAGAGAGAGAACCGAGAGAGAGAGAGAGAGAGAGAGAGAGAGATACACGCCATTAACATGTGGGGACTGTGGATTAAGTAAAATCAATTATAGAGAGAGAAAATCACGCTCATTATTGTACTGTATATTTAACATATATTTAATATATATTTAATACTATTATGCTGTGTATTTAACATATTTGTACTGCATGTTACAATTGTCAAACAAAAATATAAGTGTACAACAAAACACATATAAGTATACAACAAAAAATATAAGTATACAACAACATAAATACATACATCAAAATTTAACTACTTATACAGCAAAACACATCTAAGTATACATCGAAAAATATCTAAGTGTACAATAATCTCCACTGCCTCCTAGTAGGCCCTTGTTTTCTCCACGTCAGCATCGTCTTCTTCACCAATCCTCCGATCATGTCCTTTATTCTGAAACCCCAAAAATATCTCTCGAACTCCGGCACTCCGAATTTTTTTAATAAAACAAACCCAACATGTTTATCATTGCAAATGGAAAATAATACACAAGCTAAAATTAAAATATTCAATGTGCCCGGCCCAGCACAAGCAATTCAGGCATTTCCTCAAAATAATAACTATAACAAATAACAACTCCTAAATCAATGATCAGAAGCTACAGAGACACCAGAGGTTGATGGAAATTATGAATTGGATTTTGATCGGAGAAATCGCCTTCTTCGTCTTTGTCATCGCCGCTCAGCTGTCGGATTGTTCCTATTTAAAACAGGGGATATTGAAAAAAACACACCGCCCATTAGCTCTGCCATTCTCCGCCCAACCTCCGCCGTCCACCACCGCCTGCAAATCCACCCTATACCCCATGCTATGCCTCTCCATTCCAATTCTACGGTTTTGGTGGGGGAGATGAAACAAATTATTTAGTTTCCAAATTAAACTAATATTATGTAATTGTGCAATGACAAACCTGCCCTTATTAGCTTTAAAATAAAACAAAAATAATTATTAAATTGGAAATATCCCAACCATCTAAAATTTGAGATGTGTGGTCAGGATTAGTCCACACTGTCTCACTCTAATTATCTGGTCTCATTTGATCCTATTCCTATATATCAAATGAGACCAGATAATTAGAGTGAGACAGTGTGGACTAATCCTGGCCACACATCTCAAATTTTAGATGGTTGAGATATTTCCAATTTAATAATTATTTTTGTTTTATTTTTAAGCTGAAAAGGGCACGAAGGTCATTATACAATTACATAATTTCATTTTAATTTGGTAACTGAAATATTTCTTTCATCTCCCCCCAAAATCTGCCCGACGGTTCCATCGATTCAATTTTGAATTTGTCGATTTCGCGGTCTGGAGACGGAGGTTGCAGGCGGTTGAAGAGTGAGAAATCGAGAGGAAATCCACAATATAAATTGTGTGCGGAGCCGATTGTTGTTTCTGGAATCGACGACGATTCTTCATTTCTGAAAAAGGTAAGTTTTCTTTTCGATTGTAAATACGATATTCTAGGGCTTTTTAATTTTTTTAGTTTGTGTTTGTTCGAACGTAAATGTGACATTCTAGGGTTTTTTAATTTTTTTTTTCAGATCGTTTTTGTTCGACTGCAAATGTGAGTGTCTAGGGTTTTTTAATTTTTGTTTTTAGTTCGTGTTATTGTGTTCTGACGTAATTGCTATTTTTTGCGAATGGAAATTGTTATATAGATTTTAGTTTGTGTTTTTACGTGATGGTGGCTAAGGTTTTGTTAATGGAGGTTCTAGGTTTATTCTAGTTGATGAAGATGAAGTATTGGTTTGTAGGTATGATGCATTCTTATATTTGTGTATAGGTAAATATGTACTTATATGTGTTTCGACGTATAGTTAGATGTGATTCAGTGTATAATTAGAATTAATATTTGTTGTATATATAATTGTTCTGAAAAGTGTAATCTCTATTATTTCATTTTTTGTGTTGTTTACTTACATGTGTGTTGTTGTATACTTATGCATGTTTTTATGTATAATTAGTTAGTGTTTGATGTGTGTGTCTATGGTTCTATATATTGTGTTTTGTTGGATTCTTCTATTTATTTTGTTGTACATGTATTTGTGTTTTGTTGTATAATTATAGATATAGATATATACTTATTTTTGTATTTTTTTGTTATTTGGTAGGAATATTGTATCTGCAAGCATGGTAAAAAGAGGTAGAAAAGGTGGCGATGTTGGCGAGGGCAGTGGGCAGGGGCAGGTGTCTTCTGCAAAGAGGACGAAGGGAACGGGTGGGAATGTGAAGGATTCATTCCCAAAGTTAGTGACCCACTCAACAACAACATTATTTGTTGAATCAATGAAAGGATTGAATCCACAACAGAAGAGGTCAGTTATGGAGATGGGGTTTGAGACTTTATTGGAAGTTAAGATTGACAAATTCTCTTCCCGAATGATGTATTGGTTGGTGAATAGTTTCCATCCTGCGAGTTGTGAACTGGTTTTAAACGGTCGAAGGTCACTCCATTGTGGTGTGAAGGATATTGAAAGGGTTCTTGGGTTCCCTAACGGGAATATACCTATTGTAAAGAAGACGAAGTCTGATACGGGTGAATTGTATTATCAGTGGCGCGATTATTTTGAGCCTAGTGCAAGTGGTGCGTATAAAATAAAGGTTGAGGTTGCCCGACAGAGAATGATGGATGAGTCTGACGGTGGTCGTGGTTTAAGAGACATTTCATTGCGTTGGTTGATTGTTGCATTATTGGAAACGTTATGTCCGGCTATGTCAACCCGTTGATTATGAAGTGCCTGGAAGATGTGGGGAATATCAGAAATTTAAATTGGTGCGAGTACACTTTGGATATGCTGGTTTCGAATAGAATGAAATGGGATACTTCGAAGAAGAAGGAGTTTAATGGTCCCTTGTTATTTTTGCTTGTAAGTATTTGATTTTGGTTTTTTTTTTTTCACATTTGTTTTTGAAATATTGTTTTGTATTTTGCTAATTATTTTTTTTGTCAGGGTCTTTACATGGACAGAGTCGTGGTTTGTAATCGTCACGTTCCGAGAAGATTACCTAGTATAGTGGCATTGAGTACTGAGCTAGCCGCGGAGAGGTGCAGGACAGAGATGCGTCTTGGTCGTTTTGGGCAGGGGTCTGTGGTGGACCCATTGGGTGAGGGGCCGTCTGAAGTTCGTGAGGGCCCATATGAGGTTCGTGAGGCCCCCTCTGAAGGCCGCGATGGCCCGTCGGAGGTCCATGGTGCTACTTTGTGTGGATGTACACAGGGCTTCATTGCGGGGTGGTGGCATGCGAGGTTTTTCCATTCTTAAAGCATGTGTTTGATGTATATTTAATAAGATAAAAGTGTATAGATAATAATATTGTCATGTATTATTGATGTGTTTTTGACGTTTTATACATAAGTTGGATTTTATGGATGTTTTTGCATCATTATTTATAGTATTTACATATCAGGACTTAAATGTATAGTTAATATATTAATAGTATATGGATAGTGATATAGTTGCGTATACATAGTGAAATAGGTTGTAGATTTTCCATTGCTATACACTTAAAGTACATTTAATGTTTACTTAGTAGTAAAATATTGTATATATAGTAATATAGTTTTGTAGAGCTAACATTACTGTGTTTGTTTACAGGGTTATGTTGGGAGGGTTTTGGCTAAATTAGCCAGGGTGGCGTCTGATGTTGTCGATATTATATCCATGGTCAAGGATGCACCAAGGGAGATTGCAGCTGACCCGGGTTTCCCCAGAATCAAGGCGGTGGCGCGGAACCTGATTTGTGAAAAAGGATCGAAGGGCTCAAACGAAAAGGCCTCTGAACGTGGTGAGACTCAAAGCGACGATGCATTTTGGAATAATCCTGAAAACATAGCGGCATTGGAGAAGGTCGAGAATGTTGTGTTACAGAGGGAAAAATTCAAGAAATGGTTTGACGATGCACCGAGCTTTAGTATGGGATTTACCCAAGATTTTCCTGATCCGGTTTGGAGTTCTGTTTTAGAGACGACACGGCATTACCAGGAGGAAAATGTTGGGGGTGAGAAAGAAAAGGTCGGCGACGTTGACGACCATGTTAATGTTAGTAAATTTTTTATATGTTTGGTGTACTTGTTAATGTTGATTTTTAATTTCATTTTTTCTTGTTTTAGATTGGTGAAACGGTGGTCGGGGAGGCTGATGTTGCGGCTAGCGTTGGCGGCACTGTTGTGGCGGTAGGTGAGACCCCTGATTCGACTGCAGTCGTGGAGGGTGGAGAAAAAGTAACTGATGTTGCAGTTGGCGTTGGCGGCACGGTTGTGGGGGAAGATGAGATCCCTGATTCGACTGCAGTTGTGGAGGGTGGAGATAAAGTAATTGATGAAGCTGGGGTGACGGGCATTAATGAGGGTGGAGGCAAAACGAAGAACGAGGTCGGTACTTCAAGGGGGCGTGACAGAACTAAAATTTGTGCGAGGAAAAGTCAGAGGAAGCCTCACAAGACTGAAGTACCGACATCCCCATTTAAGTGCAGACAAATCAATGTTGCTGTGAAACTGAACAAGAATCACAACATGATAGCAAAATGGGTTTTTGAGAATCCGGATGAGGATAAGTATATATTTTTGGTTTTTGTTTCTTTTATTTATTTTTAAGTTTTTTAACAGTTGCTTACATTTTTTTAATTTTTGTATAGGGATGAGGTCAAGAACGAAGTTATTTTCAAGGTGGGTGATCGATTATTGTATAGGGATGAGTTCAAGTCCATGAGACCGGGCCGTTATGTCAGTGTAGATGTGCTTGATGTTTGGTCGGTGATTTTGAACTCTAAGGAGAAAGTTAAGGCTGCTAGGTCACCGTCGAGATTTTTCGCAACGACGTATTGCACGGTATGTGTTTATTGTATAGATAGTTTGATATTGATGTATAGTTAGATATAGTTTCTTGTATAGTTAGTCTAATTTTTGTTGTATATTTAGATGCTATGAGTTTGATGTGGAGTTAGAAATTATTTGTTGTTTAGATATTGATAGTTTGATGTGCAGTTAGGCATATGTTGATGTATATTTAGTGGGTTTTTCTATATGTATTATAATTAAATTATATGATTTGTGTAAAGGCCAGCACAAGTCTAACCTTAATTATTGCAGTTGTTCATTGTTGTGATGCCAAGTAAGGAGCTTGATGAAGAAGGTCTGTTGGCATTATTTTCACGTAATTTTGATGCCGAGTTTCCCGAGGCCAATTCTGTTAGGCTGCAAGCCATTGATATGGGTTTTTTTTATTTGTTTGTGTTATATTGTGTTTTATTGTTTTAGATTGTCGTGGGCTAAAGCCTAAGTCTCACGATATCTTTGGTTGGTTATTTTTTATTTTATTTTGCAGTTTTTCTTCCCCATATGCAAGAGTGAACATATTTATGTTATCTGCTATGATATTAAGAGGAGATTTGTTCACATTTTGGACAATTCAAGTGTTGGTGGCGCAGACTGTGCGAAGTATGAGCACACACCGACGTGGCTGGTAAGTTATTTAAATGATTTTACAGTGTTTTATTGTATAGTTAGACTTACTTTATTGTATATATAGGCTTAGTTTGTTATATTGTTAGTTATAATCTTCAGTTTACATATAAGCTTATTTTGTTGTACAATAGTCATTGTTTTGCTGTATAGGTAGTATAATTTTTGTTGTATTAGACATAATTTGATGTGTAACAGTATATTTAACTGATTTGTCTTCATTAGTTGTTAATTTGTTGTTTTTGTTATTCTTGGACAGACTGCATTGTTCTCCAAGTATTTGCTTGCTCGAGGATGCTACCAATCGTCGTGGGTTGTTGAAAATTCTGATCTGTTGAGGGTTGCAATGCCTTGGAGAGACGAGGAGAATAAGATTGACTGTGGTGTGTTTGCAATGCACCACATGGAAATGTATATGGGAGGAGGGACGCAGAACTGGGATGCGGGTCTTGAGAAGGGAAATACTGCCTTGCTTAATAAGTTGAGGACTCTATATTGCGCTGCTATTGTCGAAGACGATATTAATGAAGTTAAAGAGACGGCGCTGGCGGAGGCTAAAAAATTCTCGACTGGTAAAAAAAAGGCCTAGGACTCGTATTTGTATTTTAATCCACACATTTTTGGGAATTATGAAACGATAATCTAGTGTTTTGTGTATTTTGTTTATATTCCATGAAGTATTGTAGTAGTTGTTTTGACTCTTTTAGTTGTTGGGAAATTTATTGCTTAGATTTTGATTAATGCCATGTAAAACTTAGACTAGAAAGTTGGCACCCCATTTTCCTTGTAATTTGCATTGTAATAGATAGGGCCGCATTTAGCCGAGTCAAGTCGCTATGCCTGGATATGCAAGAAGTCAACTGGAGACTAAAATGAAGACTCCGCTGTAAAGCAGCTGAGTATGGCAAGAAGGAGAAGTCAAGAACTCGGCTGAAGGAGTATCACCGATACAACAGAGAAAGTGTCGACCAAGTCAACTCAAGATAACCAAGTCTCAAGTTGAAGTGACGATGAGTCTCTCAATCATTGGAGCAGGACTCAAGTCACCTGGGAAAAGGCATCAAGTCATGACAATCGAAAAGAATCCGTTGCCGCAAGTCAAGAATATTACCTAAACAAGTAATACTTACATGCTTTGCCATGTCTTAAAGTGCTCAAATGCGTGCAAAATGAATAAACCAATGGGAAGCATCGCACCTTGTGTCGACTTTGAAAAGTCAATGTTCATTTAATACGAGGATATGTCAATATCAAGGACTGCAACAAGACAAGCCAACGAACACAAGTGATTTTTGAAAATCAGCCTATCTCTTCAACGGACAGATTTTCGAAAGCTCACTATAAAAGGCTGAGGAATCACTTTGAGAAAAGGTTACCTTGACAACCTGAACCATTCAAGCTATTATTCGAATCAACCTGCAATTCACTCTCAAGTTATTCAAGCAAATCCTCAAGTCTAAATTTCGAAGGAAATTGATCCAACACCAAGCTGTGAAGGAAAGACAACTTCAAACTGTTGAAGAGGAAACTTTTGAAGAATCAAAAGGGGTCTACATTCCAAGGAGGATTGTAGAAAGGTTCAAGGTCGAACCAATATCAAGTTATTGGAGGGCTTCGTGATCAAATCCAAGAAGCTTGAGCAAGTGAGTCAAGTAGAAAGCGGTGCGCAAACCGCCTGCGTGAAGAAGTTGAGGTCGGACGAGAAGCCACCGTGTGACCAAGGCATCTCCAGACTGAGTCCCAAAGGATCAACTCAGCTGTGTGATCAAGACTTGTATCTGGACTGATAACCACTTTGTACTCTGATCAATACTTAGTGGATTCCTCCAGGAGTTGGAAAAGAGAGGAGTAGAAGGATTACCCCATCTTCGAACCTCTATAAAAACTATTGTGTCATTTACATTTTAGCATTTATTTTCTGCATATCATTTAATATCTGCTGATAATTTGCTATCCAATTGATAATTAACAAAGTGCTAAAACCAAGTGTTAAAACAAACTTAAACCAAATTCAAGGGTGTTAAGTCTTCCGCTAAAAATCTCATCACAGCCAATTTAAGGTTTAGACTAAACAGCTGAGTTATTCTATCAACGGCTCAATCGAGTCTGTTGAGTGGCTAACTCTGCTGGTTAACTAACTTAGCTGTCCCTCAAGGACTTAGCTGTGTATTTAACTCTGTATTATTTTACAAGGACTAAAATCTAAAAGTTGGTAAGGTTTATTCAACTCCCCCCCCCCCTTCTAAACCTTACTCACACCCCTTGGGACCTACAAGTGGTATCAGAGCGGTTGGTTCATTGAGCCTTCCGCACTGGTTACTGAACTAGATCTCCAATCTTTCAAAGTAGTTTGTAACACTTGTTCTTTCAAAAGCCATTTTTATTAACAGCAAAGTTATTATCATAAAAGCAAATTTGACACGCATTCCTATGTTCACCATTGAAGAATTTGATGACTGGAAAATACGTATGCAGGCTCATCTATCAGCTTTACATGATGAGATGTGGATAGTAATAGAGGATGGGCCACTGCAAATAATGAAGGTGAACACAGCTGCAAGGAGAGCAGCAATGCAATTGAGGAGAAGAGGTCGCTCCTCCTAGACCAAATTATGGTTGAAAAACCAAGAGCCGAATGGACAAATGATGACAGAAAAAGATACAACCTTGACAATGTGGCCAAGGATATACTTTACAAGACTTTGGACAAAGTGATGTTCAACAAAGTCAAATCTTGCAAGACACGAAAGAAATGCGAATAAATTAACCTTAATTTGTGAAGGATCTGAGCAAATCAAGGAAAACAAATTATCTGTTGTTGTTCAAAAATCTGAAAACTTTAAAATGCTTGCAGGTGAAACGATGGACCAACTGGATGCTAGATTTACTAAAATTACAAATGAGCTCTCAGCACTTGGAAAGGAATACACACAAAAGGAAATGTGCATGAAGATACTAAGGAGCCTCTTAGCTGAGTGGGAAATGAAGACCATGGCCCTAAGGCACTCGATGGACCTATCAAAAACATTCAATCATGAACTATTCTCAGACCTCAAAGCTTATGAGTTTGAGCTGAGAAGAAAGGATCAAGAGGAGATAGTTGTACCCAAAACAGTTGCACTCATAGTCAAGGAAGGGAAGAGAGCTGAGACCAAAGAAATCATTGGCCAGGAGAAACTTGCCTTGATGGTTAAAAGATTTAACAAGTTCTTCAACAAGAACTACAAAAGAAACAAAGGTGAATCCTCCAGAAGGAATTCAGCTCCCTCTAAGTCAAGAGAAGATAGGCCACCAAAGAGAGCTGAGTATCAAAAGGTCGAATATCAAAGAGCTGACAACCCAAGAAATAAGAGAGCTGATCAAAAAGTTGAAAACCTGTGTTGGAATTGCAGACAACCAGGACACTTTGCTATTGACTGTCCATATCCTATAGTCAATAAATACAGGAATGAAGAAGAAAGAAGAGTCTTCAGAGAAAGAAGGCAAGAAAAGAAAAGAGCAATGTTGGTCAAGCGAGATCAACGATCTGACTAATTCAAAAGAAGCGGCGGAGACTCGAGAGTAGTGAAGCGACTACTCAAGTGACTCAAGAAAAGACCTTAATCTGTCCTAATGGCTAAACAACAAGATCAACCTGACCAAGAAGATGAGGTACACTCTAACTCATCTCATTCAGATTCTAGTGATAGTGATTGTGACACACACACTTCATCACCCACTGATCTTTATGATTCATTAGGCAAAATGATGAAAGACTTTGAACACATTAAATCCTCACACTCACTATTAAATGAGGAAAACAAACCCATTTAAGCCAAAACTCACAAAATGACTAAGGAGCCGAGTACTCTAAGTCACATAGCCGATGAGAACAAAGAGTCAAGGCCGAGAATGCTAAACTAGTAGCAGAGATAATAATCAATAGAAAAGAGAGAAAATGATCTCAAAAATGTGATTGCTTCATTCACAAAGGCATCTAAATCATTGGATGACCTTATCATGAGCCAAAAAGAATGTGGAGACAAGACAGGCATAGGATTCAATTCCTTTGTACACAGTCAAACTCCAAGAGTGATCTGGGAAAAAGGATCTTCAAGTAATGAAGCATCTCAAAAATCCAAGACACCAAATGTTGCACACACATTCATTCCGAAGCACAATCACAAACAAACTGGCCTTGGATATAAAGGAAAAGGAAAACAGCCAATTGAGTATGCTGAAAGGACAACTGAGAAGAAATCCAACAGAGTTCCTCAGCAAACTCCAAACAGGAAGTACTCTGTGAAGAAGAAACAGAGCTACCAAAATCCCTAGAAGTTCTATCAAAGGAACACAAATGATGGGAATGGTAGAAACTACCCAAGTCAAGTTGATTGGAATAATGTGAAATATCAGCCAAGACCTATGGAATACATGCCAAAATGGCAAAGACCTAGAACTCAAAGAAAGGTCATTCCAAAGGCAACAGAGATATCATCAGCACACATATGCACCCAAGCACTACACTCAGAGATATCAAAACTACCCAAAGAAGGCAATTGCTAAAACACACACACAGGCATACAGACAAAAGAGACAGTTGTATGAACCTAAAATCCCCAAGCAATTTGTCAAAGTGAATTATGATTATGGCACAGATAGATGGCAACCCCTTAGAGTCAAATCATTTGGCTATATGTTGGTTGGATCATCTTACAGTACTAACCCCCCAGGACCCAGACAAGTATGGGTACCTAAAAACTAATTTCCTTGATTGCAGGTTCAAGGAACAACTGAGTGCTAATGAACCTGGTATATGGATAGTGGATGTTCCAGACATATGACAGGAAACAAGAAAAATCTGTCAAAATTCAAGGAGATTAGAGGTGCAAAAGTCATATTTGGAGGAAATAAAGCTCCAGGGGAGATTAGAGGCACTGGATCCATCAAGAAAAATGGATTAGAAATCACAGATGTTGCATACGTTGAAGGCCTCAACTTCAACTTGTTAAGCATCAACCAACTCTGTGACAATGGCTATAATGTTGGATTCAATTTGGGAGTATGCCAAATCAAAGACACTGAATCAAATGAAGTAGTGTTGCAAGGATCCAGACAAAAGAACATGTATGTGGTAGATTGGTCGACTGCCACACCAAGCACTTATCTGCTAGCAAAGAGTACAGCCGAATCAAGTTGGCTATGGCATAAGAAGCTGAGTCACCTGAATTTCAAGACAATCAATAAGCTTGCAAGGAGTAATCTTGTAGAAGGATTTCCAGACTCAGTGTACAAGAAGGAAAGTGTTTGTGATGCATGCCAGATGGAAAAACAGATCAAATCATCATTCAAAGAGAAGTCAAGTCCATCTTCAACAAGGATATTGCATCTATTGCATATGGATCTATTTGGTCCAGTTGAGCCAGCTAGCATAAGTGGAAAGAAATACACTCTAGTAGTGGTGGATGATTACTCAAGATATAGATGGACAACCTTCATGTGTAAAAAGAAGGAAACTTTGCAGAAGTTACCTCAACTGATGAAAAGAGTTCAAAATGAGAAGAGTCAAACCATTATAAAGATAAGATCTGATAGAGGAACTGAGTTTGTCAATGGAAAAATAACTCAGTATTGCGTTGAAAATGGTATTGCTCATGAATTATCTGCAGCAAAGACTCCACAGTAGAATGGAGTAGCAGAAAGAAGGAATAGAACTCTCAAGGAAGCTGCAAGAACCATGTTAGCTGAAGCTAGATTGCCTAAAAGGTTTTGGGCTGAAGCCATCAATACTGCATGCTATACTCAAAATAGATGCATGATAAATAGACAGCTGACAAAAACTCCTTATGAGATTTGGACAGGGAGAAAGCCTAATGTTGCATACTTTAGAATATTTGGATGCAAATGCTTCATCCACAACAATGGCAAGGAAAATCTAAAGGCTTTTGATGCTAAAGCTGATGAAGGTATCTTCTTGGGATATTTAGCTGAAAGCAAAGCCTATAGAGTGCTGAACAAAAGGACTATGGTTACAGAAGAGTCTATCCATGTGGTTTTTGATGAAGCTAATGTAAATGGAGAAGACATTGAAGAGCTAGCTGATAAGCTAAATCGCCAACTATGCGAAAGAGTCCCTATGTTGAAGTTCCGAAGTCGAGCAATTAATCAAGGTGAAGATGAGATAGTCAATCTCAAAGACAGTTGGAAAATATGCGGCTAAGTGATGATGAGAGAGCTGCTCAAGATAACACACCGCAAGACAATCAACCCACCGACTTACTCCAACCTTGATGTGAGATGGCCGAGAGACCATCCACCGAGCTAGTCATTGGAGATGTAAGAGATGGTGTAAGAACCGATCCGAGCTCAACAAGAAGAATGTTCACTTGTTTTATTTCCCAAATAGAACCTAAAGATGTGTACCAAGCATTGGATGACACACATTGGATTCAAGCCATGCAGGAAGAGTTGAATCAGTTTGAGAGAAATAAAGTATGGGAATTGGTGCAAAGACCAACCCATCAAAATGTTATTGGCACAAAATGGGTTTTCAGAAACAAGATGAATGAAGAAGGTTCAGTGGTAAGAAACAAAGCAAGATTGGTAGCCAAAGGGTATTGCCAAGAGGAAGGAATAGATTTTGATTAAACATTTGCTCATGTTGCTAGATTAGAAGCAATAAGGATGTTTCTTGCCTATGTTGCACACAAGAACTTCATTGTATATCAAATGGATGTAAAAAGTGCATTCTTAAATGGATTATTGGAAGAAGAAGTCTATGTTGAACAACCTCCAGGATTTGAGCAGAAGACTCTTGGAGATAAGGTGTACAAGCTCAAGAAAGCCCCATATGGATTGAAACAGGCACTTAGAGCGTGGTATGATACATTATCTCAATTTCTGACAGATAATAGATTCACCAAAGGCAAAGTGGACAGAACACTCTTCAAAATTCAAGATGGAGAGAGTATACTGCTTGTTCAAATATATGTGGATGACATTATTTTTGGATCCACAAACAAAGAGCTGTGTGATAAGTTCTCAAACCTCATGCAAGGCAAATTTGAAATGAGCATGATGGGAGAACTGACATTCTTTCTAGGACTTCAAGTTAAACAGCTGAAGGATGGAACCTTCATAAGTCAAACAAAGTATACCATAGATTTAATGAAGAAATTTGGTATGGAAGAGAAATCTTCTGTGAAAATACCAATGAATACATCAGTCAAAATGGACATGGATGCAGATGGTAAACCTATGGATCAAACCAGATACAGAGCACTTATTGGATCACTGCTCTATCTCACAGCAAGTAGGCCAGACATCACCTTTGATGTAGGTGTATGTGCAAGATTCCAATCTGCTCCAAAGGAAAACCATATGACTGCAGCTAAGAGAATCCTAAGATATTTGAAGGGATGCCAGGAAGTCGGCTTATGGTATCCAAAGGAAGGTGGATTCAAACTTATTGGCTATTCAGACTCTGACTATGCTGGATGTAGAGTTGACAGGAAGAGTACTTCAGGTACATGTCAAATGCTTGGAAACAGATTGGTTTCCTGGTTTAGCAAGAAGCAAAACTCAATAGCCACATCCACAAAATGAAGTGAGTACATAGTCTGGGCAAAATTGTGCCCAAGTCTTATGGATGAGACAACAAATTGAGAGATTATGAAATTGAAGAAAAAGAGATTCCAATTATGTGTGATAACACAAGTGCTATTGCAATCACTCAAAATCCTGTGTTGCATTCAAGAACAAAGCACATTGATGTCAGATATCATTTCATAAGAGATCATGTTGAAAAGAAAGACATCACCTTGGAATATATCTCAACTAACAAACAGTTAGCTGACATATTCACAAAACCATTATTTGAATCAAGATTTGAAGAACTCAAGCATGAGCTAGGGTTAATTGAGCTGAGTTAACACCCAGAAGACTGAAGGAGAAGAGATGAAACAAGAAAAGATGAAAATAGAGTTGAGCTCGTGAATCAACTAAGTGAATCAGCCGTATCGAAAAATCAGCTGCATCGAGTTAGCTGACAGCTGGGTACCTATGTGAATAGAGAGAAGAAGAGTTGAGTCAGCTAATGAGTAAGCTTAGTCATTTATGAGTTAAGTGACAAAAACGCAGCTTGTTTTTAATAAGCGGGAATATTTTTAAGGATGACATCAAGCAAATAATGACTTCGGACAAAAAAAGTCGCACGACAAAGCATATGATTAGATATAAATGTTGCCGCATTAAATACGAGCAATTAAATGCAAATGAGACGTGCTAAATCTGAGCCGTTGATCTTGATCAAATTTCAAAAACCGAAAACACGTCCTTTCATAACCCATATATATACCATTTTGTTCAGCTTCTCTCTCACACTACTCTAAAACCGTTCATCTCTCCAGAGCAAAGAAGGCATTTTTCTCTCAAACCCTACCAAATCTTCAAAGCAAGTTCATCAAGTTCGTTCGGTAAAAATCACTAAAATGGCATCAACCTATGATTTCACCAAGCTAGGGAAACAAATTCACACTGGTTCTACCGTGGATTTCAAAGGAATGGTCAAATAGGGTTCCGATGAAACCCTTGTGAAGAAGATAGCCGACAAAATCGAGAAGTCCGGACTGAAACCCTTTCTCACAATGGAGTTTCAGATGACTTATGATGAAGAAGTCGCACAGTTCTACGTGAACGCTGAGGTTCACAACGAGGGCATCAAGTCCTCTGTTCACGAAAAGGAGTTTACAATCACTGCTGAAGATCTAGCGGAGCATTGTTTGCTGCCGTCGGAAGGAATGCCGGAGATTTTTGAGGCTGATGTAAACTTTGCTGCTGCATGGAAGGAAGTGGCCAAACCCGAATGTGCAGCGAAGGTTGTCTACACAGCTGATAAGAAGCTGTTGAAGGACGAATACCATAAGCTGATGGACATCGTCGCGAAATGTGTAGATATGAAGTTTGGAAGCTTCAACCAGTTATCCTAAACCAAGCTGATCGTCATGGCTGCGATCATGGAGGAAAAGAAAGTCAACTGGGCAGAACTCGTCTACAGCAGACTCTGCCAGAATGTTGGAAATAAGTCCTTCAAGGACGATGGGTCGTTCGGAGGATCCTTGGGATATGGCTTTGTGGTTGGCTGGCTGATGGAGGTAAAGGGCGTCCCACTCAGACATGGAAAGGCGTTCCATGTCAACAAGAAGATGTTTTGGGCAAACCTTTCAGGAGCCCAGAAGAGAGCATACGCCAAGAGGGCGGATACCAGCGAGGGGGAATCAGCTGACCCCGAGGAAACAATTATTGCCTCCCCTCCGAAGAAGAAAGCTGCCCATGCAAATGAAAGAAGATCATTTGCCCCAACAAAGAAGAAGAAAGAAAGATGCACTGCCCTGCAGTAGTCACCCGCCCCGCATGTCTCCCCGCCCTGCACCCGCATGGAGAAGGAATCTTTAATACCTTCTCCAGAATGAAAAAGAAGAGGACTCGCCAAGGTGAGAAAGGCAGCTCCCTCTAAGGCGATTCCAAAGGCCTTTACCTTTAAGGAACCGGAGGAAGTAGAACCGACATCCTCCGGTGAAAACTAAGAGAAGGAGACGACTTACCGGCGTTGAGCTTGAGAAGACAAAAGAGTCCCGCCACTCACCGAAAAAGATCTCTCGAGATCCGAAGAAGTGCGATCTCGAAATTATTGATTAAACCGCCAAGTCTGCCGAGGCCGATCAGCAGAGGCACATCGAAGACCCAGCTGTGGGATCGAATGTAAATGAGAAGTAAGAAGAAGCGGAGACAACAGAATCCCCGCGTGTGGATCGTGTCTCCACCGTCCCCGATCTTTCTTGAAGGAGTTGAGAAGCGAGTATGTTGCCTTCTATTCCCGAAAAAAAGGAAGGGCAACAGGAGATGATGATGAGGATGATGATGATGTAATTATGTACTCTCCACTGTATCCAGACATCCAAAATCGTCTGTGAGAATGGAGAAAATGGAAGTTGAGTCACTCTATGGTAGTGTTTGAACAGCCAGAGTTTATTGATGAGGAAGAGGAACTCTTCAGGTTCCTTGAAGTTGATACAGTGCTACAAGCCCTTGATGAGGATAATTGTATTAATATGTTGCAAATTCGTAAGGAGAACGAACAGGCTAGAGCAGCAGAGGAAGCAGAAGCTCGTGAGAAAGCCAGCGTTTGTCCTCTCACTGGAACCACTGATCATACTCATCCTCATCTTGACCTACTCTCAGAAAGTGATGAGGATTTGGACCCTGCTGCTGCGACAGAAAAATTGGAAATGCAGCAAGCCATGCGGGAATCCAGGATGATGCATGAGCAATAGCTGACGGAAGGACCTAGAGAGTCTTCCAAATCACAGCTGGAGATTGATCCATTGGGAGTGGTACAGCAGATTGCCACTGTTATTGCTGCCACGACTTCCCCAACTCACTCAGATGATGGATCTAGAGGACCTGGCGATGAAACTGGGAACTTGGGGACCCAAGTTGAGCCAACCCCTGCTGAAGGTGTCTTACCACCTGTCCCCACAGCTGAACACTCAAAGGACACAACCGGGAGTCTGGAGAAGAGTGACCTCATCACAAGTCACTCAGCTGGTATGCCAGCTGAGGGGAAACTCCCTCCACTGCAGCTAGGTCGGAGGATGCTGCAGATGACTCCACCATGAATCTAGGAGGCGAAGTGGAGAAGGAACAAGAAAAAGAAACACACAAGTTGTCACCGATGAAGCTCGGGCGATGAGTCTCGGTCACCAAGTGCCAACACTCTACAGCTAAGGACGCTGCTGATGCAGTCGAGGCACAAGATGGTTCTGCCCCGGGAGTTAACACTCTGGGCACTGAAAGTGCAATCCACAGAGTTGAGACTCCGGTGGATGCCACCGTAGAAGACCCTAAGATAGCTGAGTCTGTCGAAGGGAATGTCCAAGGCCTTGCTGCAGTTGAGACTGCAAGAGGTAATGAAGGCCTACGGGGGGTTGAGACTTCCCGAGGTAAATGTTTGATAAATGGTTTTATCATGATTTTGATGATTTTGATTTTACACCAAAACAATGGTTTTAAAGGTTGTCCAAATACTCCTAAATGATTTAAAATGGTTTTAATATTTTCCGGAGTATTTCTTCAAGTTTTATTTTCGACAAAATTGGACAACACTCTTAATGATTTTTTGTTAATGTTTTTTTTACACCAAAACAATGTTTCTAAATGTTGTCCTAATACTCCCGATCGATCTAAAATGTTTTCACTATTTTTCGGAGTATTTCTTGAAGTTTATTTTCGATATAAAATTGGACAACACTTTTGTTTTGAGGTCAACCGGTCGCCGTATAGGGCAACCCGTACCTGAAAGTTGAGGAAAACAGAAAACTTCATGTTTGCAGAAAATGGTCAGGGCAACCGGTCACTGTATAGGGCAACCCGTACCTGAAAGTTGAGGAAAACAGAAAACTTCATGTTTGCAGAAAATGGTCAGGGCAACCGGTCGACCTATAGGGCAACCGGTGTCGTCGACCGGTCGCCCTATAGGAAGACCGGTACCTGGGAGTAAAAATTGAAACATAACGTTTTCTTTCTTCCAAACCCATGAGGGGGACCAGTTGAGGCATAGGTCGACCGGTCGAGATAGACGTCGACCGGTGGCCCTGTGTAAATGTGTATTCTCATTTTCAAACGTCTATTTGTGCGCGACCGGTCGCCCTCAAGTTTGACAGCAAAATTCTGACCGTTGTGCAGCTGACAGCTTTTCCCTAATTTGTGGGATTGATTTCTAACAGCTATAATCTTGATTTTAATTGCAATTTTTTTGTAGATATCAGATTCCAAGAGGAGCCTATCAAGTATCAATCATCTCCTATAAATAGAGGAAGATTTGAAGCACAACAATAAGAGAGAACAACACAACACAACAAGATATTCTCAAGCAAACACTTGGTCTTCTATTGTCATTATTCTTGTTGTAAATTGCCTAGCTTATCACTTTCACATCCTTGAGGTCTAGGCTATTCTTGATTACACTTTCACTCAATTGTATAATTCATTATCGAGTTGTAATCTTGAATTTTTGGGTTATCATTCAACACAAGATATCCTTGTGAGTGTTCTTGTGGTAAGAACACACTTGGGTGATCTAGGTGTTAGGTGTAAGAAAATTGTGGTAATCTTCTTGTTGAGGTGTTGAAGAATTTGGTATTCTTCAAGGTTGAAGATTGTGGTAATCTTCACAAGGTGCCGTTGGAGATTGTGGTAATCTTCAAGAAGAGATTGTGGTAATCTCAAAGGTGCTTTTGAAGAAGAGTGTGGTGCTCTTCAAGGTGTTGTTGTAAGTTGGTGTTGTATTAATTTTGGTAATTAATAAAATCTTTTTTTTTTTTGAAATCCATCCCGGATATACTGGGGTGGTAGAGGATTAGGCCCTAGGTGGGTTGAACCTCTATAAATCGACGTGTGTTGTTTACATTCTGCACCTTTATTATTGTCTTTGAGCATTCGGTTTGAAAAAGAGGGAAAAATAGAAAAGATGGAGATAATCTATTCACCCCCCCTCTAGATTATCGTAGCCGCTTGGACTTACAAGTGATATCAGAGCCAAACTCTTTGGCAAGCTCGTTTCACATCGCGAGTGAAGAGAAACGATCGTCGGCTACAAATGAAGCTCATCTTTCCGGCACCTCCACCACCAAGCCACCTCAGTTTGATTCCAAAAATTTTATATTTTGGAAAGAAAGAATGGAATGTTATTTACAAGGTTGCGGGTTCGATATTTGGAACATCATCATCAATGGAGAATCCATTCCAATGAAAGACACACCATACACCTCCAAATCTCTCAAGGAGCTCAATGATGAAGAAAAGAAAACCATCTCCTTAAATGGTAAAGCTCTCAATATTTTGTATTGTTCACTTACTAATTTGGAATATGAACATATTGTAGGAATTCGATCGGCACATAAAGTATGGCAAAAATTAGAAGTCATCTATGGAGTATTTGCAAATGAAAGGAGTCAAACAAAAGCATCTACTTCTCAAAGGGATACAAGTTCAAATCTAAGGAACAAGCCTTTTACAACTTCCAACTATGAAGTAGTCGAACAATGTTTTATGGGCATCGAAGAAGAAAACGAGGTATGTCTTAAACCCTCTACTTCCTATGATATTGTCATTCAAAATGATTATAGTGATTTGCAAAATGATTTTGATGATCTTCAAAATGAATTCCAAAATTTACTAGTTAAGTACAAAAATTTGAAAAAGGAATTCAATGTTTTGAAAAATGAAAAGGATAGTTTATTTACTTCCTATGAATCACTATCATGTGCTCACACCACCACACTTGACAAGGTTAGAAACCTTGAAAAACAAAATAGTACTCTTGTTGAGGATATTAATTGCATGAAAAAGGATTTATCTAAATCCAACTTGAGTACCGATGAAATTGTTGATTGTTGTGATAATTCGAAACTAGAACTTGATCATAAGTTTAATGTTGTAAATCATATGAAAAAGAATCAAGTCTCTAAGCATGTTGGTCATTATACTTCTAGAATTATTACTTGCTTTTATTGCGGTAAAAAGGGTCATACGGTAAATACTTGTCGGGCTAGAAATAGCTCTAATTATTGTTGGAGACCTAAAAGTCTCAAAGCTAATCCTAAAAGACCCAAGCACTTGAGGGTACCACAAAATAATGTTGTATTAGGTACCCGGCGAAATAATAATCGGAGAAAATTCATACCGCCAAGAAGACATCAAATGACCAATTCATTTGATCAAAGGAGAAAACATTTTCAACAAAGTCATTTTCCAAGAAGAGGAAATAATCAAAAATGGGATGAACAAAATCCTTGGAAGTGGCAAAGACATCATCAACAAGATGATTTTCCAAGAGAAAGACACTTTCAAAAATGGGAAGGCCACAATGCTTGGAAATGGAGCAATTGGAGAAACCATCATCAACAAGAAGATTTTCAAAAGGGAAGATACCATCAACAATGGGAACGGCACAACCCATGGAAATGGCGAAATTGGTAAACCGTATCTCCCTATTTAAATATGCATTTTATTTTCTTTGCATGTTTTTATTTGTGTCTTTATTGCAATATGAGTTTTCATATTTTTAAAATTTAGGTCTTCAATATATTTGTGAGTTTCAAATTTTTTTTTTTTAAAAAAAAGAAGACCTTGCATGATGTTTCTAAAACTCTTGTGCATTTAATTAGACTTATGTGGTTTATTATCTCCTATGTAGTTATATAGCACAAGCATGCTTAAGATATCTCTTATTACTTAGCCTACACATGTATTATTGTGTTTGTGCAAAATTTGGTTTAAGAATTGCGTAGGATCTACATATTTTCACATATGGCCATTTACGTCATTATTTGTCAAGAAAGGCATTAATTATCGAGGTACGTTTACTTGTGTTATTCTTACTCTTATAGATTCGATATATGTATTGCCATGTGCCTATGTGCTTGTTTTTCATAGTATTTCATACAAGTGCCATTAAGAGGATTTTTAAATTTTTTTTTAAAAAAGGCACTATTCGACATTTGATTGCACATATTTACTTTCTCAACTCTTGTTCAAATACTTCTTTTAAATGAGGTCTCAACTATATGCTATCGGATTTTCAAAATTCAAAAGAGACCTTTTATAGCTTTCTTAAGCTTATTTGAACTTGCATGATTTATTAGACTCTTGATGATATTCTAAATGCATAGTATGTGTTTCTTGCTTCATGGTCTATATATATATATAGTGTCTATTCCTCCTATGCTCTTTTGCAAGATATTTTGTGATTGATGATTGAGGCATGTTTTTACACTTGGGCTATTTTTTCTTGCTTATATAAGCGATGCCGTTAATGAGTTTGTTAAGTTGTGTAGATGAGAAATGAAGTACTCCAAATATTAGTTACCTCAAAATATTTGGATGTAAATGTTCTATTGTGAACACCTTAGACCAATTGGATGCCCTATGATGATAGTAATGAAGTAGACAAAAAGGGTATTCCGGAACAAACTCGATGACCAAGGCAACATTGGTCGAACTAAGGCGAGGTTAGTAGATCGAAGGTATTTTCAAGAAGAAGGTAATTGATTTTGATGTAACATTTGCACTCATAGCACATTTAGTAGCTATTTGCATTTTACTTGCCCATTCTTGTTTTAAGAAAATTTTAAACTTTACCAAATGGATGTTAAATCCAATTTTCTCAATGGTTTTATTCAAGAAGAAGTCTATGTAAAACAACCTCCGGGGCTTTAAATTTTTCTAGGCCAAATGATTTTTATAAAAGGCCTTGTATGGTTTAAAACAAGCACCCCATGTATGGTATGATATACTTAGCCATTTTGCTAAATGGTTTTACAAGAGGTAAAGTTGATACTACTCTCTTTGTTTTTGAAAAAGGGCAAGATTGTTTACTTGTGCGTATTTATGAGAATATTTTTGGTACTACTAATGAATATTTGTGCAAGATATTTCTCCAAGTTGATGCAAGGTGTACTTGAAATGAGCATGATGGGGGAGCTCAATTTCTTGCTTGACTTCAAATTATTCAATGCCAAGTAGATGGTTATATTTCAAAAGAACTCTTGAAGGAGTTAGGCATTGAAGAAGGAAGAATCATCTCAACCTCTATGACTACCAATGAAAAGGTTGACAAAGGTTGAGAAAGGCATGTCGGTTGACAAATAAATTCGAGGTATGTTTTCTTGTATTATTCCTATAGACTCGACATTCCATATGCCTTATGTCTATATGCTCGACTTAAAAAATATCCCAACGAATCTCATTAAAGTGCCGTTAAAAGAAATTTTCAAATATTTGAAAGGCACTTCTTCCTATGACTAGTTGTATCCAAAGCTTTAAAACGTTCTTATTTTTTTGGGATTACAAGTCCGGTGAAAATTATTCAAAATATAGTTCGTCATAATCGAACTAAACATATTGAGAGTCGAAAATCTTTCTAAGGGATTGCGTTTTTAACAAATACTTGAGATGTGTTTAAATCCCGTCTCAAAGTTAACTCGCGGACATTTGTTCATTTACCGCCGAGTATTTTATCTCATTTCGAGCTTGATTATGACATAATGTATATTGAATGAGGTCTATGTTTGCATTTTACACGTTTTTAAAACTTAGGGGCGAAAAATTGGATTTTTGGATCAAACTTCGGATTTTTCAAAAAGAACCAAAACAGTGGGCTGCCAGGGCAGGGGCCGACCAGTCACCCATGCCCTGGACCGGTCGCCCTAAGGGATTTTTTGGTTAAAAATGGTTCTGTTTTCCACACTTAGCATTTTTGGCTTTTTGGTTCATTTTTCGTCCCCTTTGCAAATTTCACACACAATTCACTTCAAATGAGTTTTGATGCATGAATTATATATTTCGGGGACTACCTAGCTCGGTTATCATCATTGATGCTCATCTTTACCGATTGAATGGTAAGAATTTCACTCTCCTTAGCTTAATTGGGTTGAACCCTTGAGTTTGTGGCTTATATGTATATTTTTGATGCAATTCATATATTTTTGTAATGAGCTTATTGATTGTTGATGAATGATATTTGTTAAATTGCATTCGGAGGATGCTGCAGATGACTCCACCATGAATCTAGGAGGCGAAGTGGAGAAGGAACAAGAAAAAGAAACACAACAGGTTGTCACTGATGAAGCTCGGGCAGATGAGTCTGTCTCAGCTGAAGTGCCAACAGCTCTACAGGCTAAGGACGCTGCTGATGCAGTCGAGGCACAAGATGGTTCTGCCCCGGGAGTTAACACTCTGGGCACTGAAAGTGCAATCCACGGAGTTGAGACTCCGGTGGATGCCACCGTAGAAGACCCTAAGATAGCTGAGTCTGTCGAAGGGAATGTCCAAGGCCTTGCTGCAGTTGAGACTGCAAGAGGTAGTAAAGGCCTACGGGGGGTTGAGACTTCCCTAGGTAAATGTTTGATAAATGGTTTTATCATGATTTTGATGATTTTGATTTTACACCAAAACAATGGTTTTAAAGGTTGTCCAAATACTCCTAAATAATTTTAAATGGTTTTAATATTTTCCGGAGTATTTCTTCAAGTTTTATTTTTGACAAAATTGGACAACACTCTTAATGATTTTTTGTTAATGTTTTTTTTTACACCAAAACAATGTTTCTAAATGTTGTCCTAATACTCCCGATCGATCTAAAATGTTTTCACTATTTTTCTGAGTATTTCTTGAAGTTTATTTTCGATATAAAATTGGACAACACTTTTGTTTTGAGGTCAACCTTGTCGCCATATAGGGCAACCCGTGCCGAAAGTTGAGGAAAACAAAAACTTCATGTTTGCGAGAAAATGGTCAGGGCAACAGGCGCCCTATAGGGCAAATCGGCCGTCGACCGTCGCCGCCCTATAGGAGACCGTACACTGGGAGTAAAAATTGAAACGAACGTTTTCTTTCTTCCAAACCCATGAGGGGACCAGTTGAGGCATAGGTCGACCGGTCGAGGTAGACGTCGACCACGCCGCCTGTGTAAATGTGTATTCTCATTTTCAAACGTCTATTTGTCTTGCGCGACGTGCCGCCTCAAGTTGGATGACAAAAAAAATTAAGCGATTGTGCGGTGACACTTTTCCCTAATTTGTGGGATTGATTTCTAACAGCTATAATCTTGATTTTAATTGCAATTTTTTTGTAGATATCAGATTCCAAGAGGAGCCTATCAAGTATCAATCATCTCCTATAAATATAGGAAGATTTGAAGCACAACAATAAGAGAGAACAACACAACACAACAAGATATTCTCAAGCAAACACTTGGTCTTCTATTGTCATTATTCTTGTTGTAAATTGCATAGCTTATCACTTTCACATCCTTGAGGTCTAGGCTATTCTTGATTACACTTTCACTCAATTGTATAATTCATTATCGAGTTGTAATCTTGAATTTTTGGGTTATCATTCAACACAAGATATCCTTGTGAGTGTTCTTGTGGTAAGAACACACTTGGGTGATCTAGGTGTTAGGTGTAAGAACATTGTGGTAATCTTCTTGTTGAGGTGTTGAAGAATTTGGTATTCTTCAAGGTTGAAGATTGTGGTAATCTTCACAAGGTGCCGTTGGAGATTGTGGTAATCTTCAAGAAGAGATTGTGGTAATCTCAAAGGTGGTGTTGAAGAAGAGTGTGGTGCTCTTCAAGGTGGTGTTGTAAGTTGGTGTAGTATTAATTTTGGTAATTAATAAAATCTTTTTTCTTTTTGAAATCCATCCCGGATATACTGGGGTGGTAGAGGATTAGGCCCTAGGTGGGTTGAACCTCTATAAATCGATGTGTGTTGTTTACATTTCGGACCTTTATTATTGTCTTTGAGCATTCGGTTTGAAAAAGAGGGAAAAATAGAAAAGATGGAGATAATCTATTCACCCCCCCTCTAGATTATCGTAGCCGCTTGGACTTACAGTAAAGAGGCAGCAACACATAACATCCCTCTTGTTATCATTGATGCATCTAAGAAGGAAATAAGTGCCCTTCATGATTCCCAAGACAACCCTGACATCACCTTTCTGGGATCTGAAGGAAAGATGAAGCTGAGTCCTCTCCTGTTGATAATTCAAAAGACTCAGCTGAGGATGTTCTTCCAAGTACGAGTAAGTCGGACCTCAAGGCTACTCGTCAAACGTTCAATTTTGATGATGAGCCACCCCTTCAAGTCTCATCATCTTCCGATGAAGCCACTGATACGGCCGAAGAACTGATAACTCAAACGGAAAAACCAGCTGAGACCGAAGAAGTTGTTAAGACAGCTGAGGCTCAGCCAGTTGGGTCAATACCACAAACGACCCCAGCTGAATCACAGTCAACTGCACAGGCTCCCAACGCTGCAGTAGATTCGACTCAACCGGGCGCATCACGGGTACGAGTAACCGTGGACCATATCCCTTATGTCTGTGATGATGCATTTGAAGCAACTTTCCCTTTCTCACTGGAGTTTCCTGATCTTGATGAAGAAACAGCTAGAGAGCAGAGACGCTACAACGTCAGACCTAATCCAGTCATTCCCACAGATACCATCGTCCCCGTGGATTTTGATTTTGATGTTGCTTGGCCGCCAGCTGAGACAGAGGTGACAGCTGAGGTTCGAGAAGTCTTCAAGGCAATCTTTGCAGAGATCGAGAAGATGGAAAGGCACCAGGCCTCATTGGATATGCGGCTGGATAACAGAGATGCAAATCTTACAGCCGATCTGCGTGAATAGTGGTCAAAATCAGGGAATGGTGGCAACAGCAGCAGACAATGTGTGTGGAACAGGTCCGATATTTCAAAGCATTGTACAATAAACTGTTGATCTGGAGCGCTAATAATGCTGACATGAAGAGGAGGATGCAAGAAAATATTGATGAGAATGCATGACTCCCACAATATCAATGCAATTCTTTGCGTGAATTTCACAAGAAAGAACTTCTGCGCGTCGAGGAGAATATGGAAAATAAATTCAGCCTGCTCATGGCTGAAATGAAGCTGGTGGCAGCTGAATCCAAAGCCACCCACTCAGAATTTCGTGCAACATACTCCGCAACAGACTCGAAGCACAACTCAGCTATCATCCACCTGGACTTCATGCTGACTGGTCTATTCCCAGGGGTTCCTCTCTTCTTTGATGATTCCAAAAAGGGGGGAGAGGAATACCTAAAGACGTTGAAAGAATCGGCAGTTGAGAAGAAGAAGGCGCAATTGTTGAGAAGCGAAGAAAAACAAAGAGCGAGAAGAAAGATAAGGGAAAAGTAGTTGAGGGGGAAGGTTCAAAGGATATGACTCTAATGATTGCTAAAACCCCTCAACAAGGACTTGTCACAGCTGACATCATAAGCAAACTTCCAGTGACTCTGCCGCTCCAACACTCTGCTGTGCCCATGTCTAAGAAAAGGAAAATCGTAGAAGCAGAGATGAAGGAGGTTGAAAGAAAAATGGATGCCCGTGCGATGGACATATTGAAACAGTACGGAGGCATTCCGGTAGGAAGAGACACTGATGCCATTTCAGATGTCGGAAACGAGCCTAGATCTGTTGATGAATTCAAAACGCTCGAATCCGAAGGATACTTCGAAGGCATGTCCATGGCCCAAGCCTGGGACTTGTATTGGGAAAAAGGCCTCAACTTGTGCAAAGAAGCTGACAGGTAGCAGACTCCTAGCAGTCACTCTGCTGGAAAGAAGAAGGCTCCAAAGACAATACACACCCGAGAGGAAGAGGTAGAAGCGAGTGGAGGAAGAAGTTTGGACTAGACCTCTACCCAAAAACATCGAATACATAGATCCGGGGAAGAAATGAGGGATCTATTGGGCTTTGATGCCATAACAAATCTTGAAGTGGCGAGGAAGAATCCTGACTATGTCAAAAGGATTGAAGAAGAAAATAAGAGACAAGATCAGCTGTGGGAAGAGAGTCAACGGAGGCAAGAAAGAAAGAGAAAAGACGAAGGCCGCTGAAGAGCCTACGAGAAAAAAAAGCGGTGAAGAAGAAAAGAAGAAAAGAGACCGAGGACGACGATAGAGTCAAGAAGAAAAAGAAGGAGGAAGCGTGAAGGAGATGAAGTGTTGTTGTCCACCCCTTCATGTATTTTACTAATGTAAATGCATATGTATGTAAGTCTTCTGTACGATTGAATAAAAATCTGTAATCTCTATATTTTTGCGTAGATATAGAACGCCGTGTTTGCTCTGATACACTTTGCAAACAGTTGTGTAAAAGACAAGAATGTTATGATCAATAAAAAGATCGATTCTACGCATACATTCTCTGCTTCTACATTGTCTGTATGTATCTTTGCTATTTACTTTTTGTATGTATGTTTTAAGTTTTGGCATCATCAAAAAGGGGGAAATTGTTGGGAAATTTATTGCTTAGATTTTGATGAATGCCATGTAAAACTTAGACTAGAAAGTTGGCACCCCATTTTTCTTGTAATTTGCATTGTAATAGATAGGGTTATGACAGTGAGTTAAGTCGGCTATGCCTGGATATGTAAGAAGTCAACTGGAGACTAAAATGAAGACTCCGCTGTAAAGCAACTGAGTATGGCAAGAAGGAGAAGTCAAGAACTCGACTAAAGGAGTATCAGCTGGGATACATCTGTTAGAAGTGTCAGTCAAGTCAACTCAAGATAACCAAGTCTCAAGTTGAAGTGACAGATGAGTCTCTCAATCATTGGAGCGAGACTCAAGTCACCTGGGAAAAGCGATCAAGTCAAGACAATCGAAAAGAATCCGTTGCACGGAAGTCAAGAATATTACCTAAACAATTAATACTTTCATGCTGCCATGTCTTAAAGTGCTCAGTCCCAGAAGCGTGCAAAAGGAATAAACCAATGGGAAGATCTTGCCTTGGTCGACTACGAAAAGTCAATGTTCATTTAATACGAGGATATGTCAATATCAAGGACTGCAACAAGACAAGCCAAGAACACAAGTGATTTTTGAAAATCAGCCTATCCCTTCAACGGGCAGATTTTTGAAAGCTCACTATAAAAGGCTGAGGAATCACTTTGAGAAAAGGTTACCTTGACAACCTGAACCATTCAAGCTATTATTCGAATTGTAACCTGCAATTCATTCTCAAGTTATTCAAGCAAATCCTCAAGCCTAAATTTCGAAGGAAATCGATCCAACACCAAGCTGTGAAGGAAAGACAACTTCAAACTGTTGAAGAGTAAACTTTTGAAGAATCAAAAGGGGTCTACATTCCAAGGAGGATTGTAGAAAGGTTCAAGGTCAAACCAATCTCAAGTTATTGGAGGGCTTCGTGATCAAATCCAAGAAGCTTGAGCAAGTGAGCTGAAGTAGCAAGGCACCCGCCCTGTGAAGAAGTTGAGTCGGACGAGAAGCCAGCTGTGTGACCAAGGCATCTCCAGACTGAGTCCCAAAGGATCAACTCAGCTGTGTGATCAAGACTTGTATCCGGGTGATAACCACTTTGTACTCGATCAATACTTAGTGGATTCCTCCGGGGAGTTGGAGAAGAGAGGAGTAGAAGAATTACCCCATCTTCGAACCTCTATAAAAACTATTGTGTCATTTACATTTCAGCATTTACTTTCTGCATATCATTTAATATTTGCTGATAATTTGCTATCCAATTGATAATTAACAAAGTGCTAAAACCAAGTGTTAAAACAAACTTAAACCAAATTCAAGGGTGTTAAGTCTTCCGCTGAAAATCTCATCACAGCCAAGTTAAGGTTTAGACTAAACAGCTGAGTTATTCTATCAACAGCTCAATCGAGTTTGTTGAGTGGCTAACTCTGCTGGTTAACTAACTTAGTTGTCCTTCAAGGACTTAGCTGTGTATTTAACTCTGTATTATTTTACAAGGACTAAAATCAAAAAGTTGGTAAGGTTTATTCACCCCCCCTTCTAAACCTTACTCACACCCCTTGGGACCTACATTAGTGGTTACGGGTTTTATGGAAATTTGTATCTAGGTTTTTAGCTCGAAAACAATGTATGTTTAAATGAAGTTAGTTGTATATTTAGTTGTTGCAAATGAATTGGTGTTAAATAGAAAATATATTATTATAAAATATGCTGCATGTATTTGCTAATTGAAAAGTATTATCATCATGAGCAGCAAATGTATATTATATATACATTATAAGGAAGTTAAATATACGGCAAAAACACGTTAAATATGCAGTATTAAATATATAGCATAAAACATGTATAAGTGCAACTTTAAACCATTATGTGCACAGCATAAACACGATAACCACACAGCAAAGACACGTTAAACATGCAGTATAAATATATAGCATAAAACATGTATAAGTGTACAGCTTTAAACCATCATGTGCACAGCATAAACACGATAACCACACTACAAAAACATGTTTGATATGCAAGGGTATAAAGTACTTTCATATATCCACTGAATCATTGCAAAGCGTCTAAATTGTTTAACAAAAAACTGAAAAGTACATATTTTTATGATTGAGTAACAGTCCGTTGGGGAAGGTCCTGCTATTATGTGTCGTGACCTCACCGCACATCCCACAGCATCTCTTGAGCTTTGTGCTTGCTTTGACAGCTTTCTCCTTTTGACTTTGTAATCGACTCTTCAACCGGCTCCCACTCTCTTTATTTCTTGCTTGTTTTGGCGGTAACACTGTGATATCACATTGGATGTGGATCCGCAATACGTCTCGAGCACTTTTTTCTTGTTGATTTGTGAATTTTGTTGTTCGTTGTCTAGTAACATGCTGCAGATCGGGTCCTAATGCCTATGTGTGGCTTGGGGCAGAATTAGGTGAGATATAGATAGGATCAGACAAGACCTAATCGGAAGAAAAACGTAAACGACCAAGGAAAACTTAGCACCTAAACGAGATTTTTAGAACAATGCAATCTACACAACCCAATATTGTTTCCAAAAGCATGGAAGGTTTTAGGAACAAGTAGATGTACTAATTAGAGGTGTCAAAATGTTGTATTTTTGGAGGCCCGAAAGGACCAGACCAATTTAGCGTGACCCATTCAGCCCGAAAAGTTGGGCTACATCAATCATTTAATATGTATTTTCACAGGCCGGATCGGACTGAACCTCAAAATAGTGGCTCGACGAATTTCGGCCTAGCCTGACCCAATTTTTTGCTTTGGTTCACTGAACCAGCACTGGCTCGGCCCAGCTATAGTATAGCAAGTTACGCATTATGAACTCTCTTTGTAGAACAGATGCAAAAACACTAGTGACTTTGATGGGACATAAAGCCAACTACTAGGGCCCAAGCCCATAAGCTCAATAAGCTTCAATAAGCCCCTACGTCTTAAATATTCAGTTCAAGAATCAGAGAGTTTCCATCAAAAACTAATGAGACACTTTAATTATTTGTTGTGACGTAGTCATCACTCATCAGCTCATATAGCAATTGCCATGGAACGATAAGTAGTGTTAATACCACATCAGATCTGACATTAATAAAAAAAAATTTGAGGAAGACATTAATAAATTTAAGGTTGTCATTAAGCCTAGTCTACATGAGGCCTGATTAGTTGACCCATTATGACCGTGTTGGGCCTAACTTAATACAAGGAATGTTGAATTTGTGCTTTCAGATTGAGCCCAAAAATTTTACGAACTCAGTTTTAATTTTATACCAAACTAGTAATCCCGCCTTGCACATGTATTATTATTTTAATATTTATATAAAATAAATAAAATAAAAATTTATATATCAAATTTATATTTTCATTTATAGACTTAAATGTCAAATTCAACTCATTTTTATCTCAATATATGCATATCTATATATCACTATTATATATATATATATATAGGATTTGGTTCAAATGAGACCACCCTCCCTAGGTGAGACAGTGTGCACTCATCTTACTCGTTGATCTTAAAAAAGGAAGGGATGTGATTAATTCAGTTTTTTAATTTATTTCCTAATTTTCGCTGATTTTAAGGGTAAGATTGTAATTTTGTAATTCAAATTAGTGGTCCCAGCGGATTTTATGGGCTGAAATTGATATTTCCGGATTTTGTGGAGGAATTTAAGGAACCTGTTTTCTTTACAAATATTTTTATTTTACAGCATAGTTAGGGTTGTTCTACTGCATAATTAGACATCAAATAATGCATAGTTAGTTATTTTGTTGGCACTGTTTTACGAAAACAAGACATAATTGAATATAACGTACTGCATATGTAGTTATACTACACTGCATAAATAGGTTCAATATAATGTATATTTAGTTATGGAAATGGGATGTTGCTTTTGGAAATTATAAAAATGGGATGTTACATAATGTCTTCGCATATTTAGTTATTCCACAATGCATAAATAGTTTCTAGATAATACATAGTTAGTTGATTTTGTTGCATAGTTTATGACGTCTTGCATAGTTGGATATCTTGTACTACATATTAGTTTTTTTTTACGCATAGATAGTTTTCGAGATAATGCATATTTAGTTGAGTTTTGTTGCATATTTAGTTTTCGAACTCACTGCTCGTTATTTCTCTGTAATATTGCACCGATATTTCTTGTTTTTTCTCTCTGTAATTTACATGAACTGTAATTTTCGAGTTCTTCACAGTTTTCTTTATTAGCGTTAATGGAGGAATGAGAGAGAGAGAGAGAGAGAGAGAGAGAGAGAGAGAGACATGAGATTGGGGAAATTGGGAGATGTATGAGAGAGAAAGAGATTTGATTCCATTTTTGTAACTAACTTGTTATGCTATTTTACCCTACTACCCTTATATTGATTAAATTAATATTTTAATATATTTTTTATCCATTAAATCATACCCATTGATTAATAGTGGGGGATGGTTGAGATTAGTCCATTGTGTCTCACCTAGAGACATGGTCTCACTTGATCCTCCCCCAATATATATATATATATATATATATATATATATATATATATATATATAGGGAGGGGATCATGTGAGACCACCCTTTTAGGTAAGACCATAGGACCAAATCTACACCATCAAAAACATAAATCAATGGTCAAGATCTAAATAAATCTATACCGCTTTTCATATGAAAATATACATTGTAATGGGTAAAATAGGAATCCAGCAAATTATATATAGTAACCGCTTCCTAAAAATTAGGGACGTGATCTTGTATTGATCACGTCCCCATAATCAAGCGATTCACCTTTCCTTTCTCTCCCTTCCCATTCGAACCTGCAAATTATTCAAATATGGCAACAGAATCATGCAACAATTAATGAAGGTATACAATTACACTAAACTAACTATACATTAAAACATTACTAAGTATACATAAACAATTAACTAAGTATACAATTACACTAAACTACCTGTACATTAAAACATTACTAAATATACAGAAACATTTAACTAAGTATACAAATACATTGAACTAACTATACATTAAAATATTACTAATTATACAGAAACATTAACTAAGTATACAATTACACTGAACTAAATACACAATTCAACTAAATTACTTATATAACTAAGTATACAATTCCATTGAACTAAATATACAAATCCACAGAACTAAGTATACAAATTCACTAAACTACTTACTAAACTACTTATATAACTAAGAATACGATTCCACTGAACCAAGTATACAAATCCACTGAACTAAATATACAATAAAACATGACTAAGTATACAAGTCCACTGAACTAAGTATACAATAAAACGACTGTTCACAAATATGGCGGAAAGAAGTATCAATTTTAAAAAAAACGCTTGAAGTTGATGATTTTTCCTCCCAAAAAATTGAGTAACTGAAAAGGTAGGATTATGTTTCCTTAAAAATAGCTAATAACCGTCCAATTAACAAAACTGATTAAATATAAAAGTACAGTTATACCCTTATAAGCCTAAATTAACTAAAATGATCTATACCATCCAAAATTTTAAATCAAGAGTTCATAAGTGTTCTTATGGACTAACCTAAAGGGATTGGTCTCATTTGAACCAATCCCTATATATATCACCCTTTCTCATACACATTGTACCTCTCCATAAAAATTTACATGTATATTTGAGACATGTATTTTCATATTAAACTTGTACTGTTGGAAAAAATTCACAATCCAAAAATTTGTATCTATGAAGTTTATTTAAAAATGCAATGCATAGACGAATGTTATGTTTGGTAAATATTCCAATAAGATATTTTTCTTAAAGGTAAAAAATAGCTATCCATTTTGAGTTGTATACATTTTGGAAAAATTCAAGCGTTGACCAAACTATTGTCCTTTTATTGTAAGGTAATAAATTTGTATATTGATAAATCTTAATATTAAGGTATGATTTTCTCAATTTTTCCTGAACGAAATTCTAATTATCCTTTGCAGCTGTTGGTATAATAATAAGTTGGAATACAATTTATAATCTTTTTCTAACAGATGAACAAAATCTTTGAACAAAATATTGACTTTAAATATATTATTAATGGAAATTCGTGCATCATTACTTTGTACTTAATGAGCAACATTTTCTATAAATAATTGTTATGGTAATTTGTGTATCTAAATATTTAGCTATATAATAAATATACATCTACATATATTAATATCAATAATAATGTTCAAAAATTTTAATTAACATCGATTGCAAGACCTACGATTAAGATTTTACAGTAAAATAATTCCGAATTTAGGAAGTGAAAATGGACGGGAAAATTTAGTTCCAAACTTATGTTGTTATATATACAGATATAGATTAAGTGATTTAGGTAGATTATAAAAGTTATTTTGAAGTTTAGATAGTTTACAAAATACAAAAAAAAAACTATTTTTTTAATTTTCAAAAGCATCATTAGTATCAGTTGTTTTTCAAATTGCACTTATTAAGTGAATAATTCGAATGAACTTGTGTAACAAAGACAACCTTCATGCTTCAGGCGCTATTTCTAATTTAAACTATAACAAAGAGTTTTGAATTTTGGTTTGAGAATCATTTCAATAGGCAAATAGTGATTTGCTAATTCGAATTGTTAATTATTAATAATATTAAATTGCATGAATCAAATTAATTAATTACATATACAAAATAAATAAAATAAAAAATAACAAAGACTAAATAAATGGCTCAAAAATGATATATATATATATATAATCCAAATAAGCATCTCCAGTAATATAATAAAGAAAATTATTGAATAAAAAAGTTCAAACATCTCAAAAAAGTAATGAAATAGCGTGATGACTAAATATACAGGTAAAACAAAAAAATTGCTAAGTTAATACATTAACATGAAAAATCAACGACTCAGAGTCAATCAACTCAAACAGGCGCGTGCATTCTTCACCAAGGTTGTTTCTTCTAGAAGTTGTTTTTCAACCATGTTGCATGAAAATCCTTGACTTCTCTTGCTTTAATCTGACACATCATTGTCTTTCAGTATACCTTATAATCGCATTATTTTGTTCTTTGTCTGTACCCTTTATAAAATTGTTCCAAAAGTTCATGTGTATAGTTTATTTATCAAAAAGAGAAATATTAACAAAAAATCTCATTACTGAAAAAACATAAGAATTAAGAAATCATGAACTTACATATATTAAAAAAGAAAAAAACTAGATACTCACCAAGCGAGGTTTCTTTACATGCGACTTTGAGAGAACCATTTGAAAAGTCTGTTTCTCAACAGTCTCCACTCCAACGTCATATCATTTGATTCATCGTTGTCTGTTCCACACATATTAAATCAATTAATTTATAATTAAATAAAAATATCATCCAAATATGATTTAAATAATAAATTACTTGAACTGATATAAAAGATATGTATAGTCGGATACACATCAATTCTGTCACATGCATCATTATTTAAAAATATTGACACATAAAAACGTGGTTGGCACGATATGTGAAAACCAACACCTCATTATATGAAAATTGTTTATCATGGACGAATTTCGGCCATCCATCTATAAAATAGACCACATCATACCGGTTGATCATTCTGACCATCCAAGTGTGTCCGTTCATATTGTGCACATCAAATGTTAATGATTAAACTGATGTCTGGATTTGGATGGGAGACGCTGACACAAAAAATTATAATTTGAAGAGATAATGACATGACAACATATTTAGTTAACCAAAATTTAAAAAAAAAACACAATAATAGAGCATATATAGGTGAAATTCACACCATTTGCATGCAACCGAGTTCCATTTATAATTAAGATAATCTTTTTCTTTTGAGGAATACAATCAAGACGATTTATAAAATCAATAAGCCAAGTTGTTGAGTTGTATAATCAAATTCAATAATTCTTTGTAATGAATTTCTATGGAACAAATATAATAAGCACAAATTCCAATAAATACATTACAGAAATAATGGGGAAAAATCAAACTTGTAGAAATAATCAAAGAGTCAGTTACACTAGCCTCCATCTAAATTTAAATATTGATTTTCAAAAAGAGAACAATTTAAAATAAACAAAACATAACTGAAAATATAACTGAAAAAATAAATACAATAAAACTATTAGGAATAAACAAAAAAGAAACAAAAAATTATTTATTAAATTCACAAAAAAAATCCATACATGTCTACATTATAGAATATAAAAAACTCTTATTTAGTGCATCATCCGAGCTCAATACAGTCGATGTTGGCAGGACATTTGATTAAGATAATGATGATTCGACTTTACGATCAACTATATTGAAGTGTCTCGTTAAATCAATTTAAGTAGTATAAATATAAGATGATTTACTATAAAAATATACTTAAGTTAACACCTACAATATAACTTGCCAGAAAAACCTTTGAATAAAAACATGAGAAAATAATTGAACAAAAAATCTGCAATGCTTGTATATTAATAAATCGCAAGTAAGATCTTTGAATACCTCTCTTTAATAATAAGTTTGAGTACCATACCATTTATAATACTTTTCTAACAAAAAAATCGGTCAATACATGTATATTGATAAATGGCAAGCAAGATCTTTTTTTTTTATTTCCCTAATTTATGTACGTAATCTTTGAACAAAGCAAGATTTATGGTTATGATTTTGTAATAAAATAATTTCTAATATATGAAGTAAAATGAGCGGGAAAAATTTTCTCCGGATTTCTGCTATTATATATATATATATGGGGAGGTTAAAATGAGACCACATATTATAGTGAGACAGTGTGGACTCATCTCAACCCTCCCTTATCTATATCAATGGCTAAGATAAATATGGGTTAAAATTACATTAAACATTTAATTAATACAAAATAAGGGTATAATTGTCAAAACAAACATGTGGGGGACCATCCAAATATGGAATCAGTTACTAGGAGAGAGAAAATCACGTGGGGAGAGAGAAAATCGCGCTGGAGAGAGAAAATTGCGCATGTGCTCTGCCATGCAGTATGATGTACACTTATCATATATTTGATGTATACTTAATACTATTTTACTGTATGTTTAACATAATTTTACTGCATATTAGAATGGTCAAACAAAAACATGTGGGGACCATGAATCAATGAATCAGTTATATATAGAGAGAGAGAATCACGTTCATTAACATGTGGGGACCGTGGATTAAGTAAATCAATTGTAGAGAGAGAGAAAATCATGCACATTATTGTACTGTATATTTAACATATATTTAATGTATATTTAATGTATATTTAACACTATTATGATGTATATTTAACATATTTGTACTGCATATTACAATTGTCAAACAAAAAAATAAGTATACAACAAAACACATATAAGTGTACAGCAAAACATATATAAGTATACAACAAATAAAATAAGTATACATCAACATAAATACATACATAAAAAATTAACTACTTATACATCAAAACACATCTAAGTATACATCGAAAAACATATAAGTGTACAGTACTCCATCCACGTCAGCATCGTCTTCTTCACCAATCCTCCATCTACAACAACAGCTACACCACTCCATCAACCAGAAACATAAGTCAACCTCAATTCTCCACCAATTACTCAACAAAAAGCCCCACAGAACCTAGAAAAATCCATAATAACAGAGATGACAAAAAACATGAAAATTGAATCGAAACTCTTCCAGAAAATCTCCAGCGAAAACTTAGATCGGAGAATCGCCTTCGATCTTGTCGACCACCCCTAGCCGGTACGAGTCTCAGAAGCCTTAGATTGGAGATGGTTTGGAGATTAAGAGACGACAGTGAGAGGGCGGCGGACAAGAAGGCGGAGGGGAGGAGGGCGTCGGTGATGACTAGAAGAATTGGGGCTGAGAATAATAGCAGATTTGGGGGACCACATAATTAGGGGTGAAAACTAAAATGACTAATATGCCCTTTTCAGCTTAAAAATAAAAGGAAAGTAAATATTAAATTGGAAAAATCACAACCATCAAAATTTTGAGATGTGTGGCCAGGATTAGTCCACACTGTCTCATTTTAATTATGTGGTCTCATTTGATCCTATTCCTATATATATATATGTCTATATTTGACCTGCAAAATAATTAAATGCTTCATACAATCATTTACTGTTATATTTATTAAGTTACTTTTTTTTTAAAAGTTAAATACTAAATTCAAATATTGTCGTCTTGTCTCTTCTAATTAAACAGAACTAACCTCTTTAATTATCCATTATCTTCTTTTACTTTTCTCACTTTATAGTGCTCTTCTTTTAAAAAAAATCTCAAACTGCAAAAGTTATATAAAACATATAATATAAACTAAAACCATGCGTTTAAAGTTTAAAATATATAAAATGAAATCTGATATATATAATGTGACCATAAAATATCTCTAATACAATTAGTGCAACAGTGTTGTAGCTATTAAAATAAAAGAAATGAATAATGTTTTAAGTATTTGAAAATTTTAAGAGAATATTCTCTCACTGATTTATTAGTCCATCCTCAATTATCTTTTAGTCCGAAAATAATAGGATCATAACTTTTTTAGTAAAAAAAATTGGTTAAAATTTTGTAAAAATGTTTCTTTTTTGTTGTTTCATGGGTTTTCCAAATAGAGACTCCTAAAAGTGATTATCTGATCTTTCATTTTGTTCTTTTTTTACTTTTGGGGAGAATATTGTGAAATTTTTATTTAAAAAATAAAATAATTTTTGAGACTGTGATTGTATATAAGATGAAAATGTGACGATTAAAGTTGATATGATAGTTTATTTTAATTGTAATAGTAATTAGAAGTGATTGATTATTTAAAATATAATTTAGTAAATAGTATATACTCTCAGGATTTAAAAGAAGTGGAGACCAAACCACCACAAGAGGAATTGCACAAAAGAGGATCAAAATCCACTGTAGATAAAATTATTCCAACAAACATGGGTGACAGATTTTTTTTATTCCTTTCTTTGTTACACATTCGTCCCTTTGTAAATGTTTATATATAGGTGCTCTTCATTAGCTAATGATTGTACAAAATATTAATTCCATTTTTCAGTGCAATGAATCAGATCATTCTCCCATTCTGTGTTTATTAATTCTGTTGTGCATGCTCTTGTTTTTAACATGGTATCAATAGCTTCAGGTTGATAAAAACTTCATTCCATCGCCTTGATTAGTCCAACTCTCATCTTTTTCTGTTTTTTTGTTTTTTGCTGATTTTTTGGGTTTTTCCCCTCCCTTCAATCCTGTTGTTGCCATCCTTCATGCTGCATTCTTCATGTTTGATAAATTGTCTCTAAGACTTCATCATCCTCATGTCTGATAATATCAACCCTCAAGATGCAACTGCCACTATCACATCTGCTACTCGGCATCCAGCTTCTCATTTCACATCCCCAACTGAAGATCCAAATATACCCTTCTTCCTTCCTCCATATGACAACTCTCATACCATAGAAATCATATCACCATTAGATGGTTGCAATTATACTGCTTGGAGTAGAGCTTTCTCCCTTATTATTTCTGGCAAAAACAAACAGGGATTTCTTGATGGCTCAATCCCTGTTCCTGATTTCAGTGATCATCTCTATACTCCTTGGCTTCTTTGCAACAACCTCATCCTCACATGGATTATTAATTCTGTTACAAAAGAAATTGCCTCTTCCATCATCTATATGAATTATGCTAAGGAGGTTTGGGATACTCTAAAAACTCGATACTCCCAACCTGATAGTGTGAGGATTTATCAACTCCAACAACAACTAAGCTCTGCCTCCCAGGGTTCCTCCTCTATTTCAGATTACTTCACTTCTCTAAACACCATTTGGTAGGAGCTCCGAAACTACAAGCCCTTTCCTCATTGCAGTTGTGGCCAATGTTCTTGTCAGGCTCTAAAATCCATAAGTGAGATTCACCTTTCAGATTATACCTTTAAATTTCGGATGGGCCTTAATGACTCATATGAGAACACAAGGGGACAAATCCTTCTCATGAACCCCATCCCTTATTTGGATACAGTATACGCCATGCTTCTCCAAGAAGGGAGACAGAGAGAGACCAGAATTTTATTTTTTTCATTCAACAGAGAGCTCTGCTTTAGCTGTGGTTCCAATCAACCAAAAATAAAATTTAAAATTGATGTTGTTTGTCAACATTGTGGAAACAGGGGCACACCATAGAAAAATGGTTTAGGCTCATAGGATTTCCACCAAATTTCAAGTTCACAAAAAGGAAGAATGTGATTGGGAAACCACAGCTTGGCTAACAGTGTCCAGATTCAAGAAACTCCATATTCTACCACCAAATTTCAAGTTCACAAAAAGGAGAATGTGATGAGTCATCAGCTCTTTCTTCCTTTTTCTTTTATAGTATATATCCATATCTACATATTTTAATCCTCTAAACTTTTGTCACGTCAAATAGATAAATACTTACTAAATTTTGAGTAAGGTCAAAAATATTTAAGAATATACATATGTCGGGATTAGGCAATAGTGTTGATATCCAATCTACAATAAAATTCGGGTTACACTCAAAACTTAAATATCTAAGAAAATACCACACAACATGACTCCATATACAAAATTTACTATATTATAAGTAGTCGAAATTTCGGGGTCCCACATCCTTCCCTCTTTAAAAGAATTTGGTCTCCAAATTCTCTTCTTGAAATAGTTATGGTTATTATTTTCGCACATCTTCTTCTGTTTCCCATGTGGCTTCTTCTAGCTTATCGTGGTTTTCCCATACTACTTTAACCAAGGGAATGTTTTTATTTCTCAACTCTCGAACTTGACGATCTATTATTCACAACGGTTTCTCCTCGTATGTCAAATTCTCCATTACTTGAGGAATGTTGTCCTTGATTATGTGTTCTGGATCAGGATGATATTTCTTTAGCCTTGAGACGTGAAAGACATTGTGCATTCCTGCAAGTTTTGGCGGAAGCTCTAAACGATAAGCTATCGTTCTTATTCTTTCAAGTATTTTAAAAGGGTCAATGTATCTGGGACTTAATTTCCCACCCTTCTTGGAATGAATCATACCCTTTCGTGGAGACAATCTCAGAAATACTTCGTCTCCAGTTGCAAACTCTAAATCTTTTCTTCTTTGATCTGCGTAGCTTTTCTGGTGGCTTTGAGCTGTACAAATTCATTCTCGGATTATTTGAACTTTGTCGATAGCTTCTTGCACTATATCGAGCTTGGAAAACGGCGATGACGTAGTACTTTTCTTATTAGGAGTCCATTTATCATCAATTTTCCAATGAATGGGTGACCTACACATCCTTTCGTATAGAGCTTCATAAGGCGGCATCTCGATTGTTGCTTGATAACTATTGTTGTACGCGAATTCTGCTAGGGCCAAATGAGAATCCCAGTTTCCTTGAAAGTCTAATGCACATGCTCTCAGTATATCTTCAAGTATTTGGATAATCCTCTCAGATTGTTTGTCGGTTTGATGATGAGCAACAGTACTAAAGCTTAGCTTAGTTCCCAAAGCTTCATGTAGGCTTTTCCAGAATCGGGATACAAATCTTGGATCTCTATCAGAAACAATGTTAGTAGGTATACCATGTAGTCTTACAATCTCGTTAATGTATATTTGAGCCAGTTTATGGAGACTATATGTCTTTCTAATAGGAATAAAATGTGTTGATTTGGTAAGCCTATCAACTATCACCCAAATTGCATCATGACTACTTCTAGTTCGAGGCAAATCCGTGACGAAATCCATATTTATATATTTCCATTTCCATTCTGGTATGGGTAGAGGTTGTAGGAGCCCAGAAGGTCGTTGATGTTCAGCCTTCACCTGTTGACAAGTTAGACACCTTGAAACATATTCAGCAACTTGATTCTTCATATTTGCCCACCAGAAATGTTGCTTCAAGTTATTGTACATCTTGTTTCCACCTGGATGAATTGTATACCTCGAGCGATGAGCTTCAGCAAGGATCTCAGTCTTTAAAGTTTCACCGTTGGGTATACATACTCGATTTCTAAATCGTAGGATTCCATCATTCCCTATATTAAACTCAGGTCTCTTTCCTTGTACGACTTTCTCTTTTAATTTTTGGAACTTGAGATCTTTCTCTTGTGACACCCTTATTTCTTCCAACAAGGTAGGTCTTACTGGCATGTTAGCTAGAGCTGGCAAAATTAGCCTGGCCCGATGGGTTGGCCCAGCCTACCCGATAATTGGTTGGGCTGGGCCTTGTTTTTTGAGGCCTAAAAAAATCGGGCCTAAATGGCCCGATCCAATAGGCCCACTGGGCCAGTCGGACTCGGGCCAAAATAGCCTATTTTTTTTGGGCTGGCCCGAGCCCAACACTATTTAAATTTTAAAAAAAATCCAATGCCCAGTTGCCCCAGTATAATCGTACTTTGGTCAACACGCCACACAAAGTAACAAAAGTTCAATTTGACCATTTCATATAAACGGCCAAAATAAACCCTACCTATGAATCCACCTCTCAATCCCAAATGCACTCACCACAACATCCACTATCCGCTGCAATCTCCCAACTCATCGGGCGCCGCCACTCTAGCCACCTTTCCCACCGTCGCCTCCAATGCAGATACATATCTCATTTTTTTGTTTTTTTCTTTCAATTATGTGATATTTGTAACTTGTTAATAAAGAAATTAAAACCTCTGAAAGGTTGCAAGCGCACACATACACACAAGACAGAGTGAGAATGGAGGGCTGATATTGAGTTTGGAATTTGGAAGTGGTGGTGCGCGAGCTTAAGCATATATAGTCCAGTTACTCCAGTAGGATAGAAATTATCAATTTTCCTTGTATTTATGCTTTTCTGCTTTTTTTTTTTTTATTCCTGGTATCTCTTACTTGTATTGTTGATTTATGGGTTTGTCTTTATTTATAGATGAAAGCTGATAGACAAAATATACACATGTTTTTTCCCTTCAGTGGTGTTTTTATAGTATAAATTCATGGCGAAGGATTTGGTCAATTAGTATCATAATTTTTGATTTTTTGAATATTTTTTTGTTTTTTATTAAATATTTAACTTGGGCTAATTTGGCCCGATAGCCCGTGGCCCGTGGTAGGGCTGGATTGGGCCAAGAAAATCGAAGCCCGATGCAAATTTGGGCCATCCCGATCCGGCCCATTTACCTGGTCAGGCCCGTTGGACTTGGGCTGGGCTAGCCCGGGTCATCTCATTGCCAGCTCTAATGTTAGCACATAAAAGATGTGTACATGTTATTTCAGGATTCCAAAAACTCAATTCTTCTAACGTTTTCCATTCTCTGATCATTAGTCTAGCCAAACTTGCTTTTCTACTCAAAGCATCTGCCACTACATTGGCTTTTCCGGGATGATATTGAATGGAAAAATTATAGTCTTCTAAAAGTTCCATCCATCTCTTTTGCCTTAAGTTTAATTCCTTTTGTGAAAATAAGACTTTTATGATCAGTGTAAACTGTAAATGACGCTCCATATAAATAATGTCGCCATTTCTTCAAAGCAAAAACAATAGCACCTAATTCTAGATCATGTGTTGGATAGTTCATCTCGTAAGGTTTGAGCTTCCTTGATGCGTACGCGATTACCTTTCCATTCTGCATAAGTACAGTTTCCAATCCTTCCTTGGAAGCATCACTGTAGACAACAAAGTTTTCATTTCCTTCAGGAAGTGCTAAAATAGGTGCTGTTGTAAGTCGTTTCTTCAATTCTTGGAAATTAGCTTCACATTTATCGTTCCACTCAAATTTAACTTGCTTCTGAGTCAACCTAGTTAATGGACTGGCTATTTTGGAAAATTCTTTGATAAATCTATGATAGTATCCAGCCAGACCCAAGAAACTCTTGATCTCTGTTACATTCTCAGGTCTTTTCCAATTCACAAGTGTTTCTACTTTCGAGGGGTCTACCAAGATTCCATCACCTGACACTACATGACCCAAAAAGGCAACTCTGTCTAACCAAAATTCACATTTGCTAAGTTTGGCATACAGTTTATTCTGTTGTAACCTTTCCAACACCGCTCTTAGATGTTGTTCATGTTCTTCCTTGGTCTTGGAATATACCAGAATATCATCAATGAAGATGACCACAAATTGATCAAGATAAGGATGGAATATTCGATGCATGAGGTCTGTGAAAGCCGCAGGGCATTAGTTAAACCAAAAGGCATAACCACAAATTCATAATGACCATATCTGGTTTGGAATGTTGTCTTTGATATATCTTCCTCACGTATTCTTAATTGATAATATTCTTGTTGTAGATCAAATTTTGAATATACCTTGGCACCTTGGAGTTGATCGAATAGCTCGTCAATCTGTGGAAGAGGGTATTTGTTCTTGATGGTGACATTATTCAATCCTTGATAATCAATATATAGTCGTAGGGACCCATCTTTCTTCTTAACAAATAATATTGGGGCTCCCCACTGGGATGTACTTGGTCGAACGAATCCTAAATCCAATAATTTTTGCAATTGAGACTTTAGTTCCTGTAGTTCAATCAGGGCCATTCGATATGGAGTTTTAGCTATTGGAGATGTTCCTGGTAAGACGTCGATGGTGAATTCAATTTCTCTTTTTGGAGATAGCGAAGTGAGTTCTTCCGAAAATACGGTAGGATATTCAGATACTATAGGTATTTCATCTATATTTTTCCTATCTTTCGTTTTATTGATAATAAAAGCAAGATAGCCTTGAGCTCCCTTGAAAAGCGCTTTCCTCATTTTGATTGCCGAAATAATTTGAGCTACGATAACGCGAGCCGTTCCTATCAATTCTACTTCAGGTCTCCCGGGTTCACATAACCTAACAGTTTTGGTATGGCAATCCATTTGCGCGTGGTGCTGGGACAACCAATCCATTCCTAATATGACATCATACTCATGGATTGGTAGTAAAACTAAGCCGGAAATTGTTTTTCGCCAATAACAACATCACATGATTTATATACTGAGTCAGTCACCTCACTAGTGCCCATCGATGTAGAAACTTCTAGGCAATATGGTAATTGTTCTATAGGTGAACGCAATTTATGTGCATAATGAGGGGCCACAAACGAATGCGACGATCCAGGATCAAGTAAAACTCTAGCATAGTCTTCAGATACAAGTATCGTACCTTCCACTACATTCGTGTCTTCCGGTGCTTGTTGTCCTTCGAGTGCAAACATGCGTGCTGGTATCCTAGGTCTTGGCCCATTTTTCCCACGATCATTTTTACTTCCTGGTCCTTGCGCGGGTTTCCACTTGTCACTTGTTTGTGCCATCATTGGACAATCTTTTATCTGATGTTGAGCGTTTCCGCATTTGAGGCATCTTCCAAGTTTACGCCAACATTGGGATGGATCATGACCTGTTTTGTTACAATGAGGACACGGTTTTCCCTGTATTTGTTGTTTAATTCCACTCGTACTTCCATAGCTAATCCTCAAAATTTTTTGATTGCGTGCTAATCGATCAAAGGAGGGTGGTTTAAAAATGCTGGCAGCCCTTTTCTGTAACCTAAGACGACTAATACCACTTTCAACTCTAGTTATTGCTCTAACTGCAGCAGTATAAGAATCTAGTTCAACCAATAATAGTCTATCTTGTATCTCCATTTTCAACCCACGTATAAACTTGTACAGTTTATCCTCTTCCGTGTTGACCAGGCTTGGCGCATATTTAGACAGACGATGAAATTCTGACTCATATTGAGCCACTGTCATACTTCCCTGCCTCAAATGATAAAATTCATCCCTCCTAGCTTCTCTAACCACTGGTGGTATGTAGTGATCCTTAAATTCTCGTACAAAGTTATTCCAGGTTCTCTGTGTTCCCTCTCGATTCCATTTTTCTTCAATTGTTCTCCACCAATTGCGAGCGGCAACTTCCAGGCGAAAGACAACCAAGGTGACTTGTTGCTTTTTTGTATATTGTAATGCCGAGAATATGCTTTCCATTTTCTCTAACCAACGCTCGGCCTTGATATCATCCGGCTCCCCTAGGAACTCAGGAGGGTCAAACCTTAAAAATCGTTCTAACATCTTATCGTGCGCAACCAATATCGGCTTAGGGGGGTCTTGATGTTGGGGTTCATTTGCTTGTTGTTGCATAAATAGAAATATTTGTTGCAAAGCTTGTGCCATTAGGTTGTCTCCTGTAGCGGGTGGCTGTGCTTGGGGTTCTTCATGTGCAGGAGCTCGCTCACGATGTCGTTGAGGTTCATCCTGACGGTTTAATCGGGGTCTTCCTCGACCACGTCTCTCGGCCATCTATATTGCAAAATTAATAATTAATCAATAAAATGTAAGAACACAACATTTAAATTAAATCAAATAATCACAGGTAATCATCATTTATACACAAAATGTGACGATTACATTCATGATACTAGTGTTATGTACAATATTCCACACCATCCATCATATTACAACTAGATAGTACTACTATTTATATTCAGTAGCAATTACTATATATACATTTCACCCATCCGATATTTGTACACAAAATTTTGAGCCCTATATTACTAATAACTTATTCATCGGTCACGTTACTACGTGCATCATCCTCATTATTTTCCACTTCACCCATTCTATCGTCATCATTGAATCATATTGGCACCTCTTCAGGGTCATCTTCTTCTAACACTGCTGGTGGCAGTACATTTGGCGGTATAGGGTTATTACCCACCACTTCAATTCCTGGGGTAATTCTCGCTAGGTTCACTATATGAGCACGCATAACTGCAAGCTGATGCAAGTTCGCTTGTATTTCCGCAGCAGCTAAAAAATGATCATGGTCTCGGACATTTTGCATATGATGCATCTCGACCTGTAATTCTTCAACCTGCCCCTGTAACGCTTCACGTTGATGTTCCTATTGTTGTAAAAGGTACTCTCGTCTCTGTATCTCCTGAATCAAATGATAATTTGTATCGTTAGCTTCTTCTAATTTCTCTTCTAATGCAGGAATGGTTTCTTCTTGTAGTATATCGATTCTATCTTGCTGCGTTTCCGCCTCATTAATAGTATCCCTCGACATTTCTCTTTGCCTTCTTACTTTATTCCTAACTTGGCGCAACCTGTTCCTAAGTTGACGTCTTTGCAATAACACACAAGCCATCTCCACTGCCGAGTGTCGCTTTTTGTAATTCAGTTTTTTGTTAGGCTTGTACTTAGTAGTACTCCGGCGACTAGCACTAGCAGATGACTCTGGCTTATGATCCATTCTACCACTTTCCTGCTTCGTTAGTAGAATAATCAAACAAGTCACTTAATCACATATTAAAAATATTATAGAAATTTCTATATTCAAGTTTTCAGGTTGTAATCCCAATATCTACTTATCTTAACTACACTCCAAGGATCATATCCTTGTTAGCATAGGTGTAAGCCATATTACAACCTACGCTCTGATACCACTTCTGTCACGCCCAAACTTACGAAGCTATAATAATCAAAATCTATTATCTCTATTAACAAAAGAGCAGAATATTCATATAGTTATTACAAGCCAAACGTACATCATAATAAAATTACAAGAAAAGCTAACCCAGTTTGCGTAACTTCTATAACTAAAACTATTATTACAATCCTTGTTCTCTCCAAAACACGTCATATATATATAGTGAATCATCATTACATTGAGTAACAAACTCCTATAACTGGCACTAGCTAGTCAGATCAGGGAAATCCCTCAACTACTTCGTTGTCGCGTGGATTATTGCCTGAAATATTTTCTAGGAAAATATATACGTGAGGAAAAAGAAACCCTCGGTGAGTGGGTGCACGTGTGCAGGTGTGACTTTTTAGAAATGTTTATTATTAAGAGACGTTCAATTATTCTTTACAAGTACACTCATTTTAATTTAGAAACAACAATCACTCAATCAATCTATATCACAATTATTTCAAATATCACATTAACGAAGGGACCATTCATTAACGGTAAGTAAACCCCGTTATCCCTTATCGCTCCTTTATTACGTTGGCGTAAAGTCTTGCCCCTTATTGTACCACACTACGGCACAACACTTCACACTGGGGCTCGTGAAGCCCGGAGAAGTCATATTCCGGAATATACCGATCCTACGACCCACTTTTACCCTTGGAACACTCTGTCCTTAGGCGGTGGGATTTGATCGTGGATAGCGAAGAATGAGATTTCAATAACTATAAAAGAATGATTTATACCAACAATCCTCAGTTTTGAAGCTAAGAAAATTAATTAAAATTCATAATAATGGTTTGGGATTATTCATGACTAGTTGAAATATAATAATGTCTAATAGGATTTCTTGATCATTTGTCACTCATAATTATAAGTAATGAATAACATCTTTGATTATAAAAGTGAAGCTACAGTCCAATTAGTCATAAAAGTGAAGCTACAGTCCAATTAGTCCAAACTAATAAGCCACCTTGATCAAAAATTAATTTTTGCAAAAATCACTCACCTTCTTGTCCCTTTTTTTTTTTTCTTTTACCGTTGTTCTACTCCAAATTCTGCCTTTGTTCCTTTTATTCACACATACCGTCTTACTTTTCTTATGAAACTATCTATACAAGACTCCTTATAAAAGTTGTTTCCCTCATTCCTTTTGTTTTTGTTTTTTCGCCAGCTCATGCTATGTTTTTCATTAGTTGGCATTTTATCGTAGTAATAGGGGTTATATATGCTTATCAGTTAAGGTGACTTAACACCTAAGTAGATGAGTCATCAGCTCTTTCTTCCTTTTTTTTATAGTATATATCCATATCTACATATTTTAATCCTCTAAACTTTTGTCACGTCAAATAGATATATACTTACTAAATTTTGAGTAAGGTTAAAAATATTTAAGAATATAAATATGTCGGGATTACGCAATAGTGTTGATATCCAATCTACAATAAAATTCGGGTTACACTCAAAACTTAAATATCTAAGAAAATACCACACAGCATGAATCCATATACAAAATTTACTATATTATAAGTAGTCGAAATTTCGGGGTCCTACATGCTTTGTCAGTTCATCACAATCAAAATCAGGAAGCTAGTCTATGGCATCACAAACTTGGTCATCCGTCTTACAACAATATCAAACTTATAGAGAATTTAGGTTTTACTTGTCAAGTATCCTGTAATTAATGACTGTACTATTTGTTATTTGGCTAAACAAAAAGAAATTGCTTTCCGATCATTTTCCATATTCTACTTCACCTTTTTCTCTAATACATTGTGATGTTTGGGGCCCTTATGCTAAGTCCTCTTTCGAAGGACATCGTTATTTTCTCACTATTTTAAAGTCATTCTCACTGATAATGGCCTTGAATTTCACATGCCTTTTTTTTATGAATCTCAAGGTACCATACATCAAAAATCTTGTACATACACACCCCAACAAAATGGTGTGGTAGAAAGAAAAAATCAACATCTTCTCAATGTTGGTAGAACTTTACTCTTTCAAGCTTCTTTATAAACTATTTTTTGGGGAGATGCTATTTTAACAGCTATTACCTTATCAACTAAACACCATCACCTATTTTACACAACAAAACTCTTTTTGAAACCCTCTTCAAGATTGCTCCTTCTTATAATCATTTAAAGGTTTTTGGATGTTTATATTTTGCATCTAATACCGTTTCTCATAAATCAAAATTTGAAGCACGAGCAAAAAGATGTATTCTTTTGGTTTTCCAAATGCCATCAAAAGTTACAAAGTTTATGATTTAATCAACGAAGTTTCTTTTGTCTCAAGGGACTTTCACTTTGTTGAACATATTTTCCCTTTTTCATCAACATGTAATAACAATTCATTTCCAATTACCAATTCTCCAAATTTCAATATCCATTTACCACATTCTTTTCCAGATTATTTTGTTATAGATTCCTTCCCCACCCCTTCATCTCATGATTCCTCCATATCACCCTCAACACCTGTCAATTCTTCACCACTTTCAGATACCATCACTGACATTGAGGAACCAATTGCTAGTCCTCCTCAGGTATCTATCTCTCCCAGACGGTCTTCAAGAAATTGACACCCCCCATTATACTTAAAAGATTATGGTTGAGCTTCGTGAAACCTACTATTGCTCACCCTTTACATTCATATCTTACATTTAATAATTTATCACCTTGTTATAGAGCTTATTTAGCTTCCTTAAGCTCTATATCTGATCCCACTTCTTATGAAGAAACTGTCAAATTTCCACATTGGCAATATGCTATTAATAAATAACTTCAAGCTCTTGAAAATAATGGCACATGGAGCATTATACCATTACCTATAGGAAAGAAACCTATCAGATGCAAATATGTCTTCAAAACCAAGCTGATGGTTCAACTGACAAACACAAGGCACACCTTGTTGCCAAAGGGTATACTCAAAAAGAAGGTTTGATTACAGGAAACCTTAAGTCCTGTTGTCAAAATCATCAGTGTCAGACTTTTTCTTGCCCTAGCCTCCTTTTTTGGTTGGCAACTACATGAACTTGATGTTCATAATGCGGCCTTTATTAATGGAGACCTTGATGAAGATATTTACATGACTCATCCCCCGGTTTCTCCATTAAGGGGGAGTCTCAAGGTTCCCTAGTAAGCAAACTTCACAAATCCCTCTATGTATTAAAATAAGCACCAAGACAATGGAATTCAAAATTCACAAAAACATTACTAAAAGCAGGTTTTAAGCAATCTATGTCGACACTCTATCTTCACAAAAGGAGATCAAAATAATTTCATTTCTCTCCTTGTCTATGTTGATGACATCTTAATTGGAAGTAGCAATCTTAAATCGATTCAATCTATCAAAAGCTTTCTTCATTCTCAGTTCAAAGTAAGAGACTTAAGTCAAATTTTTCCTTGGTTTTGAAATTGCCCGATCTAAAAAAGGTATTCATCTTGACCAAAGAAAATATATTCTAGACATTCTAAATGATGCAAGAATGCTAGGATGTAAGATCTCCAATACCCTTATAGAACAAAATCACAAACTAAGTCATTCATCAGAAGAACAGATCAAAAATATCACTACTTATAGAAGATTGGTTGGAAAGCTAATGACTGTTGTTCGACCGCTAAACACCTATAATAAATCTAGCAATCCTCGCAAGAGAACGAGATCAATTGTAGGGTAGCAAGTTGACCACAAGTCGTCTCTCAAGGAATACTTAGCCGGCAAATAATTATTATGCAACCCAATTGACAGAAAATAAAACCTAACCACTCTAACAAATTTGTGATTTTAATAAATTAAAGGAAAACAAGTAAAAAGACCAATTAAAACTAAACACAATTAAACTTGGAGAAAAAGATATGGATGAAAGTCTAGGATTTTGGATTCATCTCATCAAACTTGCAAGCAGAATATCAATTAATTGATCATGCAGTTAACAAAAATAACAAACATGTAAAGACTAGGTCTAGATCTGATAACTCACGTATTCACAGATTAGGGCTATCCCAACGTAATTTACTATTTTCATCAAGCCCAGGGTTAGATAATACATTTCTGATTCATATCTAACCCCCTGAATAAATTTAGTCCATGAATAATATCTTCGATCGATCTCAATTATCCCTTTAAATAATCAAGAGTTGGCCAAACAATCAATCAACAAGTAAAACAATTTATTTAGGAAAGCAGATCAATTAATCAATACTCATGCTTGTTTGTTTGAATCAAATCATCATAATCCTAGAACAAGGAAATTAGTTCATGCTTGGGGATGGGATCATAATCTCAATTGAAGGAAAGAAAACAATCATAAACATAATCATGCAATAATAATAATCACCCAATAATTGAAATCAGACAAAAGAGATGAAGAAATCTTACTCTTTGATTAAGAAGCAAAATAACTTCAAGGGGAAGAACCCAAGCAATCCCAATGATGAAAAGCAAGAGAAAAATACCAAAAACTAAAGTCTAGAAGTGATATGAATGAGAGTGTGTCGAAAATAGGGGCTCCCCAATTTCTATTTATAAGCCTAGAGTCCTAAACAAGGAGGAAGAGCTAAAAATCGGAAAAACATCAAAAATTTTGTGTTCAGTAAGTCATGGCGCGCGGTCAGTGCGGATGATGCTGCCACATGATCACAACCTCTAAAAATCGGAATTTCATCTTGGTGTCTTCAAATGAATTGTAGCTCTATCTCTTATATTTCTATAGCCACTTGAATCACCTCAATATCAATTTTCTAGAAAGAGTTATGGCCAAAATACCAAGACGTGTCATTTCCGAGATTTTGACATATTATTTTGACTTGTACATGCTTTTAACCCATATAAACGTCTCCATTTGTATTTAGTAGCAGATAAACATTGTAGAACTTTGAATTATCGTTCTAATGGTGCGTGAATCATGTCAATTGGGCTTCAGATGCGAACATTACGTCCAAAATACAATGACTGCCGCAGTTGCGTGAAATGGCTTTTTAACGTTTTTTTGATCCAAAACTTGTTTTTTCCACCAAAACTTAAAAATAATAAAATAACACAACATAACACTAAGACATGCAAATACAAATAAAACACGCCCAAAATATGTATAAATCATCATATAAGACACACACAAAAACATATACACGATTTGTTTGTGTAATGATGAATGAGATCATTCTCCCATTCTTTTTTTTTTTTTTTTTTTGAAAGGGACTCATATTATCTGTTTATTCTGCTGTGTATGCTCTTAGTTTTTAACATATACATGATTTGTTTGTGTAATGATGATAGTTGAGTTGATATTTTTTTGTAAAATTTATAAATGGATGTGATTGATGATTAAAAAAGTGAAAATGTGTAAATAATGATTTTTTTAAATATTTTCATAGACAAAAAAATCGAAACGTAAAAAAGAAGAGTATTGGCCGAATTTCTTTCTTGAGAAAAAAGATAGCGAGAGCTCATACCAAAGAAAAAGTGAAGTGCGATTCATTCTTTTGAATCCACCCAGCAAAATTTCCTCTTTCTCTGTGTGTGATTATTCTATCTCTGATTCGTAATCATCATGACCAAACAGCAAGCAAATTGGTCTCCTTACGACAACAATGGAGGGTACGCTTAAGCCCTAAATCGATTTTCGACAACAAATTAAACCCATGTTCATATTTGAATGCTAATGTGCAGGACGTGTGTTGCGATTGCCGGAGCTGATTACTGTGTGATTGCGGCTGACACCCGAATGTCCACTGGATACAGTATTCTTACTCGCGATTACTCCAAGATTATTCAGCTGTAAGTGTGTACACACACACACACACATATATTCATTCTACTTGCCGTTTATTCGGGAGGTCTTTATTGCTTTTTGTTCTGGGTTTTGATATTTAAATTTTTCCCGTTGCAATTTGAAGGAGGAAGCGCCTCTGTAGGTCATTTAGTTGAGGTATATGATATACGGTAGTAAGATGTTAAATGAACAAACTGATAGATTACTGGAAAATTGGTTTAAGCACTATCTTTGTCTCATTGCGAAAATGATTAAGCTTCTGTGTCGAGTAAACCAGGGAGAAAAAGATCTATTTTGCTCGATTTAAATAAATGTTTATTCAATTTTGTGGGGACTCAGTTCAAATATAAAGGGACAATGAGTTAGCATAAGTCCCTTTAGGCCATAGTTATTTTTCTTTCAAGATGTTTAAGTCAGCCTGAAGACGAGTGAATAAGTACCTTGTAGAAAATTGTCCATTTTTCGTGAGTAAATATGTGGATGAAACATTTAAATCCTGTGTTGTTAAAATTTGGTCGCTTTTTCAATTTTTATGGCTGAAAAGGTATTTGAAAATCAATTTCCTTTTGATTCACTTTTTAACCTTTTGTTGTTTTAGGCACACTAAAGTGCTCAGTCTAATGTGGCTCGGGCTAAGTAAAAATACTGAGCTCTGAATATTAGAAGTTGGGTTTGTGAAAATGGACCTATTTGACAATAGAGAGCCTGCCTGAGATATGCCCTCAAGATTGTAATGTCAGTGCATGATGTGTGGACTTCAGGTCAATTTGGAGTTCCATCTCGTTTTGGTTTTTTCTACATGGCGTAATTTCCTTTGTTTAAATAATGTCAAGTATGGATTTCACTTAAGTTAAATGGGATGTTAGTGAAGTAACTTATTGGAGTAAAACATTGAGAAGTTCCATTCACATGAAGTGTGGAATTCGGCTCAGTGGTTTTCTCTCTGATTTGGCTCTAACTGTTATCAATATCTGTGGCCGCTTTTTGCTGAACTTAAATGTGAGATTCATGAGAAACAACTTATTCTATGAAATATTGATTTTTTCTTCGTTTTCATATCCTAATGCAGTTCACTCAAAAGGTTATACATGTTATAAAATAGATTTCTTTTTTCGTCACCACCTAAAATCTGACCTCATTCCATATCCATTATTCATGGTGGGATGCCTGGTTCCTTGATCAATATATTAATTTAACTTTAAAGTTTTTGGCTGTGGATGCTATTGTTATTTTGTAATCTATGCTTTTTCTGGACCATGTAGAGCGGACAAATCTGTGATGGCCTCCTCAGGTTTTCAGGCTGATGTTAGAGCTCTGCAAAAGGTCTTGGCAGCTAGACACTTGGTGAGTTATTGAAGCATGTAATATAGATGCTATGGTTAACTACTTGAGTATTATGATAGTATCCTCAGCCTCTTCTCCCTATATATCTATGTTTGCCTCTTTGTGTGCATGCACACATGTGTTTCTATGGCCATTAGGGGTTTGGAGTATGTCAATATATGTTTGACCACCGAGCAGTCTGTTTCCTATCCCTTTTGATTACCCTACAACAGGTGCCTAGTCATCTATGCTCTTGGACACTATACTCTTTTGGTATGAAATGACCTGTTGAATACCTTTGTTTTCAGTATGTCTGATCCATATAACAATGTTGACGCACCACTAACTAATGATACTCAAGAAATTATGTTATGACTCTAGAATGAGACTTAGTGAGAATCACTAACGGAATTCATCCATTAACTTTTAAACTCACTAACTCCACATGTTGTTCTTCTGAAAATGAAAAGACTCTTGAATCTGGGATACTGCTGGTTCTGTGTTTGAAGAGCTAATTTGTTTTCTTGGAGTTAATAAACGTATCTTCTGCCATTTGTTGATTTTATGCCGTTTGGATTTTGGTCATTGTTAGCAAGTTTACTTATTTGGTTAGGTCGGATGAGGAATGCACAGCATGTATCTGGGCATCTGTCATTGCATTACATTAATGCTGCATGCTTTCCTTTTAGTTTGTTTAGCCTTTTGGGTCATTTAAGAATCTTCATGCTTTGACTGTTGTTCCTCCATGATCAGCGAATGAAAGTTCCCAAGAGGCTCTTTGCTTAGAGTGAATTGTATTCTACAATCCTCCATGCCAGCCTTCTCCCCTTTTGGTCACTGAAGTTTTGAGAATTACAGAACTTACCCTTCTGTCCAAGCTTTTAGATTCTCTCGGGTTGCACAGTTGCTTTTCCTACTCTTTACTATTTTTTAAGGCTTTAACTTTGGGAAATTCCTAACAACGTTTTGTTGCCTTTTTTATTTTTGTTCTACAACAAAAATGGTAAGTGACGCAACTAAAGATTGCAGCGAGAATTGTTGAAAGATCTTATGTACAGCATTCTTATTAGTAGTCCTTTTTATCCATAATACTAAACTTTCAGAAATCCTTTCTATGTAATCTAACCTTCTATGTACTCTAAAATGTTAGATTTATATTGTCAAAACTGATACGTAAAACTTAATTTTGCTGTTTGACTTCTAGATTTATCAGCACCAACATAACAAGCAAATGAGCTGCCCTGCAATGGCTCAATTGCTGTCTAATACCCTGTACTACAAACGTTTCTTCCCATACTATGCATTCAATGTCTTGGGTGGCCTTGACAGTGAGGGTAAGACTACAGGTTATTTCAGTTGGATTTTATTCCAAAATTTTCTGCTAGTTAATTGATCCTGCTCTTTGCTTTTCTGAAATTCCTGAAGGAAAGGGCTGTGTCTTCACATATGATGCTGTTGGATCTTATGAAAGGCTGGGATACAGCGCCCAAGGTTCTGGTTCGACTCTTATCACACCCTTCTTGGACAACCAACTGAAATCTCCAAGTCCTCTCTTACTACCTGCGAAGGTTTTATCTTGACAACACTCTTTTTGGACAATTCATTTGTGCATTCCCCCTATTTTTTCTTTTCTTTTTGGTTTGGGTCAGAATATCTGGATTAACAGTGATTACTGCAGGATGCGGTGACTCCACTGTCAGAGTCAGAAGCCATTGATTTGGTGAAAACTTGTTTTGCATCAGCAACAGAAAGAGATATATACACGGTAAGTTTGTTCTCTCCTCTATTCCAATTGGTAGGACTTGAGTTAAAAAAGATAAAAAAAAGAAAACTCCTTTGTTTCTATTCGTTGATTTTGAGTTCTCAGGGGAATTTTTCTATTGTGATCTGACTTTGTAACATTTTAAATTTGATATTCATGACCAAAATCAGATTATTTGGACACTGCAGTCTTTTCTTGTCAATTGATCCAAGTGATGTGGAAAGCTTATCCTTGCATGTTAGGAACAATATATCTGTTTGAGCTAGCTAGTTTTTACCATTGTTTCCGATCAATTATCATTATGTGATTTATACTTGGGGAAAAGTCAGAATAAGACAGGTTTTGCAAAATGCCTGTTTTTCCATTTTGACACCCAAAAGTTGTGCCAAAAAGGGCACTAGCTAAATGATCTACCCTTTTACTGCAGTACAAAGGAATAGTTTACAACTTGATAAGATATATTCCTTATTAAAAGCAACAAAATATTTATGTATACTGATTCAATAATCTCTCTCACTCCCCCACTATATAAGTGTTAGTAGTGTGGGTTTTATATTCTTTTTTCGGTTCAAAGTCAGATTCGAATAGTCTATTCTGTGAGCTTCATTGATCTACGATTTTAGATGTTCAATTGTGGCACTACAGAAGACCCACCTTTTCCCATATTCTTATGTGATTACTGTTTTGGGTTTTTGCAGGGAGACAAGCTAGAGATACTTGTATTGAACGCTAGTGGTATACGTCGTGAGTACATGGAGCTTAGAAAAGATTAAATCCGACTGTCGGATTCTTGTGCCCCAACCTTTTCAGAAAGAAGATAGACAATGTTCAGGATGTTGTTTGGGGGGTAATTCACCCGATAATTTGATTTCTCAGTGCACTTCAACTACCCTTTTTTTTTTTACCTCTATTCGCATCAAGTCATTGCTTATGCTTAATATTAATGTGGTAAATGTATGGTTTGCTGTATGGTAATTAGATTTCTGGAGGAATTCTTATATTGAACTCAATTTGGTGCTTACCTTCCTTCTGAAAAAAAATTCAATGGTCACGCATCATGTTTAGTACTTAGTAGCTTATGAAAAATATTTTTTTTATTTTGTTGTAAGCATTTTGCACTCTCATAATTAGGTCCTTTTTAGATTTTCAAAGCTTTTTAATTTGCACCCTTATAAAAAGACCAAGATTGCTACTGCTAATAATTCACAAGTCATCAACAAAACTTAATACATTCAAACATTATTTTGTATGAATGTACATATCATTGGACTGACGGAAGGAGAGGGAGTGATGGTAATCAAACCGCAACCTATGATTTTTAACTATGATCTGTGGCCTTGAGAATCTTAACTACTCGACCACTATCCGATTTCCACATTCAAGCATAATTTGTTTCAACTTTCAACAACAATTTAAGGGTTTTATAACATGCATCAACACAGTATCAGAACTCTACGCTCTGCCATTCATTGTGGCCATGACGATTTTTGCACTAATACTGTAAAACTCACGAAAATTAGAGGTGTAGATCAAATATTACTGAATAATAATAACACCGGGTAGAATAAAGAGGCAAAAAGCAGATTCGAGAACATCCGCTGCCCTTAGATTGCATGCACCTGTTGATTCACAACACAGATTGTGTTCTCATCAAGACAAAAAATCCGTGGAGTAATTGCACACAAAAAAGAAAATAGAAAAAGGAAAGAGAAGAAGAAATAAAAGAAACTGCACGAAAATGGCTCTGCGCTCTTTGGAATAATTTCAGCTGGACTTTTAGCTTTAGACCACCATTCATCGGTCTTCTGATTCAAAGGGAAAATGAATCCAGAAAAAAATGTATCATTTACGGACACCAACCAATTCAACATCATACACAAGCCATGAGTTTGGTGGAACATTTTCAGACGCTCCATGCTTCCCAAAACTGCATGATAAATATGAAAAACCTTAAGATAAAAAAAAGTGGTTTTAGGCAAATGGACATGGTGAGGTGACAATTTCCAAGATTTAAAGCATATACCACATGGATGGTGGGACGATGAGTCTCCTCTTGTCACCAACATGCATACCTGAGCATATCACGTGTTAAGAAAAAAAGTTATAGCAGCAGGTAAAGTGAAACTAGAATGGAACGAAGGTCGAAGACTATATTTCATTTTTTTTCTTTTAAAAAAAAATAAAAGAATTACCATCTATGCCAAGATTCCATCCATCAATAATACCTTCATCACCTGAATGAAGATGGAAAATGATGAAGATAAAACATATAAACAAAGACCATTTTTCGTTTTCTTTTCTTATAACAGAAAAAGAAATAACTATGGTGGGGAGGGGGTATAGTGAAGCAATGGACATTGTATAAAAGCACTCGAATATGTACCTAACCGGAACTTGCAGGCACTTTTGCCCACATTTGAGTCAATAATATGACCATTCTCCTTCAACATGGCAGTGTAATAAATTCTGACCTGATCCAACGATCATTTACTCGTAAGCAAGGGGCATGATCATACATATATCAATCAACTGAAAGCATAGAAGTACCTTTTTCCCAGGAGCAGCTACTTTTCCATCTGGTGGTCCATTTGCTACATCTTCAATAATCAACCCATTTGATAAGGTCCTGTTTTGATTTGGCTTTTCATTTGAAGTCTGATTCTCAATTTTCACGAACATGTTCTCCTGATAATCTGTCGTGTTAGGCAAGTTCAAGACGAAGTCTCCCTCACCTTGAGTTTTCTTGTTCTTCTTTTTCTTAGTTTTCTTCTCAGGTTGACTAGCATTAGCAAGTAACTCAGGTTTTATGCTGACATTGCTGCAAGTAGAAATTTCAGTTATAGGGCAAGCAGTTATTGTTGCTGCTCAAAATCATCCACATTTACAGGTGGATATGTGGGAGCTAGGTGACCTTACAGTGGAAGAGGTGGGGTGAATTAACTCTAGAATGCATTTTGTGTATAGTGGTTCAAATTGCTTTTTTAGTCTTGGGAAAGAGTCATGGAGGTCAAATGTGGATTGGATATATCGACAGGCCTGATAGTTTGGTGGCAAAACACGAGAGTTCAAAATCTACTAGCCTTGTTAAAACCCAATAGTCTTTGGCCACAAATCTAATTCTTAAATATGGAAAGAACAGTTTGGTTTGGAACACCTTCGAAAATATTCAAGTTATAATAAGGGTATGGATCCCTAAGCATTTTTCATTTATTTCTTAATCATCTATCAAAATTATCAAGTCTTAACCTTTTTCCCGGAGCTCCAAAATTACTTATTCCTGGAATATCCAACAGCCAGAGTTTTCAATTATTTCAACACTTTTGCTCTAAATAAATTTCACTTGTTTTGTAAACAATTTGGTCTCATTTGGAAACAGTTTTTAGAATCCTAGCCTGAAAAGAAACCTATATAGTTCATTAGTTGTTCAGATCAGATCTTGAAACTTATATTCACAACAGAATGACTGTCCCACCTCCCCTTCGTGTTATTTGTGATAAAATGCCAGGGAATTAATATCTGGGAAAACAAAAACCCCAACAAAGAAAGAGCAGACAAGATGTGATACTTACTTATCAATCTGTTGTTCCTGATCCCTGTTTTCTGCTGGCATATCCTTCACCACACTGTCAGAATGTAGTAAATCCTGCTCGAATTTATTATCTTTACCAACACTGTCACATTTCGCATCAGTTCCTTCTGCGAATGTACCTTCCAACTGAAGTTCTTTCCTTCTCTTCTTTGATCTTTTACCATTTCCAGAGCCCGATTCTGGAGGAGGCAACAAGCAATGATCTCCAACTTCCCTGCTTGAGTATGCATTAATTAGATTTGCATGATAAGAATTGCCAATGGAACTGACCATTGTTAACAGGTCAAAGAAATAACATTCTTACATATTTGCGGAGGCTTCAATTTCCTTCTTTTTATCTTCTCCGAGAACACTATATACCTTGTCAATCTGAACTTCAAAGATTTTATCCTCCTCGGGACGTTCTTTTCTTTTCTTTCTTGATTTGCCATTTATATCTACAAGATCAACCTTTTCCTCTGATTTTCTGCTACATATACCATGATATTTAGACTTATCACCCATTTCTACTGTTGCTTGAGCAATCTTTTCCCCAGCACTGATGAAAGTCTTCTTTTCAGCTCTTTTACTCTTAAATATAGATAAAAGGTACCCATCTTCTTCATCTTCATTTTCACGTGAATTAGCATCATCATCTGACTCTACTACTTGGCATTTCTTCTTAAGTCGTTTACCACGACCGTTTCTGTTCTTCAGCTTATCGTTTTCTGGCGTACTCTCATCCATCACTTTAACAAACACAAAAAGTTCAGAAAACAAAGTGAATAACCATAAAATAAGCCTGATTCCATTGGATTCAATAGTGTATATAGAATATTTTATCACTTACTCCTAAATGAATTGGATTCAAATATAGTTGAACTATGACAAATTAGATTTACAATATCCACAGTGAGCATTGTTTTGTGGTAACTGAAAGAATTAGCCTTGGGTGTGTGGCTGTGTGCAGAACATACCTTTGCTGCTTATAACAGGGGATGGTGAACGAACTTGCAACTCATCGTCATCAATGAAACTGTCCTCATATTTGTCATCATCACTACAGGAATTAGATCCTCTGTATGGCTGTTTTCAATATCCACCCCATATGATTCGCTACAGAGTCAAAGTAAAGGAAGCCTAGAATAGTCGACATGTAAACTAAATATAAGCTTGACAATAACAAAGCAGCATGTTTCCCACCAAGAAAATCTGCATAACTGTGATGAAAATATTGAAGGAGTTGGGTTAACCTCGAAAATACCCATCATTGCATTTTGAGATATAAATAGCAAAACGAGATCACTAAATTTAAACCGAAAGGAAATCATAGTAAGATCCTCAATCCTCATAAGAACCAAAAAGCATGAAGAACTAAAAAGGATACGTATCACTTTGGGGATTGGACGGCTGACTTTTGCAGACATAATAACCGGTGAGGTAGACACTTCGAGGGCCAATAACAGAAAATATCACATCATCAGCCTCCTCAAATTCCAAATCTAGATGGCAAGACTCTGTTTGGTTGGGAAGTAAAACGCAGAGCAAAACTGGACTTCTGTTACCCACATTACACTGTACTATACTCTTCTCGGTAGCGCCACCAATCCCCAGCGTCGCCTAAATTATTAATCACATCACACAACAGAGATGAAATCCTTATAAAATCTGATAAAAAAACTTCTCAGAAAAGAAAGTCTACAAATTTAAGGGCACATAAGAAGTAAAGTATTTTTACAATCATTATAACCCAAACTTGATCTCCGAGAAAGTTTCTTAACAGATAACAAAAGCACAACCACTCAAAAGAAAAAAACTCTTCTCGTACCCATGAAATTCACCTAAATTGAATAGGCATTTTATCCGTAATTTACTAGCGGTAAAGACAAAGCTAGCATGATACTACACACTAGATTACATAACCCCCATTTAAATGCAAAGCCAAACAAAACTTAAATCTAGTACCTGGGAGATTCGGAGCCTTCCTCTAGACTTTTCACATGAATGAGTGATAGGCTTCCAGGGTTTCACCTCAATACCTGAAACATCAAACAAGCAACAAATTGAATTATTACTTTTTAGGGAAAAAAAAAAACGATTTGTTCAACCCTTAAAAGAAAGGTTCACAAAAATCAAATAGTTCCAATCCGTACATAACTCAAAAAGATCGAATATCTGACAGAAAGACCTAAAAACACACATTCATGAGATTAAACACAAAAAATACGGGCGAGAGTAGAAGGGCTCACCCCAGAAAGCCATTGCTATGGGTAGAAGAATTCAGGCTTTGGAGTGTTTGAACTTTGAAGAGCAATTTGATTACTTTATACTTTGTACCCTCTCTTTAAACCCTAGAGCGAGAGAGAGGTTTTGAGGTTTATTTGTTTATCTTTGAAACCCTTCCTTTTATATATAGTACTATACGCGGGAGTAATGTATGGTAATAATTAATTTTTGGGTCTCCTTTTCTATTTCCCACTAATTCGGTTTCAACTTCCAATTTCAATTCCTTTAACTTGGCACCCGTTTAAACAAAATGTTTAAAAATATCTTTTTTTTTTTTGAAGGAGTTCAAGTACTTAGCAAAACCTTTCCTTTAAAAAAAATAAAAATTATCTTATATTTTGAAGGAGATAAAGTATTTATACAATTCTTTCCTTTTATTTTTCGAGTACAAATCCTAATTCCTAGGAGAGATGATGATGATGATGAGAAACTAGGAATCGAACCCAAACACATTCATCTATGTCTGATGTTAAGGGCAAAATTAATAATTAATATATAATT
>CM071937.1:28736635-28838933 GCA_016081115.2 Rehmannia glutinosa
TGCCTTTTGTTGAAACATGGTGGTTTTCCACTTACCGAACATACTCTTCTCGGCGCCAGTTTTGGCGGCTGGTATTCCTCTTTGCCACGGCATCGTAAAAGGATAGAGGAACCGGGAGCATGGCAAGCATAGTCGGAGTCTTCGATGGTTGAGTTATCTTCCAAATTACCAGCTGCGCGTTGTAATACCACGGCACAGGGGTGAGATCGAGTAGCGTTGGGTCGCGATAAACTAAATACCGACCGTGAAGGCTGAATTTTCTTTGTCATGTGTTTAAGCAGCGCTGAATCGTTTATTTGCTCACTGTGACCCGAATCTCGGCGATTAGCTGAGCACAAAATACGTATGCTCCCGTGTATTATACCGGCCGTTTTTGCATGACATTTCCATTTCTCCCATACTGACTGGCTTGTTGAACAATGTCACGAAGAATCTAACATTTCCCTGCCCGCTGTTGTTTTCTTCATTGCCACCATTCCCTTATCTGGTATCTTGCCTCTCAGAGTTTGTAAAGGTTAGCGTCTCTGTTGTCAGGTCACATGTCGAAGAGGCTGATGCCTCTCCATCAGTTCAACCTCGGCCAAAGTGCCTGAACACTTCTCGAACCAATTTGATTCTTTTGCGGTGATAGCCATACAACATCAAAGTCGTAAGCGGTACAGGACAATGGTGCACGATGAAAAGGGGGAGGCTGATGCCGTGATAGCGTGCGCTCATTCTCGACTCTTCATGGAGGTCGGGTACCTCACAGAGAAAAAGGAAAGGATTCTATGAAAGATTCATCACCGCCCAGCCCAGGATTTGTTCGATGATGAGCGGTGCGCGTGAAGTTCTTGGAGGAATCGACCTGCTGCAGCTTGAGGGGCTGCGCAGGTGATCTCTGGTTCAGCTGGGTTTTGTTGTAAGTAGACCGAAACTGCCGAGCCTCAATTTTCTTAACAGCCGTTGGTCTCAGTGATTTTTCCATTTCGATGGACTGGTCCTCGGCCTTATCGAGCGTCATCGGACGATGATGAGATTTCCATTGGTGGCTCATCATCAAAGTTAAAAGTTTGACGAGTAGTCTTGGGATCGAGACTTGCTCGTGCTTGGAACATCCCATGGTGAGTCTTTTGGATTTGTCACGGGGGATGACTCGAGCTTTTCTTCGCCTTCGATCCCAGAAAAGTGACATCGGGGATTGTCTGGGAATCATGAAGTGCGCTTATCTCCTTCTCGGATGAGTCGATGATAGCGGGAAGGATGTTCTCTCTTGGCCTCTTTACCCCGGGAAGTCTCAACCTCCGTGTGGGCCTTGATACCTCCAGCTCTCTCTACTGCAGCGAGGCCTTTGGTCCTCCCTTTCGGCAGTGTCATTTGTCTTAGGGTCTTCTCGGTGGCATCCATTGGAGTCTCAACCCCATGGATTGCACTTTCATCGCCGAGTTTTAACTCCCGAGTGTTCCTTCTGTGCCTCGATCGCATCATTGCATAGGCGTCATTAACGCCGAGTAGTAGTTGGCACCTCACCGAGACAGTCTCAAGCTATACGGCGTCGTTGATGGCAACTTTTAATTCTTCTTGTGTTTGTAATTTCTCTCCTTCGCTCCTTGATTCTTTGTGGGAGTCATCTGCGAAGATCCTCCCAGACCTTGCTGCGGTGGAGGAGTTTCCCCCCGGTGCGCACACCGAGTGACTTGAATGGGGTCACTCGTCTCCAAACTCCCGGCCGTGTCTTTTGAATGTTCAGTAGTTGGGGCGGTGGTAAAACACCTTCAATCGGGGTTGGCTCGACTGGGGTCCCCATTGTCCCAGTTTCATCGCCAGTCCCTTATCCTTCTTCCGAGTGAGTGGGGAAGTGGTGGCGGCAACAACAGAGGCTATGTCTTTGAACCACTCCCATTGGATCGATTTCGGTTTGTGTTCGAGGACTCTCTCTGGTCCTCCATCGATCTTTGCTCGTGAAGGATTACGGACTCGTCGGTAATGCTTCGCTGCATTTGCAACTCTTACAGTAGCAGATTTCTCCTCGATCGTCATCACTGTCGGAGAAGACATCGAGAGAGGATGTGTGTGTTCTGCGTGGTGCGAGAGATAGGGCGGATGCTTGCGCTTCTCACGTGCCTCGGCTTCTCGCCTGCTTCTCCTTGTCCTTGTAGATCGGAGGATGTCTGCGTGCGATTGTCTTCATCCGCAGCGGGAGCACGATGAGTTAATCCAAAGAAATTTAGCGATTCCTTCTTCTTCTATAAACTCAGTCGTTGGAATCTGTTCCCTTGACTTACTCAACTTCCATTTCCTCCACTCACGCAGACGATTTTGGATGTCGCGGGTAAGGTGGGGATAGGATCATCACATCACTATCCGCTCCGCGGGTTCTTCTTGTGTTTTAGTTGTGTGAACTACGGTGTGTCTTGGTTGCCTCTGTGATCGCCTTGAGACTTGGCCGTTTTCATCAACTATATCTGGAGACTCTACTTCTCGGCGATCTCGATGTCTGCTTTAGTGAGTGGGCGACTGTTTGGTTTCTCCAAACGGGCGCTTGATAATCCGTCTTCGTCTCCTAGTTTGTACCAGGGGAATTTCTGTTCGAGATGTTGTCTTCTCGAGTCTTGTGCGGCGGGGGCGGTCTTGGTGTTTGTTTACGGAGCTGGCCGTCTTGGTTTCTCGATTCTCCTCTTTTTTTGACGATCGGAGAAGGAATTTGTGAGTCCTTCTCGGCCACGCTGCTTTGCGGGAGAACCACTTTGGGCGGTGATGACTACGCTGCGGGCGGGAGCATGTTTGGTTTTCTTTCTTTGCGGGGCAGATCTTCTTAGCAAACAGGGGCGCTTTTCTTCTTAGGCCGGAGAGAAACATTTGTATCTTGAAGTCACCGATTCCCCTCACCGTGTCGGCTCTCTTGGCGTAGGCTCTCTTCGAGCGCCGAGAGGGTTTTCTCAACATCCTCTTGTTAACATGGAATGCTTTCCCATGTCTAAGAGGACTCCTTTCACCTCGATAGCCGGCCAATCACTAGGCCATATCCTGGATCCTCCAAATGAGCCATCTTCTTTGAAGGACTTGTTCCCAGCGTTCGGGCAGTAGTCTGCGTAGACAAACTCAGCCAGTTTATCTTCTTTTCTTCGATGATTGCGGCCATTACAATCAGCTTTGCCTTTTGACATTGGTCAAAGTCGCAAATTTGATGTCGATACATTTGGCAACTATATCCAACACTTGTGATAATCCTCCTTCAGCCAGTCTCTTGTTTGATGTATACACTACTTTATCGGCAAAAGTCGGGCTTGGCTATTTCTTTCCAAGCATCGACCAAAGTTGACATCGACTTCGTTAATCTCGGATGCTCATTCTGGGGTAGTGAGCAATGTTCGACCAAATCCTTGGCGAGAGATAGTCACCTTCGTGAATGTATGATGACTTGATTCCTTCATCGTGAATCTCAACATTCACGTAGAATTGTCGCGACCTCCTCCACATAGGTCATCGGATATTCTAACGTTAGAAACGGTTTTAGTCCGGGCGTTTCCAACTTCTCGGCGATTTTCTTCACTAGGGTGTCGTCGGACCCTGTTTCATCATTCCGTCAAAATCCATCGTAGAACCGTGTGGATTTGCTTTCCTAACTTGGTAAAGTCATAAGTTGGTGCCATATTTCAGGATTATATCGAAGAAAAACTCGAGAAATTGATTTGAAGGTTGATAGGGTTTGAGAGAAGTTTTTGCCTTTGCTTTTGAGAGAAAGAAATGAACAGGTTTTAGAAATGTGAGAGAGAAACGGACGAAAATGGTTTAAATATGGTTTATGAAAGGACGTGCGGGTGGTTTTTGAAATGTGATCGAAATCAACGGCTTGGATTTCGTGACGCCTATTGAGCATTTCATGTCTCGTATTTAATGCGGCAAAGATTTATATCCAATCATAAGCTTGGTGTGCGGCTTTTTATGTCTCGTACACATCATCATTATCTTTGACGTATTCCTTAAAACATTCCCGCTTAGTCAAACGATTGCGTTTTTGTCACTTTGCTCATAAGTTATTCAAATTATCCCTTAGCCGATTTAACTCTACTTCTCACGATTCTCTTAGTGACTCAAATCGGTCACTCGACTTAAGTGTCTTTCCGTCTACCGATTTCTTCGAGTGATTTATGTTTTCAACTCTTTTTCACCCTTTTCTGCTTCCATTTTTCTTCTTTGATTTGTCCTGAGTGTCGCCATTTCAGCTCAATAGCCCCAACTCATGCTTGAGTTCTTCAAATCTTGACTCACATAGTGGTTTTGTGAAGATGTCGGCTAGTTGTTTATCGGTTGAGATATATTCCAGGATGATGTCCTTCTTTTCAACATGATCTCTTATGAAGTGATATCTCGACATCAATATGTTTTGTTCTTGAGTGCAACACAGGATTTTGAGTGATTGCAATTGCACTTGTGTTATCACACATGATTGGAATTTCTTTTTCTTCAACTTCATAGTCTCTCAATTTGTCTCATCCATAGGACTTGGGCTGTTGACTTCCTGCAGCTATGTATCATCAATTGCAGAGGTGGCTATTGAGTTTTGCTTCTTGCTAAACCAGGAAATCGGCTGTTTCTAGCATCGACATGTGCTGAAGTGCTCTTTCCCCGTCCCACTCTGCATCCGGCAAAGATAGTCGAGAATCAATAGCCAATTAGCTTGAATCCACATTCCTTTGGATACCATAGGACTACTTCTTGGCTTCCTTTCAAGTATCTCAATATTCTCTTAGCTTCTTTGTCATATGGCTCTCTTTTGGAGCAGCGATTGAAATCTTGCACATACACTACCAAAGAAAGGTGATGTACGGCTTCTTTGTGAGATGAAGCAATGATCCAATAAGTGCTCAGTATCTTGTTTGATCTACTGAGCTTACCATTTGCATCCATGTCCATTTTGATGATGTGTTCATTGGTATTTTTACGAGAAGACTTCTCCTCCATACCAAACTTCTTCATTAAATCTCTCCGTGTATTTTGTTTGACTTATGAAGGTTCCATCCTTCACTGTTTCACTGAGTCGAGGAAGAATGTCGACTCTCCCATCATGCTCATTTCAAATTTACTTTGCATGAGGTTTGAAAACTTTTCACACAGACTCTTTGTTTGTGGATCCAAAGATGATGTCATCAACATATATTTGAACAAGTAGAATACTCTTTTGTCTTGAATTACAAGAGTGTTCTATCTACTTTTCCTTTTTGTGAATCCAATTTCGATTAAGAATTGTGACAAGGTATCATACCATGCTCGGGTGCTGTTTCAATCCATACAAAGGGCTTTCTTGAGTTTGTATACCTTATCTCCAAGAGTCTTCCTCGCTTCAAATCCTGGAGGTTGTTCAACATACACTTCTTCTTCCAATAAACCATTTAGGAATGCACTTTTTACATCCATCGATATACAATGAAATTCTTGTGAGTTGCATAGGCAAGAAACATCCTTATAGCTTCCAATCTTGCTACAGGGCAAATGTTTCATCAAAATCTATCCCTTCTTCTTGGCAATATCCTTTGGCCACTAGCACTTTTGTTTGTTTACCACGAACCTTCCCCTCGTTCATCTTATTTACGAACACCCATTTGGTTCCAATAACATTTTGATGTATGGGTCTTTGCACTAATTCCCATACTTTATTTCTCTCAAACCCGATTGACTCTTCTTGCATAGCCTTTGAATCCAATGTGTGTCGTCCAATGCTTGTGACACATCTTTGGGCTCTATTTGCGAGATGAAGCATGTGAACATGGCTTCTTGTTGAGTTCGGATCTTATTTTGACACCTTCTCTTATATCTCCAATTACAAGTTACTCGTGGATGGTCTCTCGGCCATCTTACATCCTAGTTGGAGTAAGTTAGGGGTTCATCGACTTGACGGTAATTTGTGTTCTTTGTGGTCGACTCTCTCGTAATCACTTAGCCGCAAATTTTCCAAATTGTTTTGAGATTCACTATCTCATCTTCTTCCGAATTGATAATTCCGACTTTTCGAAGATAGGGACTCTTACATGCGGTTGGATGATTCAAACATCACCGACTCTTCAATGTCTTCTCCATTTATATTTGGCTCATCAAATACCACATGAATGGATTCTTCTGCAACCATAGTCCTTTTGTTGAGTATTATACGTAGGCTTTGCTTTCATTGAGTATCTAAGAAGATACCTTCATCGCTTTAGCATCAAAAGCCTTTAGATTATCTTTGCCATTGTTGTGGATGACGCATTTACATCCAAATATTCTGAAATATGCAACATTTGGTTTTCTTCCATCCAGATCTCATAGGGAGTCTTTGTCACCGTCTATTTATCATACATCTGTTTTGAGTGTAGCAAGTCGTGTTGATTGCTTCACCAAAATCTTTTTGGTAACTCTGCTTGACTAACATGGTCCTTTTGCGCTTCTTTGAGGGTTCTATTTCTTCTTTCGCAACTCCATTCTGCGGGAGTCCTTGCTGCTGATAGTTCATGACCAATACCATTCTCAATACAATATCGAGTTATTATTCCATTGACAAACTCGGTTCCTCATGCGATCTTATTTTGATAATGGTTTGACTCTTCTCGTTTTGAATCCTTTTCATCACCGTGGTAGTTTTTGTAGAGTTTCTTTCTTCTTACACATGAATATTGTCCATGTATATCTTGAGTAGTCATCTACTACCACCAAGGTGTATTTCTTTCCACTTATCTTTTGCCGGTTCCACTTTGGGCCAAATAGATCCATATGGCGATGCAATATTCTTGTTGAGGATGGGCATGTCTTTTCTTTGAATGACGACTTGATTTGTTTTCCTTCGACATCGTCACATATACTCTCCTTCTTGTATCTCGAGTCCGAAGTCCTTCCACAAGATGACTTCTTGCAAGTTTGTTGATCGTTTTGAAGTTCGGGTGACTCATCTTTTTGTGCCACGGCCAACTTGATTCAAATGTACTCTTTGCTTTAGTAGACAGGTGTTGGGTGTTGCGATTGACCAATCCACTACATACATATTTTTCTGTCTACATCCTTGCGACCACTTCATTTGATTCAATATCTTTGATTTGGCATATACCCATGTTGAATCCAACATTGTAGCCCTTTGTCACGAGTTGACTGATGCTTAGTAAATTGAAGTTTAGTCCTTCAACATATGCAACATCTGTGATTTCTAATCCATTCTCTTGATGGATCCAATGCCTCTAATTTCGCCAGAGCTTCATTTCCTCCAAATATGACTTTTGCTCCTTTAACTTCCTTGAATTTTGACAGATTTCTCTTATTTCTGTCATATGTCCGGAATGACCACTATCCATGTACCAGGTTCCTTGGCACTCACTGCTTCCTTGAACCTACAATCAAGGAAATTAAGTTTTAGGTACCCATACTTGTCTGCGGGTCCTGAGGGGTTAGAATTGTAAGATGATCCAACCAACCTATAGCCAAATGATTTGACTCTAAGAGGTTGCCATCTATCGATGCCATAATCATAATTAATCCTGGCAAATTGCTTGGGGATTCTTTGGTTCATACAAATTCTCTTTTGTCTATGCTGCATATATGTTTTAGCAATTGCCTTCCTTGGGTAATTGTGGTGTCTTTGAGTGTAGTGCCTAGGTGCATATGTGTGTCTTTGATGAAAGCTCTTATGCTTTTGGAATGGCCTTTCTTGAGTTCTAGGCTTTTGCCATTTGGGCTTATATTCCATAAGTCTATCTTTGATAGTTCACATTATTCCAATCAGCTTGGCTTGAATACTTTCTACCATTCCCATCATATGTATTTCTTTTATGGATTTTCTTCTGGGTTTTTGGTAGCTCGCTTCTTCTTTCTGAGTATTTTACTTTTGGAGTTTGTGAGGACTCGGTTTGAATCTCTTCTCATTTGTCCTTTCAAAGACACTCAATCGGCCGTTTTTCTTTTCCTTTATAACCAAGGCCGCTTTGCTTATTATTGTGCTTTGGAGTGAATGTGTGTGCAACATTTAGAGTTTTGGATTTTTCGGACTCTTCATGACTTGAAGATCCTTTTTCCAAAATTACTCTTGAGGTTTGACATAGCACAGAGGAATTAAATCTAAGCTTTGTCTTGTCTCCACATTCTCTTTGACTCATAATAAGATCATCCAATGATTTAGATGCCTTAGTGAATGAGGCAATAACATTCTTGAGGTCATTCTCCTCTTTTCTATAGCGGCAATTTACGCTACTAATTTAGCATTTTCAAACCTTTAAGCTTTCATTCTCATCGACTATTTGACTTAGAGTACTCGGCTCCTTAGTCGACTTTGAGTTTGACTTTTGAGTAGGTCGTTTTCCTCATTCAATAGTGTGTGTGAGGATTTAATGTGTTCAAAATCTTTCATCATTTTGCCTAATGAATCATAAAGATCGATGGGTGATGAAGTGTGTGTGTGTCATCCACTATCATCGTGTCGAGTTTGATGAGTTAGATTGTACCTCATCTTCTTGGTCGAGTTGATCTTGTTCCTTGGCCATCAAGCTGCGGTCGGGCTTCTTCTTCGAGTCACTTGAGTAGTCACTTCAAGCATCGAATCAATCAATGTCTCTCTTGACTTTCTGTTTTAATGATCTCTGCAGCCCATCATTGCCTTTTTCTTTTCTTGTCTTCTTTCTCTCAAGACCTTTCTTTCTTCTTCATCCTCGTCTTTTGTTGACTACAGGATATGAGCAATCAATGGCATAGTGACCTTGTTGTCTACAGTTCCAACATAGATATTCAGCTTTTTTGATCGACTTTTTCCATTCTTGAGTTGTCGACCTTTGATACTCAACTTTTTGATGATCTCTTCTCTTGGTTGGCCTGTCTTCCTTGATTTGGAGGGAGCCGAGTGTCTTCCGGAAGATTCACCCTTTCCTCTCTTGTAGTTCTTATTGAAGAACTTGTTGAACCTTTTAAACATCGGGCTATTTCTTCGGGTCAATGACTTCTTTGACCTCGCTCTCTTCCCATCTTTAACAATTAGAGCAATTGTTGTTTTGGGTACAAACTTGTCTCTTCCCTGGTCTTTTCTTCTCGGCTCAAACTCGTAGGCTTTGAGGTGCGAGAATAGTTCATGGTTGGATGTCTTTGATAGGTCCATGTAATGTCTCGATGCCATGACCTTCATTTCCCATTCAGCCGGAAGACTTTTAGGATCTTCATACACATTTCTTCTGTATATTCCTTTCCAAGTGCAGACAGCTCATTTGTGATTTACGTGAACCGAGCATCCGGTTGATCCAGGTTTTCTCCCGAGATCATTTTGAAGTTCTCAAATTTACGTACAGATACCATCGACAATTTGTTTTCTTTGATTTGCTCCGAGCCTTCACAAATCAATGTCGGCTTGTCCCCATTTCCTTAGCCGTTTTGCATGATTTGACTTTATTGAACATGGCTTTGTCCAAGGTTTTGTAAAGGATGTCCTTGGCTACATTGTCCAGGTTGTATCTTTTTCTCACATCATTTGTCCACTCGGTTCTTGGTTTTCAACAATGATCGTGCCGGGAGCAAGATCTTCTTCTCCTTCAAACCGCAACTCTTCGCATTTTGTGTTCACCTTTTAATATTTACAGAGGCCCATCTTCTATCACTATCCACATCTCATCATGTAATGCGATAGATGAGCCTTGCATGCGAATTTTCCAATCATCAAATTCTTCAATAGTAAACATAGGGATGCGTGTCAAATTTGCTTCCATGATAATAACTTTTAATGATAAGAAGAGTTTTGAAAATTTTAAGTACTAAAGCGACTTTGAAAAGTTTGGAGATCTAGTTCGAGAACCGGTCATGGAGGGTTCAATGAACCAACCGCTCTGATACCACTTGTAGGTCCCAAGGGGTGTAAGTGTAAGGTTTAGAAGGGGGTTGAATAAACCTTACCAAATTTTCGATTTAGTCTTTTTAAATCTACAGAGTTGATTCTACTACACAACATGTGTCCTTGATGGACAATCGAATTAGTCACTCAAGAGTTAATCTCTCAACGATTTCAATTTGAAATTGTTGATGGAGTAACTCACCGTTGGCTATAATTTGACTCAACTGTGATTTTGTTTTCAGCGGAAGACTTAACACCCTTAAGTTTGATTAAGCAAGATTTTAGAGCTTGATTTAGTACTTATGAATTATCAAGTGGATAGCAAATTTATCAACAGATATAAGAAGTTAAAATTGCAAGAATTAAAGTGCTGAAAAGTAAATGACACAAAGAAGTTTTTATAGAGGTTCGAAGATGGGGTAATTCTTCTACTCCTCTCTTCTCCAACTCCTGGAGGAATCCACTAGGTAATGATCGGTTTACAAAGTGGTAACATCCAGGATACAAGTCTTGATCACAACGGCCGACTTGATCCTTCGGGACTCGATCGAGACGCTTGATCACTCACTTCTCGACGACTCGAACCTTCTTCACGGCAGAGCGTTGCCTTGCTACTACACTCACTTGCTCAAGCTCTTTGGATTTGATCACGAAGCCCTCCAAAAGCTTAAGACTTGTTCACGCTTGAACCTTCCTACAATCCTTCCCGGAATGTAGACCCCTTGTTTTCATATTTTCCTCTTCAACTGGTTGAAGTTATCTTTCCTTCACGGTGAGTGTTGGATTGATGTTCTTCGTAATGTAGGCTTGAGGATTGAGAATATTTCAATTTTTCTAATATGCTTGTATATCTCACATGTGTGTCATCCTTACTTCTCAAACAAACTCCTCAGCCTTTTATAGTGAACTTTCAAAAATTTGCCCGTTGAAGAGATAGGCTTATTTTTGAAAGTCACTTTGCGTCGTTGGCTTGTCTTGTTGCGATTCTTGGAATTGCCATTTCCTCGTATGAATTGTTCTTTCACCTTTTGGAGTTCGACACGGTGTAGTGCTTCCCATTGGTTCATTCCTTTTGCACGCTTTCTTCGGGGTGAGCACTCCGAGAAAGGTGGTATGGAGATATTACTTGTTTAAGTAAATCTCTTGATTTACGTAACGGTTCTTTTACGATTATCTCGACTTGACGCATTTCCTTGCTTTCCCCAGGTGACTTAGAGTCAGCTTCCAATCATGGATGACTCTTCTTCAACTTGAGACTTGGCTTCTCTTGAGTTGACTTGATCGATGCTCCACTCAACAGCATCTCACCGCTCCCAAAGATGAGTTCCCTCTTCTCTCTTCTTTGCCATACTCGGTGTCTCGCGGCGAGTCTTCCTTCAAGTCTTGATTGTCTTCTTGCATGTTAGGGGCGTAGGCGACTTAACTCGGCTTGCCGGCTCTATTCATTGCAATGCATTTTACAACAAGAATTGGGGTGCCAACTTTCTATTCTAAGTTTTACATGGCATTCATCAAAATCTAAACAATAAAATTCCTAACACTCTTCCCCTTTTTGACACCATCAAAGGAGAGAGAACCCCGAAACATGCCGGCCAAGCATGAAATCTAGACGGCCGATGATAGTTGAGTTCTTGGACTGACTCTGCGGGAGTATCTTTGCTCGAAATTCTGAGCGAGTGGCTTTCGATTCGGCTGTTACCAGCTTCATTTCAGCCATAAGAAGGCTGAATTTAGTATTCATGTTCTCTTCCACTCGCAGAAGTTCTTTGCAATGAAATTCACGCAGTAGTTCCATCTCTGTGGTATGAGATTCATGCATTCTATCAATGTTTTCTTGCATTTTTTTCTTCACATCAGCGTTATCAGCGCTCCAGATCAACATCTTATTGTACAATGCTTTAAAGTATCGAACTTGCTCCACACACATTGTTTGCTGCTGTTGCCACCATTCCCGGATCTTGACTACTATCCCACGGAGATCGGCCGTAAGATTAGCATCTCTGTTATTCAGCCTCATATCCAGGGAGGCCTGGTGCCTTTCCATCTTCTCTATTTCTGCAAAGATCGCCTTGAAGACTTCTCTAACCTCACCGCACCTCTGTCTCGGTGGCGGCTGCAAGCGGCGTCGAAGTCGAAATCTGCTGAACGATGGTATCGTGGGAAGAACTAGATCGGTCTATGGAAACGTTGTTGATCTCTTTTCGATTCGTCATCAAGAGCGATGTACTCTAGTGAGAAGGGGAACGTTGCTTGAAAGCATCATCACGGACATAGGGAATCTATTCAATCGGTAACTCGAGGCCATGATGTGCCTGGTTGTGTCGATCTCGCGGCAGCTTTGGGAGCTCGCGCAGCTTGATTGTGATTCACTTGGGGTCCGTGTCGTTGTGACTATGGACCGAGCTGACTATCTCAACAGCCTTCAATTCGGTCTCAAAAGCCTGGTGCTTCTGTTGAGTTATGCGGTCCTCGTCCGTATTAGTGGCGTCATCGGAAGATGATGAGATTTGGAGAGGTGGCTCATCATCGAAATTGAAAGTTTGGCGAGTAGCCTTAAGATTGGAATTACTCGTGCTTGGGAGAACATCCTCACCGAGTCTTTTGGATTTGCGCTGGGGATGACTCGGCCCGTCTTCACCTTCGGATCCTAAAAATGTTACATCGATTGTCTTGGGAATCATGAAGAGCACTTATCTCCTTCTCGAGATGCATCAATGATAGTAGGAGGGATGTTATGTGCTTTGTCTCTTTTACCCCGGAAGTCTCAACCTCCGTTGGCCTTCACGCCTCCCGTAATCTCAAGCTGCGGCGAGGCCTGGACAATCCATTCGACACTCAACTATCTTAGGGTCTTGGTGGCATCCACCGAGTCTCAACTCCATGGATTGCACTTTCATCGCCCGCAGTGTTAACTCCCGGGCGAGATCCATCATGTGCCTCCGCCGCTCATTGCTTGGCGTCATTGGCCTTCGAGCGATTGGCACTTCACTGGGACTCAACTGCGAGCCTCGTCGGTGACAACTTGCTGTATATTTGTTTGTTTTTCCGTTTCCACTTCGCCTCCGAGATTAGTTGTGGAGTCAGCTGCATCATTCTCCGACCTAGCCGCGGTGAGAGAGTTTCCCCCCGCGCGCACCACCGAGTGACTTGGAATAGGGTCACTCATCTCCGGACTCATTTGCTTCCCCGTGAGTTGTCGTCGTTGGGGCGGTGGTAAAACACCTTGATGAGGGTTGGCTCGACTTGGGTCCCCAAGTTCCCGTTTCATCGCCGATTCCTTAATGCCTTCATCGAGTGAGCGGGGAAGTGGTAGCGAATAACGGTTGCAATTCACCGCACCACCCCTCCCATAGGATCAATCTCCAACCGTGATTTGGAAGATTCCCCAGGGCCTTCCATCAGCTATTGCTCATGTAGGATCCTGGATTCCCGCATGGCTTGGTGCATCTCTAATTCTTCATGGCGAAACGGTCAGGTCCGATCCTCATCGCTCTCTCGAAAGCATATCAAGGTGTGGATGAGTATGATCGGTGGTTCCAGCTAGAGGGCGACATCGGCTTTCTCATGAGCTTCAACTTCCTCCCGCGGTCTCTCCTTCTCTTATCTTTGAAGATCTGCAGATATCTTTGTAGTTTTCTTCATCCATCGATTGACCACTTGTGGTCAAACCGAGGAAATTCAACATTCTTCTTCTTCTTCAATAAACTCGGTCTTTGAACTGTTCCATGGATCGACTCGCTTCCACTTCCTCCATTCTCGCAGGCGATTTTGGATGTCCGGATACAATGGAGAGTACATGATTACATCGTTTTCATCATCCCCTTGTTGTCCCTCATTCTCGGGGATTGAAGGTAGCGAGACTTTCTTTGCTCAACATCTCTCGGCGTCATCGCGCGGGATACGACCTGTCGCCGACAGTGAGTTGACTTTGTCGCCTACCTCTTGCCCTCACCGCTTCGATTACAATCAGTCTTGATTTGCCTCTGTTGATCGGCTTCATCGGACTTGGTTGTTTCACCAATAATTTCGGAGACTCTACTTCTCCCAGTTGTCTGCGATCTGTTCGGTGAGTGAGGACTGTTGTTTTCTCAAGCTCTGATCGCTTGAAGAGTCTTCTCCTTTTGGTCCTTACCAGAGGAATTTCTGGTTCGGATGCAGGCAATCTTCTTTCCAGCTGCATGGGCAACTTTCTTCTTTGGAGGGGAGACAACAGTTGTTTCCTCGGGGTCAGCTGATTCCCCCTCACTTGTGTCTGCTCTCTTGGCATAAGCTCTCCTCTGTGCTCCGGAGAGATTTGATCGGAACATCTTTTTGTTAACATGGAACGCTTTTCCATGTCGGAGAGGAACACCTTTCACCTCCATCAATCGGCCAATCACCAGGCCATATCCCAAGGATCCTCCGAAGGATCCATCTGCTTTGAATGACTTATTCCCAATATTTTGGCAGAGTCTGTTGTATACAAACTCAGCCCAATTTACCTTCTTCTCCTCCATGATCGCGACCGTCATGATCGGCTTGTTTTGGACAGTGGTTAAAGCTTCCAAATTTGATGTCTACGACTTGGCAACAATATCCAACAGCGACTTGTGGTAATCTTCTTTCAAGAGCTTCTTGTCACCGTAGACAACCTTCGCAAGATAGTCGAGGTTTGGCCACTTCCTTCCATGCAATGCCAGGTTTACAACACCTCATAGATCTTGGCACTCCTTCAGGTAGGTAGCAAAGAGTTTCCGCCAAATCAAATCTTGGCGTGATTTTGACTTTCTTCCCATGAACAGAGGACTTGATGCCCTCATCGTGAACTTTAGCATTCACATAGAACTGGCGACCGCTTCCACGTAGGTCATCTGAAACTCCATCGTGAGAAAAGGTTTCAGTCCAGATTTTTCCAACTTCTCTGCTATTTTCTTCACAAAGGGTTTCGTCGACCTTGTTTGATTAGACCTTCGAAATCCACAGTAGACCCCGTGTGGATTTGCTTTCCCATCTTGACAAAATCATAAGTAGATGTCATTTCTTAAAGATTTACCGAACGAAACTTTGAAAATAAGCTTTGAAGGTTTGTAAGGTTTTGAGAGAAAAACTTCTTTCTTTGCTTTGGAGAGAGATGAACAGTTTGTGTAAAGTGAGAGAAAAATGGACGAAATGGTATATGTATGGGTTATGAAAGGATGTGCAGATGGTTTTTGAAATTTGATCAAGATCAACGGCTCAGATTTTGCACGCCGATTAACATTTAATTTCTCGCATTTAATGTGGCAAAGATTTATATCCAATCATAAGCTTAGTATGCAGCTTTTGACTGTACACGTCATAATTATGCTGACATCATTCTTAAAAACATTCCCGCTTAGCCGAAACGACTGCGTTTTTGTCACTTTGCTCATAAATGACTTAGCTTGCTTCTTAGCTGATTCAACTCTTCTTCTCTCTATTCACACATCGCGATTCAAATTGTCTGCACAACTCGTTGCGGTGACTTTCCGATCTGGTGATTCACTTAGTCGCTTCAAGAGCTCCGCTCTTTTTCCATCTTTTCATGTTCCATCTCTTTTCTTTGAGTCTTCTCGAGTGTCAACTCACCAATTAACCCTAATTCATGCTTGAGTTCTTCAAATCTTGATTCACATAATGGTTTTGTGAATATATCAATCGCTTATCGGTTGAGATATATTCCAAAGTGATGTCCTTCTTTTCAACATGGTCTCTTATGAAATGGTATCGCGTCAATGTGCTTTGTTCTTGAGTGTAACACGGGATTTGGAGTGATTGCAATTGCACTTGTGTTATCACACATGATTGGAATTTCCTTTTCTTCAACTTCATAGTCTCTCACCGTTGTCTCATCCATAAGACTTGGGCACAACAGTTTGCTTACAAATATGTATTTTGCTTCAGCTGTGGATGTGGCTATGAGTTTTGCTTCTTGCTGAACCAGGAAATTAACCTATTTCCAAGCATTTGACATGTACCTAAAGTACTCTTCCTGTCAACTCTACATCCAAAGATAATCGAATCAATAACCAATTAGCTTGAATCCACCTTCCTTTGGATACCATAAGCCAACTTCTTGGCTTCCTTTAAGTATCTCAATATTCTCTTGGCTACAAATCATGTGACTTTCTTTAGGAGCGATTGAAATCTTGCACATACACCTACAAAGAAAGGTGATGTCCGCCTACTTGGTGAGATAGAGCGGTGATCCAATGAGTGCTATGTATCTTGTTTGATCCACAGGCTTGCCATCTGCATCCATATCCATTTTGACTGATGTATTCATTGGTATTTTTACAGAAGACTTCTCTTCCATACCGAATTTCTTCATTAATTCTCTCGTGTACTTTGTCTGACTTATGAAGGTTCCATCCTTCAGCTGTTTTACTTGGAGTCCTAGGAAGAATGTCAGCTCTCCCATCATGATCATTTCAAATTTGCTTTGCATGAGGTTTGAAAATTTATCACACGGCTTTTTGTTTGTGGATCCAAAAATGATGTCATCCACATATATTTGAACAGGCAGTATACTCTTTCCATCTTGAATTCTGAAGAGTGTTCTATCCACTTTGCCTTTTGTGAATCCGCTCACTGTTAGAAATTGTGATAATATATCATACCATGCTCTTGGTGCCTGTTTCAATCCATATAGAACTTTCTTGAGCTTGTACACCTCGTCTCCAAGAGTCTTCTGCTCAAATCCTGGAGGTTGTTCAACATAGACTTCTTCTTCCAATAATCCATTCAGGAATGCACTTTTTACATCCATTTGATATACAATGAAATTCTTGTGTGCAGCATAGACAAGAAACATCCTTATTGCTTCTAATCTTGCAACATGGGCAAAGGCTTCATCAAAATCTATTCCTTCTTCTTGGCAATACCCTTTGGCTGCCAATCTTGCCTTGTTTCTTACCACACAACCTTCCTCATTCATCTTGTTTCTGAACACCCATTTTGTGCCAATAACATTTTGATGGGTAGGTCTTTGAACCAATTCCCACACTTTGTTTCTTTCAAACTGATTCAACTCTTCTTGCATGGCTTGAATCCAATGTGTGTCATCCAATTCTTGTGACACATTTTTTGGCTCTATTTGTGAGATAAAACAAGTGAACATTACTTCTTGTTGAGCTCTGGATCTGGTTCTTACATCTTCTCTTACGTTTCCAATGACTAGTTCTGGTGGATGATCTCTCAGCCATCTTACATCTGGTTGGAGTAAGTTAGCTGGATTCGGTCGTCTTGCGGTACAAAAGTTATTTTGATCGCTCTCTCTCGCCATCACTTAGCCGCAAATTTTCCAAATTGTCTTTGAGATTCAACTGTCTCATCTTCATCTTGGTTTATAACTCCAGTTTCAGCTTCAACATAGGGACTCTTCTGCATAGTTGGTTGATTCAGCTTATCAGCTAACTCTTCAATGTCTTCTTCATTTACCTTGGGTTCATCAAACACCACATGGATGGATTCTTCTGTAACCATTGTCCTCTTGTTGAGCACTCTATAGGCTTTACTTTCAGCTGAGTATTCCAAGAAGATACCTTCACCAGCTTTAGCATCAAAAGCCTTTAAGTTGTCTTTGCTATTATTATGGATGAAGCATTTGCATCCAAATATTCTAAAATATGCAACATTTGGCTTTTTTTTTTGGTAAAAATAACACCCCGGGGGGTGGGGGATTGAGGCGTGATCCCCTACCTGTAGATCAAATAATCAAAGTATCATACAATTTCATGTCCCATCACGGGGGGAGAAAATCAAAAGCAAGAAACCTATCACTACGACATCTATACGACTATCATAATGAGATATCTAAAAATACAAGGAGAACTAATGCGCAATCAAAATCTAAAGCTCGGATATCCCAGCTAGTCCATCCGAATGAGTGCTAGAAGGTGGTGAGAAGTTGTGCCCTCATAAACAATATGATCGCAAGGCGTGACTCCCAACTCCGCTTAGATGATCTGTTTGGTCGATTCCCCTCTCTATGTATGTGGGAAATCGAATCAAGGTCCTCGGATGTTCCGAATGCGAATCGGTGTATCTTTGAACTCGCCAAGAGCCAAGGCAACTAGATGTAATCGTGGTGACCACCGCCGTTGCGTCTAACTCGATCCAAATCGCAATGAAAACCGTCGGGCATGTTTGCGCATCCCATCTCCATGCTAGTAGCTCGGCATGAAAACTAGACACCGCCGGAATGAACTATGAAACGCTAGCATGAGTCTGCCCAAATGATCTCGTATTAATCCCCCGCCACCAGCTATCAATGTGTCTCGATCAAACGAACCATCCGTGTTCAGCTTGATCTGAGGAGACTGAGGTGCTCGCCAAATTACCATCATCGGCCTGCGTGGAACCTGTGGTGGATCACTCCCCTACAAAAAACTTACTGTAGGGAAGCATCCAGACCAATCCGAGGGGCTCAAACGCCGACCTGAAACAAGAATCCAGAGATACCGCTCCACCTGCCAAATAATGTGAGATGCCAAGAAAGGAAGGTGTCGATGCTTGACACTATTGATCATGCATCTATTTTGAGTATAGCATGCAGTGTTTATAGCTTCAGCCCAAAATCTTTTAGGTAACCCTGCTTCAGCTAACATGGTCCTTGCTGCTTTCTTGAGAGTTCTATTTCTTCTTTCTGCAACTCCATTCTGCTGTGGAGTTCTTGCTGCAGATAGTTCATGAGCAATACCATTTTCAACACAATAATGAGTTATTATTCCATTGACAAACTCAGTTCCTCTGTCAGATCTTATTTTAATGATGGTTTGACTCTTCTCATTTTGAATTCTCTTCATCAGCTGTGGTAGCTTCTGCAAGGTTTCTTTCTTCTTACACATGAAAATTGTCCATGTATATCTTGAATAATCATCTACTACCACCAATGTGTATTTCTTTCCACTTATGCTAGCTGGTTCAACTGGACCAAATTGGTCCATATGTAACAGGTGCAATATTCTTGTTGAAGATGGACATGTCTTTTCTTTAAATGATGATTTGATATGCTTTCCCATCTGGCATGCATCACATACACTCTCTTTCTTGTATATCGAGTCCGAAGTCCTTCTACAAGATTACTTCTTGCAAGTTTGTTAATAGTTTTGAAATTCAGTGTGACTCGTGTTCTTGTGCCACCAACTTGATTCTTGCAGTGCTCCTTGCTAGTAGACAAGTGCTTGGTGTTGCGTTGACCAATTCACCACGTACATGTTCTTTTGTCCGCATCCTTGTAGCACTACTTCATTAGATTCATGTCCTTGATTTGGCATACACCCATGTTGAATCTAACATTATAGCCCTTTGTCACGAGTTGGATCGATACTTAGCAAATTGAAGTTGAGTCCTTCAACATATGCAACATCTATGATTTCTAATCCATTTTTCTTGATGGATCCAATGCCTCTTATTTCTCCCCCGGAGCTTCATTCCCTCCAAATATAACTTTTGCACCTCTAACCTCCTTGAATTTTGATAGATTTTTCTTGTTTCTGTCATATGTCCGGAACAACCACTATCCATGTACCAGGTTCCTTGGCACTCGGCTATTCCTTGAACTCCGCAATCAAGGAATTTAGTTTTTAGTACCCATACTTGCCTGGGTCCCGAGGGGTTAGTGTCAGAAGATGATCTAACCAACCTATAGCCAAATGATTTGACTATAAGGGGTTGCCATCTATCTCGTGCCATAATCATAATTTACTTTGGCAAATTGCTTGGGGTTTTGGGTTCATACAAAATGTCTCTTTTGTCTGCGTGTGTGTGTTTTAGCAATTGCCTTCCTTGGGTAGTTGTGATACCTCTATGTGTAGTGCTTGGGTGCATATGTGTGCTGAAGATAGCTTTTTTGCCTTTGGAATAGCCTTTGCTGAATTCTAGGCCTTTGCCATCTAGGCATTTATTCCATAGATTTTTGCTGATTTTTCACATTGTACCAATCAGCTTGGCTTGGGTAGTTTCTACCATTCCCATCATATGTGTTCCTTTTATAGAACTTCTAGGGGTTTTGGTAGCTCTGTTTCTTTTTTACAAAGTATTTTCTGTTTGGAATTTGCTGAGGAACTCGGCTGGATTTCTTCTCAGTTGTCCACTCAGCATACTCAACTGGCTGTTTTCCTTTTCCTTTATAACCAAGGCCAGTTTGGTTGTGATTGTGCTTTGGAATGAATGTGTGTGCACCATTTGGAGTTTTGGATTTTTGAGATGCTTCATTGCTTGAAGATTCTTTTTCCAAACTCACTTTGGGAGCTTGACTTAGCATAGAGGAATTAAATCCTAAGCATGTCTTATCTCCACATTCTCTTTGGCTCATAATAAGATCATCCAAGGATTTAGATGCCTAAGTGAATGAGGCAATCACATTTTTGAGGTCATTTTCCATCTTTTCTATAGCAACTATCTCCACTATTAACTTAGCATTTTTAGCCTTTATTTCTTTATTCTCATCAGCTATGTGACTCAGTGTACTCAGCTCCTTAGTCAGCTGTGAGTTTTGGCTTTTGAGCAGGCTGTTTTCCTCATTTAGCAGTGTGTGCGAGGATTTGATGTGCTCAAAATCTTTCATCATTTTGCCTAATGAATCATAAAGTTTAGTGGGTGATGAAGTGTGTGTGTCACAATCACTATCACTAGTGTTTGAGTGAGATGAGTTAGAGTGTACCTCATCTTCTTGGTCAGGTTGGTCTTGTTCTTTGGCCATTAAACATATCAATGCTTCTTCTTCGGAGTCACTTGAGTAGTCAGGTTCACTACTCTCCGAGTCTGCTGTGTCTTTTGACTTGGCTGTCTCAGCAGTCTCTGCAGCTAACATTGCCTTTTTCTTTTATTGTCTTCTTTCTCTGAAGACTTTTCTTTTCTCTTCATTCCTGTATTTGTTCACTACAGGATATGGGCAGTCAATGGTATAGTGATCGGTTTGCCTCAGTTCCAGCATAGACTCTCAACTTTTTGATCAGCTCTTTCCATTCTTAGATTGTCAATTCTTTGGTATTCGATCTTTTGATGCTCTGCTCTCTTGGGTGGCCTATCTTCCCTTGACTTGGAGGGAGCTGAGTGTCTTCTGGAAGATTCACCTTTGCCTCTTTTGTAGTTCTTGTTGAAGAACTTGTTGAACCTTTTAACCATCAGGGCAATCTCTTCTTGGTCAATGACTTCTTTGACTTCACTCTCTTTCCTTCTTGACTATTAGAGCAAATTTGTTTTGGGCACAACCTGTCTCTTCTTGATCTTTTCTTCTCACCAAATTCATAGGCTTTGAGATCCGAGAATAACTCATTGTTGGATGTTTTTGATAGGTCCATGGAATGTCTCGGGCCATGACTTTTTCATTTCCCACTCATTTGGGGGACTTCTTAGAATCTTCATACACATCTCTTTCTCGTGTATATTCTTTCCCAAGTCTTTGTGATTCATTGGTAATTTTAGTGAATCTAGCATCCAAATGATCCAAGGTTTCTCCCCGCAAAGCATCTTAAAGTTTTCAAATTTTTGTACAAAGAACAGATAGATTATTTTCCTTGATTTGCTCGGAGCCTTCACAAATCAAAGTTAGCTTATCCTGCATTTCTTTGGCCGTCTTGCATGATTTGACTTTGTTGAATATAGCTTTGTCCAAAGTCTTGTAAAGGATGTCCTTGGCCACGTTGTCCAAGTTGTATCTTTTTCTCATCATCATTTGTCCATTCACTCTTTGATTTTTCAACCATAGCTGGTCCGGGAGCAACATCCTCTTCTCCTTCACCGCAATGCTCTCCTTCTTGATTGTGTTCACTTTTAAAATTTGTAGTGACCCATATTCTATTACTATCCACATTTCATTGTGTAATGCTGATAGATGAGCCTGCATACGAATTTTCCAATCATCAAATTCCTCAATTGTGAACATAGGGATGCGTGTCAAATTTGCTTCCATGATAATAACTTTGCTGAATAAAAGAGTTTTGAAAGATCAAGTGCTAAAGCAAGCTTTGAAAGATTGGAGATCTAGTTCAAGAACTGTCACGAAAGGCTCAATGAACCAACCGCTCTGATACCACTTGTAGGTTCCAAGGGGTGTGAGTGTAAGGTTTAGAAGGGGGGGTTGAATAAACCTTACCAACTTTTTAATTTAGTCCTTTTAAGATAGTTCAGAGTTAATACTTCACAGCTAAGTCCTTGATGGACAGCTAAGTTAGTTAACCAACAGAGTTAGCCACTCAACAGACTCGACTGAGCTGTTGATAGAATAACTCAGCTGCTTAGTCTAAAGCTTAACTCAACTGTGATATGTTTTCAGCGGAAGACTTAACACTCTTGAATTTGGTTTAAGTTTGTTTTAACACTTGGTTTTAGCACTTTGTTAAATATCAATTGGATAGCAAATTTATCAGCAAATATAAAATAATATGCAGAATTGAAGTGTTGAAATGTCAATGACACAATAAATTTTATAGAGGTTTGAAGAAGGGGTAATTATTCTAATCCTCTCTTCTCCAACTCTTGGAGGAATCCACTAAGTATTGATCAGAGTACAAAGTGGTTATCAGTCCAGATGCAAGTCTTGATCACACAGCTGACTTGATCCTTTGGGACTCAGTCTAGAGATGCCTTGGTCACACAGCTGGTTTCTCGTCCGACTCAGCTTCTTCACAGGTCAGATGCCTTGCTACTACAGCTCACTTGCTCAAGTTTCTTGGATTTGATCACTAAGCCCTCCAATAGCTTGAGACTGGTTCGACCTTGAACCTTTCTACAATCCTCTGCGGAATGTAGACCCCTTTGATTCTTCAAATGTTTCCTCTTCAATTGATTGAAGTCGTCTTTCCTCCACATGCAAGTGTTAGATTGATTTCCTTCGAAGTTTTGGCTTGAGGATTAAGCTTGAATGATTTGAGAATATTTTGTAGGTTACAGCTCAATTGATAGCTTGAATGTTCGTCTTTGATAGTCAAGGTAACCTCTCGTCTCTTCTTCTCAAATTGATTTCTCGGCTTTTATAGTGTTCTTTTGAAAATCGCCCGTTGAAAAGATAAAGCAATTTTCAAAAGACACTTGTGGTCGTTGGCTTGTCTTGTTGCGATCCTTGAAATTGACATTTCCTCGTATTGAATGAACCTTCACTTTTCGTAGTTCTCGACACAAAAAAATGCTTCCCATTGGTTTATTCATTTTGCACGCTTCGGGATCGAAACTTTAAGAAAGGCAATATGGAAGTATTACTTGTTTAAGTAACTTTCTTGACTTCTCATTAAACGGATCCTTTTCGCTTGTCTTGACTTGATCAGTAGTTCTTTAACTTCCCGCATGACTTCGAGTCGACTTCCAATCATCGGATGACTCATTTGTTACTTCAACATGAGACTTGGCTATCTTGAGTTGACTTGACCGACACTTTTCACAACCGCATCTCACCGATACTTCTCGGTCGAGTTCCCCGCTTTCTTCCTTGCCATACTCGGTTGTATCACAATGAGTCTCCATTCTAGTCTTCGATTGACTTCTTGCATGTTTAGGCACAACACTTAATTCAAATTTAATGTACTCTATCTATTACAATGTAAATTACAAAGAAAATGAAGTGCCAACTTTCTAGTCTAAGTTTTACATGGCATTCATCAAAATCTAAAAATAAATTTCCCAACACCACCTAGGGCCTAATTGTAAGTCCAAGCGGCTACGATAATCTAGAGGGGGGTGAATAGATTATCTCCATCTTTTTGATTTCGCCCTCTTTTTCGAACCGAATGCTCAAACACGATAATAAAGGTGCGGAATGTAAACAACACACGTCGATTTATAGAGCTTCACCCTACCTAGGGACTACGTGCTCTACCACCCCAGTATATCCGGGATGGGTTTCGAAAAGAGAAAAAAGATTTTATTAATAATTACCAAAATTATTACAACAAAATCTTACACCAACACCTTGAAGAGCACCACACTCTTCTTCAACACTTCCTTTGAGATTACCACAATCTCACTTGAAGATTACCACAATCTCCAAATGGCACCTTGTGAAGATTACCACAATATTCACCCTTGAAGAGCACCACACTCTTCAGCACCTCAACAAGAAGATTACCACAATCTTCTTACACCTAACACCTAGATCACCCAAGTGTGTTCTTACCACAAGAACACTCACAAGGATATCTTGTGTTTGAATGACGACCACAAATTCAAGATTACAACTCGATAATTGATAATACACTAGAGTGCAAGTGTAATCAAGAATAGCCTAGACCTCAAGAATGTGAAAGTGAATATCTAGGCAAATTACAACAAGAAATAAGACAATGTAAGAACAAATGTATTCTTGAGTGTATCTTGTTGTGTTGTAGTTTTCTCTCATTTTGTGTTGCTTCAATTCTTCCTCTATTTATAGAAGATGTCTTGTACAAGATAGACTCTTCTTGGGGACATGAAATCAGAAAAATTGCAAGACAATTGAAGAAAAGAGTCATAGAAATCAACCCCTTAAATCAAGGAAAAGTCGCCTCGCAAACTCAACGGATAGTTTGCTTTGTCAAAAGAGGGGTTCGACTGGTCGCACAGAGATAAGATTGAAATTGAATTCTCGCGAATTTTTACACAGGGGACCGGTCGTAGGGGGTGCGACCATCGGCCGCTCATGTTGGACCGATTGGGGTGTCCAAAAATGAAACCAGAGAAGTCTCGCCGCTTGAGGGGCCATTCGACACCGTCGCCCATGGTCGACCGATTGCCCTCACCGGTTGACCTCCGGGTCCGGCCGCCTCTCGAGTTTCCTCCGTCCCTTTTTCTTTTTCCAAAACTCGTGCGGGTTGCCCTTATGTGGGCGGCCGAGAGCTCGAAACATAAGTGGTGTCCATTTTTAAATCGAAAATAAGCTTCAAGAAATACCTCGAGAAATAGTAAAAACATTTTAGACCAATCGGGAGTATTAGGACAACATACAGGGACATTTTTTTGATGTAAAAACATTTGACACAAAATCATATAAAAGCGTTGTCCAATTTTGTCAAAAATAAACTTGAAGAAATACTCCGGGAAATATTAAAACCATTTTAAAACATTTAGGAGTATTTGGACAACCTTTAAAAACATTGTTTTGGTGTGAAAACAAAATCATCAAAATCATGATAAAGTCATTTATCAAACAATCTCTCCCTTTTTGATGATTACAAACCAAAACAATTCAACAAGACCGATTTTGAAAACAAAACAATTTTGAGAGGCGATTTTGAAAACAAAACAAGTTTTCCTGGTCAAAAATAAATATCCGTTGAGAGCGACAACATTTCGCGCAATATAAGCACAAGGATGGGAGTTGAGATATTAAACCACATATTACAAATGCTCCCCTATCAACATGACAACAAGAGTTATAAAGAAGCAACTAAATCAAAAGCTAAAGGCTTAGCTTTTCAATATTGAGCTTAAGTATCAAAACTTAAATGCTCCCCCTGTCAAAGAGACATCGTTAGAAACATATATAAGTCCATACTACAGCTAATGGACTAAGAAACATATATAACCATAATATACCAAGAGTGGACAAAATATGATCCACAACTTATGGCTTTCAATAGCCACAACTTATAGCTTCTTTTCATTGAGCTTATCATAGCTTCTTTGAGCTAACGAGCTTATAACATGTTTCTCCCCCTTTGAAATCATCAAAAAGAATGTTAGCACGATAAATTACATCATATATTCATATCAAAGTGCGCAACTAAGTCAATGTGTCGAGCTATTTGAATATTGAAGCTTATAAACCAAATAGGAGGGAAAAGTCGAATCATACGACTTGTAGAAGCTTATGAAAACTAATATGATAAGAAAAGCATGATCTCTATAAATATATAAGACTTTTGAAATCGAGAGAATCATGTAGGTGATGAATTTTTCATTAAAACGTTTTATCAAACAATTGGCGGGCGTCAAAAATTGAAAAAGATATATATAGCCCTTGTAAATGAAATCAAGCCGAGTTTTTCATCACCAAATGCAATTTAACAAATATCATTCATCAACAATCAATAAGCCCATCACAAAATTATATGAATTTCATCAAGAAAAATACATATAAGCTACAAACTCAAGGGTTCAACCCAATTGAGCTAAAGAGAGTGGAATTCTTACCATTCGATCGGTAAAGACGAGCAATGATGATGATAATCGAGCTAGACAATCCCCAAACTATGTAATTCATGCAACAAAACACATTTGAAGTGAAATGTGTGTGCAAATGACGAAAGGGACGAAATAGAGAAGAAAAAAGCCAAAATGCCAAATACTGGAAACATAACTCATTTTAACTGAAATTTCACCAAGGGCGACCGGTCACGGGGCAGGGCGACCGGTCGACGACAAGGGTGACCGGTCGGCCTTGCCCCAGTCAGCCCACTGTTTGAGTTCTGTCTAAAATCTGAAGTTTGATCCAAAAATCCGATTTTTCGCCCCCAAAGTTTTAAAAACGTGCAAAATGCATACTTAGACCTCATTCAATATACATTATGTCATAATCACGCTCCAAAAAAAATACTCAGCGGTTAACGATCAAAAAAGTCCGCGAGTTATCCTTGAGACTGAATTAAACACATCTCAAGTTTTTGTTAAAAATCACAATCTTAAAAAATATATCGAATCTCAATATGTTTAGTTTGATTATGACGAACCAAATTTTGAATACGAATAACCGTATAATAGATACCGAACTTGTTATCCCGAAAAAATAAGAACGTTTTAAAGCTTTAGATACAACAAGTCATAAGATGAAGTGCCTTTCAAATATTTGAAAATTTCTTTTAATGGCACTTTAATGAGATTCGTTGGGATAGTTTTTGAAGTCGAGCATATAGACATAAGGCATATGGAATGTCGAGTCTATAGGAATAATACAAGAAAACATACCTCGAATTTGTTTGTCGACCGACATGCCTTTCTCAACATTTGTCAATTTTTAGCCATAGAGGTTGAGATAGTTCTTTTTTCTTCAATGCCTAACTCCTTCAAGAGTTCGTTTGAATTATAACCATCTTCTTGTTATTGAATAATTTGAAGTCCAAGCAATAAATTAAGCTCCCCCATCATGATCATCTCGAGTTCACCTAGCCTTAGTTCGACCAATGTTGCCTTGGTCATCGAGTTTGTTCCGGAATACCCTTTTTGTCTTCTTCATCACTATCATTATAGGGCATCTAATTGATCTAAGGTGTTCATAATAGAACATTTACATCCAAATATTTTGAGGTAGCTAATATTTGGAGTACTTCATTTCTACACAACTTAACAAACTCATTAACGGCATCGCTTATATAAGAAAAAATAGCCCAAGTGTAAAAACATGCCTCAATCATCAATCACAAAATATCTTGCAAAAGAGCATAGTAGAAATAGACACTATATATATATATATAGACCATGAAGCAAGAAACACATACTATACATTTAGAAGATCATCAAGAGTCTAATAAATCATGCAAGTTCAAATAAGCTTAAGAAGGCTACAAAAGGTCTCTTTTGAAATTTGAAAATCTGATAGCATAGTTGAGACCACATTTAAAAGAAGTATTTGAACAAGAGTTGACAAAGCAAATATGTGCAATCAAATATCGAATAGTGCCTTTCAAAAAATCTAAAAATCCTCTTAATGGCACTTGTATGAAATACTATGAAAAACAAGCACATGGCATATGGCAATACATATATCGAGTCTACAAGAGTAAGAATAACACAAGTAAATGTACCTCGATAATTTTTGCCTTTCTTGACAAGTAATGACATAAATGGTCATTTGTGAAAATATGTAAATCCTACACAATTCTTAAAACAAGTCTAGCACAAATCATAATGATACATGTGTAGGCTAAGCAATAAGAGATATCTTAAGCATGTTTGTGCTACATAGCTACATAAGAGACAATAAACAACATAAGTCTAAGTAAATGCACAAGAGTTTTAGAAACATTATACAAGGTCTTCTTTTCAAAGAATATTTTAAAAGCACAAATATATATTGAAGACCTTAATTAAAAAAAATACTTGAAAACTCATTTTGCAATTAAGACACAAATAAAAGCATGCATAATAACAAATTAAAATGCATATTTAACTAGGGAGATACGGGTTACCAATTACGCCATTTCAATGGGTTGTGTCGTTCCCATTGTTGATGATATCTTCCCCTTGAGAAGTCACTTTGTTGATGATGACTTCTTTGATTACTCCATTTCCAAGGTTTGTTGGCTTCCCATTGTTGAAAGTCTCTTCTTCTTTGAAAATCATCTTGTTGATGATGTCTTTGCCATTTCCAAGGATTGTGTTCTTCCCATTTTTGATTATATCCTCTTCTTGAAAATTGGCTTTGTCGAAAATAGTTTCTCCTTCTTTGATCAAATGAAACGGTCATTTGATGTCTTCTTGGCGGTATAAATTTTCTTCGATCATTATTTCGTCGGGTACCTAATATGACAATGTTTTGTGGTACCCTCATGTGTTTGGGTCCTTTGGGATTAGTCTTGAGACTTTTAGGTCTCCAATAATGATTAGAGCTATTTCTAGCCCAACATTTATTAGCCGTGTGACCCTTTTTACCGCAATAAAAACAAGTAATAATCTTAGGAGCATAATGACCAACATGCATAGAGACTTGATTCTTTTTCATGTGATTGACACCCTTAGGCTTATGATCAAGTTCTAGTTTCGAATTATCACAACAATGAATAATATCGGTCATTCTATCGGTCCTCAAGTTGGATTTAGATAAATCATTTTTCAAGCAATTTATATCCTCAACAAGAGTACTATTTTCTCTTTCAAGATTTCTAACCTTGTCAAGTGTGGTGGTGTGAGCACATGATAGTGATTCATAGGAAGTAAATAAACTATCCTTATCATTTTTCAAAATATTGAATTCCTTTTTCAAATTTTTGTATTTAACAAGCAAGCTTTGGAATTAATCTTGAAGTTCATCATAATCATTTTGCAAATCACTATAGTCATTTTGTATGACAATATCATAGGAAGTAGAGGGTTTAAGACATACCTCGTTTTCTTCTTCGATGCCCATAAAACAATGTTCAACTTCTTCATAGTTGGAAGTTGTAAGAGGCTTGTTCCTTAGATTTGGACTTGTATCCCTTTGAGAAGTAGATGTCTTTGTTTGACTCCTTTCATTTGCATAAATTCCATAGATGGCTTCTAATTTTTGCCATACATCATGTGCCGATCGAATTCCTACAATATGTTCATATTCTAAATTCGTAAATGAACAATACAAAATATTGAGAGCTTTACCGTTTAAGGAGATGATTTTCTTCTCTTCATCATTGAGCTTTTTGAAGCCTTTTGAGGTGTGTGGTGTACCTTTCATTGGAATGGATTCTCTATTTATGACGGTGTTCCAAATGTCGAACCCGCAACCTTGTAAATAGCATTCCATTCTTTCTTTCCAAAAATTGAAATTTTTGGAGTCAAATAGTGGTGCCTTTGTGGTGGAGGTGCCGGTAAGGTGAGCTTCGTTCGTAGCCGACGATCGTACCTCTTCACTCGCGATGTGAAACGAGCTTGCCAAAGAGTTTGGCTCTGATACCACTTGTAAGTCCAAGCGGCTACGATAATCTAGAGGGGGGGTGAATAGATTATCTCCATCTTTTTGATTTCGCCTTCTTTTTCGAACCGAATGCTCAAAAGCGGAATGTAAACAACACATGTCGATTTATAGAGCTTCACCCCACCTAGGGACTACGTGCTCTACCACCCCAATATATCTGGGATGGGTTTCGAAAAGAGAAAAAGATTTTATTAATAATTACCAAAATTATTACAATAAAATCTTACACCAACACCTTGAAGAGCACCACACTCTTCTTCAACACTTCCTTTGAGATTACCACAATCTCACTTGAAGATTATCACAATCTCCAAACGGCGCCTTATGAAGATTACCACAATCTTCACCCTTGAAGAGCACCACACTCTTCAACACCTCAACAAGAAGATTACCACAATCTTCTTACACCTAACACCTAGATCACCCAAGTGTGTTCTTACCACAATAACACTCACAAGGATATCTTGTGTTTGAATGACAACCACAAATTCAAGATTACAACTCGATAATTGATAATACACTAGAGTGCAAGTGTAATCAAGAATAGCCTAGACCTCAAGAATGTGAAAGTGAATAGCTAGGCAAATTACAACAAGAAATAAGACAATGTAAGAACAAGTGTATTCTTGAGTGTATCTTGTTGTGTTGTAGTTTTCTCTCATTTTGTGTTGCTTCAATTCTTCCTCTATTTATAGAAGATGTCTTGTACAAGATAGGCTCCTCTTGGGGACATGAAATCTGTGAAAAATTGCAAGACAATTGAAGAAAAGAGCTGTTAGAAATCAACCCCTTAAATCAAGGAAAAGTTGTCTGCAAACTCAACGGATAGTTTGCTGTCAAAAGAGGGGTTCGACCGGTAGCGCAGAGATAAGATTGAAATTGAATTCTGCAAATTTTTACACAGGGGGACCGGTCGCAGGGGGGTGCGACTGGTCGCCCTCATGTTGGACCGGTTGGGGGTGTCCAAAAATGAAACCAGAGAAGTCTGCTGCTTGAGGGGCCATTCAGACACTCGCCCATAGGGTCGACCGGTCGCCCCTCTCGAGTTTCCCTCCGTCCCTTTTTCTTTTCCAAAACTCAACACAGGTACGGGTTGCCCTATAGGGCGACCGGTCGAGCCTGAAACATAAGTGTTGTCCAATTTTAAATCGAAAATAAGCTTCAAGAAATACCCCGAGAAATAGTAAAAACATTTTAGACCAATCAGGAGTATTAGGACGACATACAGGGACATTGTTTTGATGTAAAAACATTTGACACAAAATCATATAAAAGCGTTGTCCAATTTTGTCAAAAATAAACTTGAAGAAATACTCCGGGAAATATTAAAACCATTTTAAAACATTTAGGAGTATTTGGACAACCTTTAAAAACACTGTTTTGGTGTGAAAACAAAATCATCAAAATCATGATAAAGCCATTTATCAAACACTAATCCTCTACCACCCCAGTATATCCGGGATGGATTTCAAAAAGAAAAAAGATTTTATTAATTACCAAAATTAATGCAACACCTTACAAAATCACCTTGAAGAGCACCACACTCTTCTTCAACACCACATTTGAGATTACCACAATCTCTCTTGAAGATTACCACAATCTCCAATGGCATCTTGTGGAGATTACCACAATCTTCAACCTTGAAGAACACCAAATTCTTCAACACCTCAAAGAGCACCACACTCTTCAATAAGAAGATCACCACAATCTTCTTGCACCTATCACCTAGATCATCCAAGTGTGTTCTTACCACAAGAACACTCACACGGATGTCTTGTGTGGAATGATGACCAAAATCAAGATTACAACTCAATAATGAATATTACAATTTTGAGTGCAAGTGTAATCAAGAATCAAACCTAGACCTCAAGATGTGAAAGTGAAATGCTTAGGCTATAAATACAACAAGAGTGTTGAATATGAAAGCTTAGAAATTTGCAGATTTCTTGTTGTGTATTTGCTTGTGTGTTCTTATCTTGTGTCTTCAAATCATCCTCTATTTATAGGAGAGCCTTCATAGACATAGGCTCCTCCTTCTTCACTTTTGTGTACAAAAAGAGGATCACAAGATGTAGAAATATTGTACAAAAATCAAACACAAATCTTGCTGATATGGAGTTCAAACGGTACAATTTTTGTTGTCAAAAGATTGCACAGGGCGACCGGTTGCCCTATAGAAAATTTTGAACGTTGGAAAGAATTTAGTGCGACCAGGTACAGGTTGGAGGGGGGGTCCGACCGGTCAAGGGGGGTCCGACTGGTCGGCCCTACCCTAGACCGGTCGCCCTCCCTCTTTTTTTTTTTGAACTGCTTTGTTTCATTTTGTGCGTTCTCCAGTGCACCTACGACCTCTTGTTCGACCGTTCGACCTCAAAATTGAAATGTTGTCCCATTTTTGTCAAAAATAAACTTCAAGAAATACTCCAAAAAATTAGTAAAAACATTTTAAATCAATTGGGAGTATTTGGACAATATTTAAAATATTGTTTTGGTGTAAAAATCAATTAACACAAAATCATCAAAAGTATTGTCCAATTTTTATCGAATAATAAACTCTAAGAAATACTCTACAAATTAGTAAAAATATTTTCAATCATTTAGGAGTATTTGGACAACATTTATAAACATTGTTTTGGTATAAAAACTCATTTAAACAAAATCATCAAAATCTTGATAAAAATATTTTTCTAACAATCTCCCCTTTTTGATGATTACAAACCAAAACAATTTTAGGAGATCGATTTTAAAACAAAATCGTGTGTGAGAGGGGGAGTTGTGGGATGATGAATTTTTTTTTATTTTTTGGTGAATATACACAAGCAAAAAAAGTGGGAGAAAGGGATTAATTGAAATCCCAAAAAAAGTAGAATTGAGGGAAGTTACCAAATCGGTCGTTACCTTTTGTGTATAATTTGTCTATTTTGCCCTTAAATGGGCTGAGTCCAATTTTTTTAAAAAAATCGAAAAAAATCAGGCCATTGGATTAAACATGGTAACGATTTAGATCTGTCCACACTGCCACATGGTAAGGTCCTTAGCAGATATGATCCTATACCTATATGATGTTACATTATTTTATGATCAATGAAATTATTTTCGTAACATTAATTAATTATTTTTAATTTCTTATATGAATACAAATGGCATTTTTTTTTTTTTTCACACCAAACCCTTCAAAACATAGGAACGGCCTGCCCAACATAAACAATATCTTAGATTTTTTTTTTTTGGGGACTTATTACTTGTAGTTCGACTTAATAGAGATTCAAAATGAGAGAAAACATCTGTTTTTCACATTTTAGGGCTTATTCTTTCATGAAGTTTTAGGTGAGTGATCAGCTCAATTTTCTCAAAAAATTATGAGATATGGGCATTTGCTTGCTCAATCTTGAAGCAATTAGATCTCATTAAAACTGGCATCTACTAGTTTTAAACATTCTTTTCTGTTTTCATGCATAAATTAGAATATTTCCGAATTAACACAATCAAGAAGATTATCTTATCAATTTCAATTTATTTTTTCCATTGAGGTTATTTAGAATATTGCAAAATACTTTTCTTCCAAATTGGGTAGACCATCATGGATGCCATTATAATTTGGAAATTTACTGATACATTTATGAATAATAATATGATATAATCATTTGACTTTGAATTTATCACTTTGCATTTACGCATAAATTTGTAGGTAAAGAAAGGAATTGATGACCCTTCTCAAGGTTTAACAGTAATTATGATTTTAATTTAAACTACTGAAATGATTTTTTTCTTTTCATTTGTTAAATGTGTTTGCATGACAACTAGATTTAATGTATATATAACAAATAAAAATATGGAGAAAGAACAAGAAACTATCCTTTCTCACTACAACAAAATTAATTCTTTCCGACATAAATTGTTTTGTCATTAAATTTACAATTATCTATAAAATACCTACAAAATAAAAAATATTGTGTTTCTTCAAGTTATACTAACAGATCACCGATGGTTTTTAAATTTTACCAACAAAAATTCTGTAGTCATTTACCAACAATTTTAGATTTTGTTGGTAAATAAATATTTACCTACGATATGTTTACCTACATTTTTTAACTTACATTTCACAGTTAGCTTAATGCTCACCTATAGAATTTTCCGTAAGTAAACTGATTTTTCTTGTAGTGTTTTTTCATTTCTTTTTTTTTTTCTTTTCGTTTTTGGGGGTGTGTGTATTTCTATAAACTTCCTAAATCATGATGCCTAGCAAAGTATACCAAAATGAAATAAATTACTCTGAAACTATAAGAATATTTTCCTGTTTTACTTTTTCCAGAACAAAAGAAATGTCCGAGTAGTGAGCAAGTAGCTTTTTTAGAACAATACAAAGAATTTTGCTGATTATACATATCTAAGCATGAAGACAAAAATAGAACCTTGGAGTGAAAAATAGTTCTCTTTTGGTAAAAACATGAAAGTAATTCAAATTCTAGAAGAAAGCTTAAGAGATTGATTGTTCTCTTCCCTTTTTTCTTTTTCATTCTTTATTTATTTATTTCTCTTTTCAGAAAATATTTTGACTGACAAAACATGCATATTTATTGACTGATTATTAGACTATCCATGCCACATTACCTTTGTAATGATAAAATTCTAATGATCACTACCAAAAATGCCCAATCCCCACAATTCTCTCAGCATCCTATGGCTTGAGAATTAGGAATAAGAACCTCTCATGCTTTACCCCAAATATCTCTCATCCACACCCTCTCCAACAAACAAGCTCACACTTCAAATCCCAACCTTAGTCAAAACTCCTATACAACATTTATTGTTATGAACTAAACCATGTGCTAATTAAGATCAAATTTGTTAGTATAATAAATCAATGAAATATTAAAACCACTCAAAGCAAAGTCCCTTAGGACACATATACACACGTTATCCTTTCATTTCACCGCGCAATTGAAGGAAAATTAATGATCTAGGAAGAATTCATGGCGAAAAAAATTAAAAAAAGAAAGAAACCCTAGTCCAATACATTCCTTAACTTTCTAATCATTCTAAACAAGATTACACAAATTGCATTAATTACACCTCCATTTGACTCTCTTCATTATTTTCATTAGTCCACTTTTTACTCTACCATTATCATTAATCCATTTTAAATTTCTTTCAAACCTTATTCCTCTCCCTCCTCCTTCCATAGCCCCACCTCTCAAATCTCTTCATTTCTCTTTCCACTCACTCATTCTTATTCTATCAACAAAATCTCATCTCCCTTTTTTTTTCTCTATAAACCAAAGCAAAAGAAGAAAAAAAAATAGACCCTCCAACACAAAAGGCAAAATATACCATCACCACCAACAAGAAACCTCAAGATTCCACATCAATAAAAGTTTTTATTTGCAGTTCTCCATTTTCAGGCACCCTTTTCTTTCTTTCCCCCAATCTTCAACACCACATTCATCTTAAAAAAGGGAAAAAAAAAAAAAAAAAGAACCACATTCATCAAATATTAACTTGAAAAAACAAATCTTTATTCCATTCCTCATTCATTCCTATCCGAAGTCTGCCATTTTCAAGAAACCCATCAGATTGGACGCGAAGAAAAGGAATTTGTAAGTGGGCTTTTCCTCAAATCTCAAAGATTTTTACTGGATTATGTTTCAAATGAAGCACATTGATAGCGCCCCATCAACCCCTGGGAAATTTAAGATGGAGAAATCTCCATACAATAGGCTAAGGCTACATTCTTCCTTAGCCAAGCTCACTTTCTGGTCATTTGTCTTTATTGGCTTGATCTTTGTATTCTTTTTTAGATCACCGTCCACATCATCCCCTGTAACCTCAGATCTCTCTAGAAGATCCCTTAGAACCAGCTTAAACGCAGGCCCTGATTTCGAAAAACGCGTTAGAGCCTCAGCTAAAATCAGGTCAAGAAATGGGATTTCTGTTTTGGTAACCGGAGCCGCCGGTTTCGTTGGGACCCACGTCTCCGCCGCCCTCAAACGGCGAGGCGACGGCGTTGTAGGGCTTGATAATTTCAATGACTATTATGATCCATCCCTTAAAAGGGATAGACAAGCCCTTTTAGAGCGTAGTGGGATATACATTGTGGAGGGTGATATTAATGATTCTGTTTTATTGGCTAAACTTTTCGATATCGTCCCGTTTACTCATGTTATGCATCTAGCGGCTCAGGCTGGTGTTCGATACGCCATGGAAAACCCTAGTTCATATGTTCATAGCAATATAGCTGGTCTTGTTAATGTTCTTGAGGTTTGCAAGAATGCTAATCCTCAGCCTGCTATTGTGTGGGCTTCTAGTAGCTCTGTTTATGGATTGAATACAAAAGTGCCATTTTCTGAGAAAGATAGGACCGATCAGCCGGCTAGTTTGTATGCCGCGACTAAAAAGCCGGTGAGGAGATTGCACATACTTATAACCACATATATGGACTTTCGCTTACTGGATTGAGATTTTTTACGGTTTATGGGCCGTGGGGTAGGCCGGATATGGCGTATTTCTTTTTTACTAAGGATATTTTGAAAGGAAAGTCGATTCCAATCTTTGAGGCGGCTAATCATGGCACGGTGGCTAGAGATTTTACCTACATTGAGGATATAGTAAAGGGTTGTTTGGCTGCATTGGATACGGCAGAGAAAAGTACGGGTAGCGGTGGTAAGAAAAAGGGGCCGGCTCAATTGAGGGTTTATAATTTGGGGAATACATCTCCTGTGCCTGTGTCGAATCTTGTGAGCATTTTGGAGAAGTTGCTTAAAGTGAAGGCCAAGAAGTTGGTTATGAAGTTGCCGAGGAATGGGGACGTACAATTCACGCACGCTAACATAAGCTTGGCTCAGAGAGAGCTTGGATATAAGCCAACGACGGATTTGCAGACGGGGTTGAAGAAATTTGTTCAATGGTACCTCAGTTACTATGTGAATGGGAAGAAGAGCGCGCAGTGATATGGTTCTTGAAACTGTGCGGTTAGGATCTCATTCTATTCTTGTTCATTTCTATTCTTATGATTGTTTTTTCTTCTATAACATATTTTGTTCATCCCCCCGATTATCTTGTTTTTTCGTATATCTTGATGATGGCATATAAGGAATGATATTCCTGATCCCACGATGAAGTTTTTTTTTGTTTGGTTGGTGGGAATTGATTCCGTGGTGTTCTGATCTGCATCGAAAGGACAAACCAACTCTGATCTCTCATGGGATTTGTAATTGTTGTATTTTTATTGTTGTAGAAATTCATGACTGATAGAACAATTTAATGATTGATGGACGACGTGGATTGTTTGGATCCAATTCAAATAAAAATAGCACATGATAGTTTGGATATTACAAGTTTTACGTAGATTTGTTGCATAAGCATGAGCTTTGACTTCAATTTCTGCTTCGTTGTTTTGCTGTAAAGTGTTTGGCCAATTTTATTAGCTCTTGTTATTGGTGAGAGTTATTACGTAGCTTATGGACTTGTCGTGCATCAGCATTGAGCATACCATGACTTTAATTGTTTTGTTCTGTCATAAGACGATATATATATATACATTATATATATATGTGTTCATCAAACAGTTGAAATTTCAGGACTTTGCTTTTTTCTGAAATATATCTTCGTCTGATCTTTGAGAAGCTGGATATGTTAGTGTGTTTCTTTCCCCATTAGTATGGGCATTCACTCGTTTAGGGTCGGATATAAATGAGTTAGTGTGATTTTGATTTATTAGGAAATATTTCAATGAGCACTTTCCTTAATTGGATTTAGGAATACAGTTGCTTACAATTTATGAAGAGGAGAAGCCATTTAAGAATTAGTAGACCTGAAATATGGGCGCGGGTTAAGTGGGCATGTTATTAGAAAGATCTCGGTCAAATCTAGTTACAAATGCTACCAAATTTTACACATTAAGTGTCACAAATGAAAAAAAGGTTGTACATATGCCTGGAATATCATGCTAATTTAAGTTAGTTGAGAAAGCCTATATTGTAGCTTGAGAAAGCTAAAGCAACCAAGTAGTGATAGTCGATAGCTAGAAAATTAAAATGGTTTACTTGTTGAATGAAAACGATTAAAGGAAAAATCATTTTGCCAAATAAATTAGGAAAAATCATTTTGCCAAATTAGGTTGCTGATCTCCTTCATGCTCTTGATGCAATATGTAGTAGCTCCATAAGTTGATATTTTTTTAATAGGAATAATTACAAAAAATTACCCCTGAGGTTTGAGTTAATTACAAAAAATCCAGAGTTCTTTGAAAAAAAAAAAACCGTGAAGTTTGATTTTGTATTACACTTTACCCCCTTTATAAGAAAAAAATCATTTCAAATACCCCCTTAACATTTGTAAAAATACTACATGCCGTATTACATTTAACACAAAATCAAACCTCGAGATTTTTTTTTTGTAATTTGCAAACATGTCTGGTTTTTTTTGTAATTAACCCAAACCTCAGGGGCACTTTTTGTAATTATTCATTTTTAATAAGTTGGGAGGAGTGGAGGTGGATCTAAGAAACTGAAAGACTGAGGGTTCGAAACCTGATCAATACCCTGCAAAAGCCAAAGGGTGAGCGATCCCCATCCATAATTTGTGATATCTTAAGTTGTTTTATTTGGTGCAAATAATCAACAGCGAAAGTGCCACTAGAATTGCTTGAAGGTAATGATCTTATAATGAGGTCGTTCTAATTAGATATCCGATTATGTTAACTGTGTTTTCTTTTTTATCCGGTTGAAGGTAGGCTACTTCATCATGAATTTTTTTGTTTAACAACAGCATCTTTTATATACAGTGAAGCATAATATTATGTTTCCTCCTCTTTATTTCATTATAAAATGTTTCCTCTTTATTTCATTATATTATGTTTTTCCCAACTCTGCATACTAGTTCAGGTTTTATTCATCAATTTTTTTTTTCTTCTGAAGTTACACTTTATTGAACAAGAGAATACTAAAGAAATTGTATGCCCTTGAAAAGGATATATCTTTTTGGTACATTCTGCTTTTTTGAGGCCCGAATGAAGGCATATATGTTACAGGTTCGTTGAATGTTGAGGTAGAAAATGTGCATTTTTGTTGCCTAGTTATGTGAATTTGTAAGCATGAGAGAGTTTTCTTATAAGTAAATTGCTTTTTGAGCCCTCCAAGTATAAATTATTTACAAGCAATTAGAAAGTGTTTTTATGTGGCAAGGCATCCATTACCTTTTTTATTACAAGATTGTTTTGTGCACCAAAATCAGTCATGAGATTATAATGTTACCAGATAGAGACAGGTGCTTCATTAGAATCAAAAAATCAAAGTGTGTTAAGAACTGTTTGGCCTTTGCCAAAATTTTGAGGGACATGATTGATTACCATAGGTTATATCTTTGGGAAAATGGTCTTTAGAAACTACTACATTTAGTATGGCATGTGCACAAAGAATCATATGATGTAGATTCAATCTTAAAAGATAACAAAGATTTGGTTTTTGATCTCCATTTTGGCGACACTTCAATCTTAACATATTTCAATATTTGGTGAGCATGTGACATTTTTCGCGTCACATTATTCTCTGGTAAGAACAATTATAGCTATTCTTTGTATGTCAAGAACATATAGGGAGTTTTGTGAACATTTCTGTTTTTTCTAAGTGATTTATTATAGTAGTAGAATCAAAAATAGTTTAGAATCAGAAGTTAGTAGTTTTTGCAAATAGAATCTAAAATTCTTTTCTTTTTTCAACAAAAATACCAAAAACACTTTTCTAAAATCAAAAGTACTCCACCCCAACTTTTAGATTTTCATTAAATGAAGAATAAGCAAAAACAAAACAAAAACTGGCATTTGCAAACACTTAAAAATAAACAAATTAGCATTTGCAAACACTTAAAAATAAGTTTTTTTCTAGCTAAAAATTGAGAATAACTTTTGTTAGTGTTTGCAAACACTCTCATAGTAAGAACCCTTAGGAGAGCAGATTGGCAGACCCACATATTCAAGACCTTAGAGATTGCAACTATGCAACCTCATATTTACATTTGGCTTAAGTTTTAATTTCCCAACTAGCCATTCCTCAACTTCAATATTTGTCTTTGTTTCTTTATAGTTTATAAATAGTAAATACATTATTACATCAATCAACAACTTATTAATTGTAACAAATACCCAGGCATTTGATGCAACTTAAACCCCAGACCTCGTACTTACAAGAGTGCTTCAACTTCGACCTTCGAAATTGAATGAAAAATTAAATAGTAAGTATTCCAAGATCCTACAACCACTACAAAATAGTATCTCAAGAACAACACGGTTCTCGCAGATAAATTCAGAGAACTTCTTCTTTTCTACTTTATGAATCTGTAAACACCTTCAAACAGTTAAATTCTTTTCTTTTTTTTTTATTTTTTATTTTGCATTGCCATCTAAAAAGGTATAGGCTCTCTCTTTGGCCATGATTCTATCTTCTGAAAGTACTTCACAGGCACCACTCCATCAAAACCCTCGGTTAAAATCACCCTGTTGTCTGATATATACAGCCTCATTCCCTCTGTGTAGAAAACAAGAAAATGAAAAAACAAAAATATAAAACAAAGGATGCCTTTTATTTCCAAGGAGCAGTATTCAATTGTTCATATTTTGTACCTTCCAAAGCCTTTCTTACATCAAGAAAGATTAAGACGTTAACATCTCGTCTCATACCTGAAAATTCATGCCATACGTATCAAAACACGAATTATTCACCCATATGATGATTTCTGAAGTTGGAATTACTAGAGGCTTAAAAGAATTTCTCTGACAAGTCATATTTCCACATTTTTTAAACTCAGAAGAGAAAAAAGAGTATATTAATTGAAAATCAGGGAAATATTGACTTCTATAAGTGACACCAGAACATGAACTATTTCCAAGCAAGCCTATATTAGAATAAAAATAACCAACAAAATATACAACTCCCTTGCAGTTAGATTTAAATTAGTCTAAATAGATCGCCTACTGCAGGCATGGGGTTAATTTTCGCAGGGGAAACCATAGTCAGAGCATTCAAATTTTAATAATCTATGTGGCCCATTGGTATGCAAGATATGAAGTACTCAAACATCTTGGACATAGATATATTTAGAGGGACAACGATTTTGTTAATTAGGGAGAAACTAGAGTGTGAAATATCAAATATGTTACACTAGCATATTGGGTCCATCCGTCCATCTATATATGCTTCTTAGACTATTCTCTTTTTCATTTGTTATTCTCAGACAAGTAAAGTAAGCTTGTAAAGAACAAGTAAAATGAGTTTGCTTCATGAGCAACAACAAAAATAATCTTAACATGTGATTTCACCATCAAATATCTTACCGCTAATTACTTCTCCATCTGTCGGCAAGCCACAAGAGAAATGCACATGTAATCTCTTCATGCGCTTGAGACCCCCCTCTAGAATTGATTCCAAGTTTTTCTTGTAGGTCCCATGCACGCAAACTACACACAGGGAGAAAACAGGCTTCACAATAGATGTAAAAAACAGATCCTACATCTCTTCGAGAATGAAAAAGGACAAAAACAGTAGTAACATCCAACCTTGAACTTCTTCAGGTGAAAGTATAGGTTTCAGCAAGCTCTCTGTTTCAACTGTCTGTCAAAGTATTAATAATGAAGTAGGAGAAATTAAAAAATGGCATGAAATGGTGAAATGCCACATCCTAAAAAATTTAAAGGATTAGCCTCTTAAATAATTTTGAAACACAATGTGAATGTATAAAGGAGAAATCAAGATAGGGTCCACGTAACATTGCATGTCAACGCTGATAAAAATTATTCAACAAAGTTTTAGAATCTCGCAAACACACAGGTGAACATTCAGAAAAAATAAAACAACAACCCCAATTGAAGCATTGGCATTTGTAAGACATAAGATAAGAGGTCAAAGAAGGCTATTCCAAATGACTATAACTACTTAATGTTAATCAATAGACCATTTGATTTGTCAGTATGTCCAAGCTTATCCCTTCCAGTAGATGCTAATACTAGGAATGAAAAGTCATGTTTGGAATTCTATTCAACAAAAGCATAAACATAATTTCAGGTCACAATATTGAACAGATCAAGTGAACTCTAGTGCCTAGCATAGAGTGTCTATGTCCCCACGACTTGTTGCCAATGCATGTTTTAGGGCTCATTGATATCAGAAAGCACATTCTATCGAGAAAAGAAGCAGAAAATGCGAAAACATGAACCGCACAGAACATTTTACAAAACATGATGATAACATCCACATATGTTTTCTTTTAAATACTTTAACAAAAATAAAGTCTTTGTTGCAAACTTTCGAAAGATATATTACCTGTATAGTGTGGCCTTGATTTGCCCGTATCAGAAGCTCCCCATTTTCTTCCAATATGCTAAACCGCTGCTTGTTATCCCTTCTGACAGCCTATTAGCAGATTATAATCACCAATAAACGTTTTCATGTATAAACTAAGTTAATACAGGGAAAAACAGAGACTCGGTTAAAGAAAAGCATGCATAAAAACAAGAAAACAGCACCATATACAGTAATTGTATCAAATAAGCTTGAAGTGTAATAGAAGGTTATTGCCTACAACTCATAATTCACAAGTAAATAGGTAATCACTTACTACATATAATTCACAAATAAATCTTAGGATACGGAGGTATCACTTTCGTAATATTTGTTCGAAAATTTATAACGGGAAATGCAGGATGACAATAAAATGTCTTCTAATGCAGAAAAAAAATAAGGAAATAGAAGTTTGCAACAAAGATTACAACGAACTACTCATTTTACTTAATAAAAATCCGAGTTTAATAAGCACAGAGAGTCAAACCTCTCTAACTTCATCAATTGTATGTGACCGTAGTGGTATATTAGCAAAAGTCTTCAGATTCAACTTCAGCAGAGCTTGGACCTTGACATATCCATCACTCCTCATATCTAATTTCAACTCAGAAGCCATGTGTCTCAGTACACGTGTTCTGAAATATTAATAACAAAAATAGCAAACATGAATGAACAATGATTAAACAATATTTAAACTAATTCAATTGCAAATATCAACAGCTTAATATCTAATTTTACATCTGCTATACCACAAATTGATGGATATTGATTGTATTGTAAATTTGGAACCCCAATCAAACAAATTTCAACTTTGGAAGTAGAACATGCACCCATATTTAATTGAAACTTTTTATTTCAGTGAAGGACAATCAGAACTATTAAAGATGACAAGAAATGTAATTCAATAATTTTTTTTTAAAAAAAAAAACTCTCTTTCACTATAAAAGTGGGTATCAAACCTCCATCCAAACTTGCTTAGCCTTGCCATAAATCAATTGACAACCAAAAACCACTTTAAAATTCAAACGAGTCTTGCTTATTCACAAGACTCCGGGTTCAGTACCCGTAACAGACATCAAAGAAAAATCCTCCTCAATCCTCCCACTTCTCATTAAATTTCCAATTTTTTCATTTTTAGTTTTTTGGCATATTCAACTTGGCTATTCGTTTCTAGCATTCTTTTTCTTTCTTTCCCAATATTGATAAATACTGGGCTCTAGTTTTAAACGCATAATCAGTATGAACCATTTGCCAATTAAAATGGAATGACAAAAAGAAATTTACAAAACTTCCAATAAAAACGTAAATGGAATTGCAAACAGCATACAATAGTCTGCCAAGAGCATCAATTTTATCATTTCCAGAAGAACTGTTGCCACTGCCTCTTGATCTTTGGCGATTAGCTTTCATCCCCAATCCTCTACCTCTACCACCACTACAGCCACACAAATTACACAATATCAGTTAGCAATTAAAAAAAACATTAGAAATGGCAAAAGACGCAAAGTCAACTAATTATTCCACAATAAACACAGAAAATTTTGTCAGATGTTTAAAAATGAAAACAATTACCTTCTATTAGAATAAGCGGAGGCAGTGAAAGAGGAGTTTTCAGTGGTGGAACTGTGACGACTCTCCATGAATCTCGAGTTTCGTAATCTGGAATTCAACAGAGAGGGAGCGTCAACAAGGAGAGGTGGCAGAGAAACAAGGCGGTTGCATAGAATTCGTAAGCCAACGCTTGTAAATGAAACCCACATCTAAGCTGAAGCTGAAGCTGATTCCTTGGGGCTGCCCGTTTGTGATGACGCAGGGGGGTTCAGCTTGCGGATCGAGTCAAAAATTTAATTGAATATTGGGAATAATACTACAGTCGAGGTGGCAAACGGGTTTGGGTTTTCAGTTGTTGAAAATGCCCTAAAAATCTAAATAAAAACAGATATGATAGAAATTTCGGAAAATGCCCTAAAAATAGACCAATTAGAAAATTACATATTTTTTTTTTCGGAAAGTTTTTTGGGGTTTAGGGTTTCAAATCAAAAATAAAATGAAAACAAAACTGATAGATCGTTTTTTAGCAGAAAACTATCTATTATCTGAAAAAGCAAAAAATGGAGATTGCTTTTCGATCTATTGAAAGAATGAATAAGAATATCAATAAAGATGTTAAAGAAATACGTCGGTCTGAAACAAAACTAGTGATCATCACAAATGATTGGTGCTTATGGAGTGTGTGTGTGTGTGCGCGTGTGAGTGAGTTTTTGTAATTTTGTGGTTTATAGATGAATATCAGAATATGAGAGAGTATATGCAGTAATGCAGCCGATTATTTTTTGAGAAATGATAGAATCGTTTTTGCGTGTTTGGGGTTTAGGTATGATGCTTTTGTTTTTTAAGCTTCACTTCAATAGACTGGGCTTTTGTTTAAATGTTATTAGTTTTAGTTGTTTGATTGTGGGCCGCATTATATGTTTGCTGTTTTTTCTTTTTTTGTTTAATTCTTTACTATATAAAATATTTTTTTAATTGTTTGCTTAATGGTGCATTGTTCAATGTTCTATGAATGTCAAATTTAATCGGTTTTGTAAAATTACTTTTTAACTTTTTTTTGGTATTTTTCTAATGAAATATTTTGGGTAATTTATTTTGCACAAAATATTGTTTTTCAACGGCGTAGTGATGAAGGTTCGATGGTGAGCCAATTATATCCGACATCAATTTCTCATCTATCTGATATTACGAACAATGTGATATTTTTTTGTTATAATTTCGAAAACTCCTTTTTTGTTATATATATATATATGTATATATTATAATAATAATTAACTAGAACAATACCCGTGTGTTACACGGATTTGTCAAAAAATAAAATTTATGTCTACTAATTAAAAATACTAAAAAAGAAATTCAAAATTTAGAAGAGTATCATGCAGTCGTTCACTTCAAATTCTAAAAAACTTCTTTGTAAACTACATTATTTATTCTATTTGAAAGTGTAACATTCTTGTCACAACAACGAATTTTCAAGCCGTATTAGTTTTAAATGGTTGAAAGAGTGCAATTTCAATCTTTGAATGTTTTCTGGAAAGGAAAAAAATCTCTATAAAATTGTTTATTTGTGCTAATTTTAAATACTTGGCCGTAGTTTGCTTCTGCATAAAAGCTAATAAATTAGTTATGGTAAAAATAATGAATCGTTGACATGCTTAAAAAAGATATTTAATATAATTATTATACCCCCGTAAATGATTTAAATCGCAATTAAAAGTATAATAAGTATTAGAGATAATAATTGAAAATTATATCCTTGGTTTTGTATCATAATAATATTTAAATCATAATTAATTTGCAAACTCAAAAATAACTTTCTAATTTTATATCCTTGATTTTTGGGGTTATTTAATTTGTTGATTAAAAGTTTGATTGGATTTTAATAGTTATATACGGAAGTAGGAAATTTAATTATTAAGTTGATATTATATTGATAGTAAATTGATATAGTAAATCAATTTATAATTGGAAGAATAAGGTAGTGTCATGGTTTGCCACGTGGCTAAATAGGAAGGTGACACATGGATTTGGATGAAAGTGTTGACACGTGTACCAAATTGCTTAGGTGAAGACATGTGGCAGTTTGCTTTTTTTTTTAGTATATAGGGTTGATGTTTATTTTTGCAGGAAACACATCATTATGAAATACAAAAAAAAATTAATACACAATTCGTGCATTGCACGGATGGACTGTATTTAAAGGAATTTTTCAATACTTGTAATATTTTTTATATTCAGTATTTTTAGTTCATTTAATTTGCTTTGTATTTTTCCATTACTATATAATAATTTATTTTTCATCAATGGTTATTTGGCTTTACAATTAAATAATTTATTGAAGTAAACTATTAAAATTACTTTTATTTATTATATACTCTGTGCATCGCACGGGTGGACTGCTAGTTCTAAAAATAAAACTATAAATAAGTACCAATTAATATCCAAAATAAAATAATAGCTTACAGTTACATCAATATCCGATCACACATTAGGTTGGCTAGTAAACTTCTGATGATATTCATTGCCGAAAATATTCTTTCCACCATGGTACTCACAATTAGTAAGATAATGCCTACTTAACCCTATGAGTTTACTCCTTGATGAAGAACCCTAAATCCTAAAAGAGATAAATAGAGGCACAAAAGAATGATGTCAAGATTCGAGCTCAAGTTAGTGGAGCAAAAAAAGTACAAAACTTTGTGAAAGAGAAAAAACAAAATGAAATACTCAAAGATTTTCAAGATTCACAAATGGGAAGGGGAAAAAAAGAGTCAAGGAATTGAAGACTTTGTTTTTGTATTAAAAAGTGTTCTCTATATTAAAAAGTGTTCAATAATAGTCTTTTTTTCCTATTTTTTTTGTAATTTCTTCTTTTCTTAGATTATAGGGTGAAATTACCAAAATACACCTAGATTTTTTCAAAATTTCAGGGGGGCCCAATGACCCCCTTGACCCTAAGACACCTTCGTCCCTGACCTCAATGGTACTTATAAAGAAGTTATATTGATTTTTCTAAAAATAAATCAATACTATAATAATTACGTGTGTATTATATATTTCTCTAATTGTAAATGTTTTAGTTTCGGGTCAAATTAATTGATATTGGTTTATATTTATAAATGTGTCTATTAAATAAGATGTGTATGTTTAGGTCAAACATATTAACGAATCTCTAAATTTACTTGAGAAAACAAAAAATAAATATTATAAAATATAGATCAAACTTTCATACAGAACTCTCTCACAGTCAAATATTTAAAATAATAGTAATTAAAACATTTACTACGTACTTGCTAACTGACGCAGGGAAGCCTACTGATACAGAGAAGAATTGAGAGGAACTCTCGTGTTCTTTATTATCATCAAAATTCCACCTCCAAAATAACAAAGACAAAGTGTTTAAATAGGTATTAAACCCTACTTCTTAGTTTTCTAATTTAAAAAGATTATTCCGCAAATAAAATACCCAAACGAAAGCAACTACCAAAACATTGAAATAATACTTTAATTAAACTGAACAACATCTTCGAGCTGTCATATTGCTGTCGCAACTTCCTCGCCATCATTCTTCCCTTCCTGAAAGCGATTCGCCCTCGAATCGGAGACGTAAGGCTTCCAACAATTCAGTGGCACGTCCATCAGCGCGCACTGGGGAAGGCAAGGCAATTAAATCAGAAGGTCCTCGCGGCACCACGGCGTAAACAACTTGAAAAGGGCAAAATCCCGTGCTACGATTAATGGCCGAGTTGTGAGCAAATTCGGCCTGGCTGAGCTTGCTATCCCATGATCGCAAAGTTTCACCCACGAGACAACGTAACAAATTTCACAAAGAGCGATTGACCATTCGCCATATGCCACAAACTACGCCAGAGAAAACTCAAAACCGAGTGTCACGATCCGAGACTATAGAAGAAGGCAAACCATGTAGGCGATACACATCGCGAAAGAACAATTGAGCCACGTGAACGGCGTCTGAAGTGCGGCGACAAGGAATAAAATGTACCATTTTGGAAAAACGATCAACGACCACAAGAATAGAATCATGACCCCGCTGGGTACGAGGAAATCCCAAAACAAAATCTATGCTAATAGCGCTCCATGGTTGAGAGAGAACAGGAGCGACCGATATAAGCCGGCGTTGGATGCAGACCCCTTCGCTACGTGACAAATGCGACAACGCGCGACAAAGCGGTTTACATCACGTTGGAGCGAAGGCCAAAAATATGTGCGTTGAACCAACTTGATGGAGCGATCGCGTCCAACATGGCCTGCCCCGTGTAATTCACTGATAAGTTTGAGGCGCAAGCTGCAATCAGGAACACATAATTGGACGCCCTTGAACAAAAATCCATCAACCAAGAGAAACTCTGAAGATGTACCCAGGTGGATTGTGGATAAAATGGGCCCAAAAAAAGGGTCGGACGCATATAAGTCCCGAAAAGTATCAAAACCCATAACAGAAACTCGCATATATGTTAAGAGCAGCACACGGCGGCTCAATGCATCGGCCACACGATTAGAAGTGCCCGAACGATGCTTAAGCACAAAGGTGAATTGTTGGAGATACGCAACCCAAGAAGCATGTTTTGTCGAGAGATTATCTTGTGTGGCAAGATGACGAAGGGCTTCATGATCCGTATATAACACAAATTCGCGGTGAAACAAATAATGGCGCCAATATCGCACCGCCCGAACTACCGCATAAAACTCGACATCATACGTATTATATCGAGCGCGAGGCCCGGAGAGCTTCTCGCTGAAGAAGGATATAGGGCGGCCCTGCTGGCTCAACACAGCGCCAATACCCAACTTAGAAGCATCACAAGATAACTCAAAAGGCACCGTGAAGTCGGGAAGAATAAGAACAGGGGCAATGGTGAGTTTTTGCTTGATTAAATGAAATTCCTCATCCACTCCCGGAGTCCAGATAAAAGTTTTCCCACGCATGCAATCTATAATAGGGGCCATAATCGAACTAAAATGAGAGATAAATCAACGGTAAAAAGAGGCAAGACCATGAAAGCTCCGCACCTCAGGAACCGTGCGTGGCGCAGGCCAGTCCCGTATAGCTGCGATTTTAGACTCGTCGACACTGATGCCCATAGAAGAGATCCGGTAACCCAAGAATAAGACCGAATTCACCAAAAAAACATTTCTTGGGTGCGGTGTAGAATTTCAAGCCTCAAAATTAGGAGAACGGAGCGTAAATGATCTAAGTGCTCACTCTATGTACGACTATAAATCAATATATCGTCGAAATAAACAACGACACATGTTCCGATAAGCACACGTAGGGCCTGGTTCATGACACACATAAAGGTACTAGGCGCATTAGATAAGCCGAAAGGCATGACCAACCATTCAAAAAGTCCCTCACGTGTTTTGAATGCCGTTTTCCACTCATCACCCGGGCGAATGCGAATTTGGTGATAACCACTACGCAAATCCAACTTACTGAAGACGGATGCGCCACTTGGCTGGTCCAAGAGATCGTCAAAGCGCGGAATAGGGAAACGATACCGAACGGTGCTCTTATTGACCGCGCGTCTGACAACGCACATACGCCATGAGTCGTCTTTTTTAGGAATAAGTAACGAAGGGACGACACACGGGCTCAAGCTTTCACGCACGCCACCTTGACGTAATAAAGCCTCTACATGATTATGCAATTCAGCATGTTCGGATGGGCTCATACGATAATGTGGGCGGTTGGTAGGGAGGCCCCTGGAATAAAATCGATATGGTGTTGGATGCCGCGTAGGGGAGGTAAACCACCGGAAGCTCAGAAGGAAAAACATCTGCAAACTCCTCAAGTAATGGTGTCGGTGAGTGCCGGTGAGCACGACGTGGATGTTGAAGACTCCACACCCAATAAAAGAAAGATCAATGGGGCGTCGAGCATTTCTCGGATAAAACGCAGCATGCGAGAGGAAAAGAATGAACTAGGTACTGTTGTCGGGAAAGAACGGGGCAGATTCGGATGTCAAATAATTTTGACACCGTTGAAAGTGAAACAATAAGTATTTTGGCGCCCGTCATGCAGCGTCGAACGATCAAACTGCCACGGACGACCCAATAATAAGTCACATGCATCCATGGGTACGACGTTGCACCAAATAAAGTCTGAATATTTCGATCCGATGGAGAATTGGACTAGAACACGATGATCCACAGTGATAGAATTTCCTCGTTGGATCCAAGCAAGGGTGTAAGGGTGGGGGTGAGGCTCATGTGGTAAACATAATTTTTGCACATCATCAGAAGCAATGACATTCTCACAGGACCTAGAGTCGATAATAAAATGGCAAACCTTGCCATTAATAGTGCAAGAGGACTCAAAAACATGGCGTCGCCGCTTGTCCTCGATGGGTGTCTCACGTGGGGTATAACAAGTGCGTCGGAGAACAAGGGCTTAGCCAACATCGCCCGTGACGTGTTCCTCAGGTAGGAACTCAGAGATATCAGAATCAAAAATTGGGGGCCCCTCATAAGAATCGAGTGAAGGATCATCTGCGAGTAAGGTACGACCACCACCGAATTTCGGACAGGATGCCTGGCGATGTCCGGGTTCACCACAGTTAAAGCAACGTTGATTCGATGACTGACGAGGAGCAGATGATGGCCCAGACGGCTCAGAATGGGTGGCTAAAATGGATGTCGGAGGAACGCTTATAGGATGTGAGCGGTTAGACAAACTGGATGGCCCTGGCGGATGTCGACTACACTGTTGTTCTAATAGTAACATGCGCTGGTGTGCCTCGGAGATTGACGCAGGGGTGAATAAATTAAGTATATCCTAGAATTGAAGCCGTAAGCCACCAATATAACGGGACACTAATTGATCCGGAGAATTGCGGAGATCAATTCGGGTCAGTAAGTGGTAGAATTCCTCGGTATAAGCATCCACAGAGCGAGTGCCTTGGCGCAAATTCTGAAGACGCTGAAAAAGAGTACGAGCATAATTAAATGGTAAGAATTCACGTTCCACATGCTTACGAAATTTCGCCCAAGTAGCAATTTGTGGTTTCCCGTGGCGAGTGCGAGCGAGCTTGACTTGTTGCCACCATGCTGAAGCGTGACCCCGAAATCGTGTTGCAATGAGAGGCACACGACGTAAATCTGGGACAACCTTAAAATCTAACAATTCTTCGACGGTGTTGAGCCAATCTAGGAATTCAGAAGCATCAAGACCACCAGAGAATTCTGGAATATCTAATTTGAAGCCCATCTCCCAACAATGATCATTGTCAACATGATTGGCATGAGGTTGTGGAGCGAACGGATTGACCATGGACACCGTATCATCATCGTCGGAGGCAGCGTGTGTTCGCGACAATGACTGGCCGGAGCAAAATCACGTCCATCGCGGCCATTGCCGGAACCCGTCTTGCACACACACGCTTCGCTGGTCTTTGTCGCGGCGACTAGGAGACACATCTCCTCAAGCGCCGCTGTCAAAGCGTCAACCTTGCGGCCCAACGCAGCAATTTCGGCATCGCGAAGCGCGTCTGCTGGGCCTAGAGCAACGCTTGGAGGTTGTCGCCTGGGAGGCATATCGTAGGATCTTGTCCGGACTGCTGATACCAACTGACGCAGGAAAGCCTATTGATACAGAGAAGAGTTGAGAGGAACTCTCGTGTTCTTTATTATCATCAAAATTCCACCTCCAAAATAACAAAGACAAAGTGTTTAAATAGTACTAAACCCTACTTCTTAGTTTCCTAATTTAAAAAGATTCTTCCGCAAATAAAATACCCAAACGAAAGCAACTACCAAAATATTGAAATAATACTTTAATTAAACTGAACAACATCTTCGAGCTGTCATATTGTTGTCGCAACTTCCTCGCCATCTCTAAAGCTATATACATACAATAATAGTGATGAAGATATACCTAATATTTTTTTAGAAAAAAAGGGTATTCTCTATAGTATTGAAGTTATATTTTGCCATATGTTTATTTATTAAGAAAAATAAAAGATGAAGTGCATTCCCTATTATGTTTCATCTCTATAGTTATATATATCTTAACTTTTCGCATGTTTTTTGGTAACTCAACTTCCAGTCTTACGTCTGATTATGTCCAGGGACAGCAGTTCCGGTCCCTCATCAGTCATCACTACCACCAATGTAAACCGTGAGATGTGCAGTGTCTTTGATCCCTCAACACTACCACCAATATAAATCAGATGATGTGCACGAACTAGCCAATGTCTTTGATTGATCTGCTGACGTATAACCAGGTCCTCCAGGTAAAGAGAACAAGTATATTCGATCCTCCCTAATCAACGTATATATATAGTTGATCTCCCCCCAAATTGAACCTCACGCGGATGTTATTCAGTATCATGAGTTTCCACTAAGTCTTTTATCAGCCCGCATATGCTCCAGAGACATTTTGATGGACTGTAGATTAGAACACATGAACTCCACCCCACAGAAAATATAGGTCTATTGTGGTGGCTAGTGGGCTAAACCCTTATTTAAGTTTTCACATTATTGACATTTAAAAGAGAGAGAAGTTCAAGTACTTTTTAATTTGTAAGTGTTTCCAAACAGTACGCACAGTTTGGCCCCATTCGTAGTAGTCACTAAGTCACCCACACACAAAAGTGCAGCAATAATTAGCAGCCAAGGAACGTGAGTCTTGTGATCCTTTAAGTGATGGCAAAAGGACAAATTATGTTTAATTTCTTGTCCATTCACTAGTTCAAATAATATTGAATCATTGTTGGCATTCACAACTCAGCTTTTCTTATGCAACTTCTGCAGACCAAAGCCAACAAACAACTTATGACATTGACAATAATTAATTGGACCATTTTCTTTTTCTTCAATTACTCATGATTTTCGTCCATAATGATTCGTAATTAAAAATGTACTTATTACTATTACATATTTCACTCACATCCAATCACACTATATATATACGAGCCTGTCATTTCTTTTTCCCAGAGAATTTGCAACGCCCCATTTTTAAATATATAAATAATTGCTTTTGAAACAAAGATATAAAGAAAATTAGGATGCCACACCTAAAAATAGATGTTTCCGAAAATAAAATATTTTGGAAAAAATAATGACACTAAAGAAAGCACATAAAAATTTAATATTTAACAGAAAATTTAATGCGGAAGCAAATTTAATAATTAGAAGAAAAATCATCATTCATTATAGTAAGTCAATGGAATTTAACAATAGTCAAACTTAGGCAAAATTGCTTTTTTGATCCGTTAAATTGGCTCGATTTCGCTTTTAGTTCTTTAATTTTTATGGGTTGCGTTTGGCAAACACTAACTTTTCTAAACCTGCACATTTAGTCCGATTTCAAAATTTCGGGGATATCTTATCCCTAAAATGCTGAGTTGGGCCACTTTTCCATGAAATGACTATTTTGCCCCTTTTTTTGGAGGGAAACCTTGGTAATGTGCATATCACATGACTTGTTTAATATCTCAATAAAATTAAATAACAAAAATAAATATAAGATTAAATTGAAGTAGAGAAAAAAATATGAACATATATTTATAATTTTATATAAAGTTAACAAATTAAAATATATGTTCAATTTTTTTTTAAATTTAATTTAAACAAAGTAATCTGAGCATATATTCATAATTTTCAACAGTAAATAAATTTAAAAAAAAAACAAAAACAAAAAAATATAAAAAACATGTATTTACAATTTTCAACTATATATAAAAATTAAAAAAATATAAAACAAAAAAAAACATATATATCTATGATTTTCAACTCTAAATTAAAATTAAAAAAATAGGAAAATAATAATAAATTAAATAATAAATAAAACTTAAATTAAATTAAATAAAATAGTCGAACATATATTTTTATATTTTTCAACATTAAATAAAAATAGAAAAACCAAAATAAGAGAATTTTTTGTTTTGGTTTTCCGTTTTTTTGTTTTCTATTTTTTTTAACTTTTATTTACAATAGAAAATTGTAAATATATATTTTTTTCCTGTTTTGTTGTTTTCTATTTACAATAGATATATATAATTTTTATTTTCTAATTTTTTTTATTTTTATATATAATTCAAAATTATAAATACATATTTTTTTAATTTTATTTACAGTTGAAAATTATAAATATAAGTTCATATTATTTTCTTTAAATTAAATTAAACAAAATATGTCGAACATATATTTTATATTTTTCAAATTTAAATAAAAATTAAGAAAAACTAGAAAAAAAATAAAAAAGTACATTATTTTCTTTTCTTTTGGTTTTTCCCAAGATTTTCCCCTAAAAAAGGGGGCAAAATAGTCATTTCATGGAAAAGTGGCCCAACTCAGCATTTTAGAGATAAGATATCCCCGAAATTTTGAAATCGGACTACATGTGCAGGTTTAGAAAAGTTAGTGTTTGCCAAACGCAACCCATAAAAATTAAAGGACTAAAAGCGAAATCGAGCTAACTTAATGGACCAAAAAATCAATTTTGCCGTCAAACTTATTCCAAAGCCAACTCTAAACTAATTGCACAAAAACTAAATAACATGGTAATGATAGTTTAACAAAACATTAAAATTATTCAAATGAGTAAAATAAACTCTAGAATATTCGTTCGCATAAAATAATTATTTTATTTATTTAAAATGAATATTAAGCAGTCATTCCTTTTCGTCTTCTCCATGCCAAATTTCATTGAAAAATCATTGAGTAAAAATAATTACTAAGTGGGAAATTACATTTGTTCAACTTGGACGATTTGGGGTATGACGGGTACAATTTCACTTGGACAAATGGGCATGAGGGTACCAACAACATCCAAGAACGACTATATAGATATCTAGCCAACATTCAATGGGTTAGACACTTCCTTAATTACCGTGTGGAACATCTCGTACGCATCGCGTCCGACCACTGCCCAATTTTCCTTAGCTGGACTAACCCCATCGGTACAGGAAGAAGAAAAAGACAATGTATATTCCGCTTCGAGAAAATGTGGCTACAAGACGAGTCATGCAAGCCGTTAGTGTTGACTGCATGGACCCACCAGCCTGTAGCGGCCTCTCATGCCCATATTAAAGAGAAAATTCAGAGCCTTGGTCGATCCTTGATTTCCTGGGAAGCTTTTCATTTTGGGTCCATTAATAAACAACTTGATGATAAAAGGAAAAAGCTTGAGAAATTACAAACCCAACCCCCCACAGCTCGTAACATCTCAGGGGCAAGGGAAATTGAAAAAGAGATCGACATCTCATGCAAAAAGAGGAAACAATGTGGTTCCAGAGAGCCCGAGTGAATTGGTTTCAGGACGGAGACAAAAATACGGGGTTCTTTCATCGAGTCGCGACTGGGCGCAGAAGACGTAAATCTATAGACAGAATCCAGAACATGAATGGTCAGTGGGTGGTTGAACATGATGAGATTGTCGGGGTTTTTAAACAGTACTAAGCCCATCTACTCAGTTCCACGGCTGAACTACACTTCAACGGGGTACTAGACGATATTAATTCCGGCATCCCAGATGAAACCAAAGTTGAAATTGGAGCTCCTTTTACTGAAACAGAAATTGTCACCGCCCTGGCCCAAATGCACCGGTCAAAAGCTCCAGGACCTGACGGTATGCCAGTTATGTTTTTCCAGATTTTTTGGACTTCTATTAAGCCTGATCTTATTTCTACTATTTTGAATATCTTGAATAATGAAGCTGACCCTACCCCCCTCAATCACACGCATATCACCCTTATCCCCAAGAAAAAAGATCAAGCATCTCCGAGCGATTTTAGGCCTATCGGTCTATGCAATGTGATTTTCAAGATTATAACCAAAGTCATAGCTAATAGGATTAAATAGTCTCTCCAACATATTATCCACCCTTGCCAATCTGCCTTTGTCCCCGGTCGCCTCATTACTGATAACGCACTATTGGCTTTCAAAATTTTTCATGATATGAAATCCAACAAAGCTACTCGTAGAGGTTCTTTCGCCCTTAAACTTGACATGAGTAAGGCATATGATAGGGTTGAGTGGGATTTTTTGCACCAAATTATGATTAAATTCGGGCTCCCTAATCACATTGTTTCTCTTATTATGCGTTGCGTCTCTACTGTTTCTTACTCTGTTCTCACTAATGGCATTCCCGGTGATTATTTCACTCCCACGAGGGGCCTTCGCCAAGGCGATCCCCTCTCCCCTTATCTGTTTTTGTTCTGTGCAAATGCTTTCTCGGCGGTAATCAGGAGATCGGGGTCGATGGGTCGGTTACATGGAATTAAAATATGCCGCAGAGCCCCACCAGTTTCCCACTTATTCTTCGCAGATGATATCATAATATTCGGACGAGCGAATTCCCACGAGATACAAGAGATTAAAGGAATTATTTCAACATATAGCAGCGCATCGGGACAAATAGTAAATTTTGATAAATCAGAAATCTCCTTCAGTGGCGGAATTGCACAGCAGCACGCTCAATCACTAGCAACCGATCTTGGATAACATTATATCTACTTGGGGTTCCCGGTGAGTGTGGCTAGATCATAAAAAGAAATTTTCTAATCACTTATTGATCGCATATGTAAAAAACTAAAGAGTTGGAAATCTTCTATGCTGTCAGTTGTGGGGAAATTAGTTCTACTTAAAAGCGTGGCGCAAGCGATACCTACATATCTTATGAGTTGCTTCCAAATTCCAACAGATACGTGTCGTCAAATAGATAGTTCGATTGCGAATTTTTCGTGGGGCCAAAAGGGAGATGAACGGAAATTTCATTGGCTTCAATGGCGGATAATGTGTACACCGAAGGAAGACGGCGGACTGGGATTCCGGGAGATTTCTATTTTTAATAAAGCTATGTTGGCTAAACAAGGGTGGAGACTTCTTCAGAGACCTTTGGTTACCCACCTATCGTAATTTCCGAGCAGCTACTTGCCGTGGTGATTGGCCCCAAAATATGACAGTCAGAGACCTTTTTAGAAATGGCCAGCAAGAATGGGATGCTGAGTTGGTGAGACAAATATTTGACCAAGATGAGGCTAAGGATATTTTAAGCATCCCAATCCGTAATTTTTTGTGTGAAGATCGAATATGTTGGCACTACACATCCTTTGGGCAATATAGTGTCAAGTCTGGATACAAGCTAGCTCTAAGATTAGAACAAACCTCACAATAGATCCCCTCATCCTCGGCAGATCACACTACCCTTTGGAAATGGATTTGGAAGCTTAATATCCCACCGAAAGTACAAATTCTTGTTTGGAAGGTTGTCTATGGAATACCACCGTTCGCGCAGCAAAGATTATTCAGGCGACACAGTGTGCCTGATCCAGTTTGCCAAAGATGTGGAGACGCGCGTGAGACCGTCGAGCATGCTTTCCAGGATTGCCCCTGGAGCGTCTTTTTTTGGAAAGCCTCCCCGTTGCGGCTGACAGCCCCTTTGAACTCTCTTCGACATCTATGGCAGATATGGTTTCGGCGATTCCCACGATTGATGATGGCGATTTCCATTGCATGTTCGCGATGCTATTATGGTCATTGTGGTATGCACGCAATCTTTTGGTTTTTCAGGGGAAACAAATATCACAACAAGAGTGCTTTACAATGGCTGTTAAATGCCTTAACGAATATCAAGCAGCCCGCAAAATACCACCCAAAGTAAATATTGATACCGCCTGCTCTTCTTGGCAATGGCCCCAAGTTGGAATCATAAAGATCAACACAGACGCATCGGTTGTGAAGCTAACTGGAACAGGGATAGGTGTGATATTACGCGATCACGACGGTAATATCATTCATACTCTATCCAAAAAATTCACACAAGCGTATTCGGTCGATATCGCAGAAGCCATGGCATGCAAGGAAGGGCTCATACTAGAGAAGGAACTTCGGTCACATCAGTCATGCTCGAGACGGATTGTCAGCAACTAGTAAGGGTCTTCAATCGGAGGGAGACAAATCTCACATACCTCGGCGGAATGATCGAAGATTTACACCAATTGTCTGTTACTTTCTTCTCCTTTTCACTGTGTTATGTTCCTAGAACTGCCAACTTGATGGCCCATCATATTGCTAGTTTTGCATTCTCTAATTCTTGTTCTGGATTCTATAGTGGACCTTTTCCACAAGAACTTGTGTATTTTGCACCTGAGGAGGAATTCCCTCCTTAATCTTGATTTATAATATCCTTTTTCCTGCTCAAAAAAAAAGAATATTATAACTATGTAAAATATCGAGAAATTATTATAAAAAATCTGTACACAAATCACACACCCCACTTTGGAAACACACGCACACATTTACTCAATGCATACACTTTAACAAATTATAATTAGTATTTTAATTATAGTCACCCACTCACAAGACACATAGCACAGTCACTCGCATATGCCTACACACTGCACACATATAACATAGGCAAAATTATTTTTTTAGTCCTCTAAGTGGACGTAGTCGGAGATTTGGTCCTTTTCAGTTTTCAACTTTGGATTTAGTCCTATAAATGAAAACATTTCAGAGATTTGGTCCTGTGACCTTCTACAACAGGTAAAAGTTACCTGCTAAGGTGATATGGAATTTTATATTTATAAAACTTAATATTTCAATACCAATAAAGTATGTGGCATCCTATTTGGCATACACTTAGCAAATGGTCATATTGAAAAGTCAAAACAAAAAAAAAAGAATTCCAACCTAGCAGTTTAGGTTAAAATAAAATAAAACAAAAATACATATTACATAATCTATAAAAAAAAAACTTAATCTAATTTTTTTCACATAATATTTAAAACTAAATGTTTGAGAAATGTATTTAATAAAATTGGTATTTTACATATTATATTAAGATGGAAAAGAAATTCAAGCTTAAGTAAATTAGGGCATTGCCGATTGGCGTCATCGTCTTTCTTCCAATTTTGCGTCATCGGTCAGCAATTACCCATTGCCGATTGGCCGCCCTCGCTCCTTCTTCTTCTTTTTTCTTCTCAATTTTTCATTTTCATTCTTTCTTCTTCTTCTTCTTCACCTACCACCCTTTTTATTTATTTGGGTTCCGTGTCGGCGTGGCTCCACCATGAGCCGGTTGTCTTTGATGTCAAAAAATAAGAATAGGGGTAGCTGGGTTGGGGGACGACTGACGAGAGTGGGGAGGGTGGAGACTGAAGATATCCCTTTTTTTTTCTTTCTCTAATTTTCTGTTTCTTTGCCAAAAATAGGAATTGAATGTTTAATATGTAAATTTAATGTATAATATATATTGAATTATAAATATATAGTTTTTTGTTGCTGTTGTGTAAATTTATTATTTTTAAAATGTTTGAAGTGCATGGAGATGGAGTGCATCAATTTCGCATAGTTTTAAGTCATCTATGTAGGGAGATTCTCAAAATTTCAGGCACATTTCTTGCAGTACATCCTCGTTAAATTTAAATGGCGAAAAAGAAAAAAAAAAGAAAAAGAAAAAGGAATCTTTGAAAGTTATATTTGACTTTGTACAAGACAAGTGTGGATTCTTAAGTACTTATTGATGTACTGATATACGATATATTTTTTTGAAAGTTAAAAGATGTTAAAAACTCATCTTATGATAAATTATATGTATTTTTAAAAACAAAGATATTTTAAAAATAATATAAGTATACTTTTACTTATAAAATAAGTTTTAACAATTTTTTTCAAGAATAATTTTTATTTTTAGAGTTATGCACTTATTTATTATTGTAAACTATTTTTATTTTATCTATAGTTGAATTAAATATATTTTCTAATATAAATTTTTTATTAAATTTATTTTCAAAATTCAACTAAAACCTATAATTTTATTAAAATTTAAACGTGTTTCTCTAATTACACTGCTTTAAATTTTATTAAAAGTTTCCAGCAATTTAAAACTAATTTTTTTTTATGTTTTTTAAATTCAGAAGTATATTAAATATATTACGTAAATTTCAAGTTGGATTTCTGCATATATTTGTTAGATCTTAATCCAAGATTGAGCTTATATGTGAAATAATTATGCATTGTGGACTGTCAATTAAGGTTAGCCCATTTTATAAGTGATCAAATTAGGTTTAAGGAATTGGGCTTTAATGTATCTAATAGGGTGTGGGTCTTTAATGTGTAGAGACTTAATGAGTTATTCCTTTTTTTAATGATGAAATAAAATAGTGACCCAATATAACACGATTATATAAGGGTTATGGTCCCTGCGCCACACGCGCATCTACGATATTCTATTCTATATCGCTATCCCATCGTCGAAAAAAACCACTACGGAGAAAACTAAAGGGTTACTCGAAAAGCTTCGAGGCGTGTAGATCTAGAAGGCCGATCCCGATTCAACTGTTATAGATTCATCCCCCGCTCTCTACCCAAACTTTTGATTCTTGATAATTCGATATGAACGCTCCTGGATTAAGATTTTTTTGAAGTGTGAGGAATTTTTTAGCTTATGATGTTTACGGCCCTTTGGATTTATGATTGAATTGGGAAAATCTGGATGGATTCTGCGTTGTCTTCTTTTGGTTTTAGTTACAGAATTTGTTGAATTTGTATCGCATAAATTGAAAACCTTTCTGGTAGTTGATCTTTTAATTGCTGACTTCAGATTAAGACTTTGGCGTAAAATTCCTTTTAATTTATAAGATTTGGATTCAGGTTGGATTCACATTAAGATTTTGGGTTAAACAGCTTTCAATTTATACGATTTCAAGTTAGAGTTTTATATATATAATATTGCAAGAAACCCGTCTGCTTTTCTCTTTCGCCGCGAGGGGACATCCAACCGGGCCGCGATTTGGAGTTTGAATGGGGCCTGGTCGGGGCGGGCTGTTGGGCGATGAGGTGATGGCAGTTTAAAGCGGCGCTTCGCAGCGAGCGCGATGGGTTTCGCGGTTCGCCGTCGCGACTATGTGGGGCCGTCGAAGTAGTCGGCCAATTGCTCCATCTGTTCGTCGGCGAAGGATGGCGGGGCTGTGGATCTGGCCGGCGGGCTAACAACGGTGCTAAGGTAACATTTTGAGATGGGTGTTTGGAGAAGATGGCCTTTTCGTCAAGAAATTTGGATTTGGGGGTAAATCTGCAATTTTCAGAAAATAAGGGTTTTTCTTGTGATTCCTTTTGGTTTTTTTTTTTTTGGAGTTTCAATGTTTTTTAAGTTCTTTTTGGGGCTTTTCTGAAAATGCAGTCACCTTACGGGCCCATTTCTAATTTAAGAAATTTTAGGGTTTTATTATAAAAGGTTTTAATTTTGAGGTTCAATTAAAGTTTGTTTATTTTTTAAAATTGTCCTCTAATAATAAGCAAAACCCTAAATTAAGTTTGATCTTGGAATTTAATTTTAAATTCGAATATTGGTATGTTTATATATTCTGAGATGAATTAATTGAATCAACATGTCACCAAAGTGACATCTGTTGTGGAAATTAATTCATTTTAGAATATAAAAGGTTGTGCGTGTGCAACGTATGCGAATATTAACCGGCCCAAAGGAAGGTGAATATTTATCAGAATTGCACGTGCACCTGTGGTAATAAATGCGTGATAATTATTCGGTTTTACATATGAACACTAAATCGGCCCAAAGGAAGGTTTATTGTTTGATATGTTCTTATTATCAGTGTTTGATTACCGCACCAAGATATCAATTACAAGTTAATATTTTGTCCAAAGATGAAATATTAATGGAGTGTCGGTGTCTTGAGATGGGATTTACCATTATTTGAATTTATTATTAGGATTCCGAGATTTATGTGAGCATGATTTGTATATTGATCATTTTCTGGATTTAAGTTCGTATATTCCTTCTTATATTTCTGTCAGCATCAATATAGCTTTTATGTTAAAAGGGCACTTTATCTAGAAAGGTCACTATAGCTAAGGAATTTCTTGCGGATATTGAGAAAATATTTGTCGAGAACGAAAGGCTCGGATTAGTACGCTTTTGACAAACATGATCTCGGTCGGGAGAGAGTAAAGGCAATATCAAGAATAAGTTATAGATTTGTCTCGTATTGCTTTGAGGATTTGCTAGTGCATTTAGTTTTTGATATCTCTTTCGACACAATTTAGCCAGTTTAAGGTGAGTCGACAGTTAAAAAGAGTTTTACTCTCTAAATGAGTCATCTCATACTGCGCTCAAAAAGAGAAAAGGTTAACACAATATGAGACAAAAAGGGCTAATATTGCCTTAACTTCAAAGAATAAAAGGCAAGGAATTAAAAATATAGAAAGATAAGGTGTTATTTTGCTCGGTTATGATTTGTTTTGAGGTTAACTTAACTTCGCTTTCTGGCACACATGGTGGAAAGATTTTAGTTCATCAACTCACACCAACAGTCTCAGAAAGAGTTTCCATTGCCAAAAGCTAAATGATGGTGAAAGATACATCAAAATAGGCAAAAGCAAGACAATTATGGTTGAAATAATAGGAAAATATAGATTATTGTTAAGTACTGGATTTTATTTGAATCTTGATGAGACGTTAATTTGGAACTTGACTTCTATTTCTACTTTGGACAAATTCGGTTATTTATGTTCATTCAGAAATTGAAAATTTAGTTTGTCTCAATGATTCAAAATCGGTTAGTTCCAGTTCTTTACAATAACCTTTATTTGACAGATATTATTGTTTCATCCAACAAGTCGCTACTTTTAAGTACTCGAGGTTTAAGTAGAAAAACAAACCAACAAAAGATATTTGTAGCCAATTGGATTCCAGGCGTCTTAGACCGTTCCATATGGTTGCTTGGAATGGTCAACAATATATAATAACGTTTATAGACGATATTTTAGATATGGCTACAAGTTATTATTCATGAAAAGTCACAATCACTAGACGTGTTCAAATTCTATAAGGCTGAAGTTGAGAATTAATTCAACAAAAGGATTTAAAACATCACATCTGATCGTGGTAGTGTATGCAACGATAGATATGATGGTTCGTGTGAACAACGTCTGGATCGCTTGCTAATTCCTAGAGGAATGCAGTATCGTCCCATAGTACACTAAATCAGGTTTGCCATTATGAATAGTGTTGCTAAAGGACGAAACAAAATGCTTAAGGATATGGTGAGGAGTATGATTAGTCATTCTACCTTACCAGAATCACTCTAGGAAGAAGACTTAAGGTCAAAAGATATATCCTTAGTAAGGTTTCAAACTAAAGCGACTAACATAATCCCTTATGAACTTTAGACGGACAAGAAACCTAGTCTGAAGCACTTGCATGTTTGGGAATGTTTAGCTGAGGCAAGGCCTTACAAAGCCTAATGAGAAGAAACTGGACTTAAGGACAGTTAGTTGTTATTTTGTTGGATACTCTTAAAAGTCCAAAGGGTACAAATTTTATGATCCCACAACCAAGGCTATTTCTAAGTCGATAAATGTCTGGTTCTTTGAGGATGTTGAGTTTGCGGGGGGAGATAGAGTTAAGGACCTTGTCTTTGAAGAGGAATATGTCGATATTCCCACATGTGTTGTTGGCATTGATCGGAATTTCATTCCTGACTTTGTTCAAGACACAAATCAAGACAATATCGGAGAACCTCCCGTTTCATAAATTATTCCAGATGAACAAACTCTACAACCTCAAGAACTCATGCCATTAAGGAGATCCACTACGAAAAGAAGAAGTGCAATGCCAGATGATTACATTGTATTTCTCCAAGAAAATGAGGTTGACATTTGAATGATGGAGATGATCTAATCAACTTCTATCAAGCCATGGAAAGTTCCAACTCTCATTAAGTGGATGAATGCCCATGAATGAATAGATTAAGTCCATGAGGGACAATGACGAGAACTTTTCCTATTGCCTTAAGGTGTGAAACTCATTGGTTGCAAATGAATATTTAATACCAAGAAAGATTCAAGAGGCAATGAGGGAAGATACAAAACTCGTCTTGTCGCAAATGGCTTTACACAAAAAGAAGGCATCAACTATAAAGAGACTTTCTCTTCAGTTTCTTTGAAAGACTCTTTCAGGATTATAATGGCATTAGTAGCACACTTTGATCTTGAGTTACATTAGATGGAAATAAAGACGTCGTTTCTCAATGGTGACATTGATGAGGCGATTTATATGGTGTAACCAGAAAACTTTGTATCGGAAGACTCAAATGACATGGTTTGCAAACTTAAGAAATCCATCTATGGACTCAAGCAAATATCTGGGCAATGGTATTTAGATTTTCATCAAGTGATCATCTTGTTTGGTTTTGAGATGAATTTGGTTGATGATTTCATGTATCATAGTTTCTGTGGGAGCATGTATATGTTTCTGGTTTTGTATGTCGATGACATTTTGCTTGCCATCAACGATATAGGCTTATTGCACAACACCAAGAGATTTCTGATTAAGAATCTTGAGATGAAAGTTTTTGGTGATGTCTCTTTTGTATTAGGATATAAATACAATAAGATTATTCTCAGAGTACTCTGGATTATCACAAAAGAGCTATATCGGAAAGGTCCTTCAAATGTCATGCATGATTGTAAACCAAATCATAACCCTATGGCTAAGGGAGACAAGTTCAGTCTCAATTGGTGCCCTAAGAATGATTTAAGGAAAATAAAATGCGTAAGATTCCATACGCCGCAAGAATATGGAGTCTGATGTATGATCGATATGTCTGTGATTGGATATTGTGTACATTGTAGGGATGCTTAGCGGATATATAATTAAGTCGTGAATATGCAATATTTGAAAAACAAACCAAACAAGTCTAAAGGTACTTATGGATAAAGAAAAGTTACATGCTCACATGTCGAGGCCGGATCGGTTTGAGATTATTTGGTATACCGACTCGATTTTATTGGATGTCAAGATAACATGGTATTTATGTTGGACTATGTATTTACGCTAATTGTGGAAGAGTTCTAAACAATCTACAATATAGACTCTTTTACCATGGTAGGAAAAATTCATACCGTGTTATGGAACATCCAAATCATGGATTACGATTCATAAAGTTTGTCATGAGGTCACGTATGTAGATGGTATTAAAATACCACTAAGTTTGTGACATTGAGTCAAGAACGCTTATATTCCAAACAACAGAACTCGACGAAGACTAAACATAAAGAGATCAAGTTCCCGATTGTTAAAGAGATAAGTCAAAGTGGACAGGTGTCCTATAGAACATCGATACAAACTCCATAATTGCGGATCCGTTTACTAAGGGATTGCCACCCAAAGGGTTTCATGAACTTGTTGTTCATATGGGTGTCAAATCGATTCGGGATATACGATTTTAAGGATATTCGATTCTAGTGGGAGTTTGTAATTATAATGTTCTTTTAAATGTAGACACATTTTTCATCATTTCGGTTTAAGGATATATTAAGGTTTTACTCTCTGCAGAGATAAAGTTTCAAAGTATTAACACTTTGATTCTGGCTTATGGTTTGATCTCACTAAGGTAAGGTGGACCAGTTGGAAATAGGCATGTTAAGATCATATTGCATGAAATTTCTATGCTACACATCCACATCATGATCCATGACTTTAATTGTATTGGGATATGTGACCATTGATGGGTCGAGTTACGATAAATATAACAAAGGCCGCTTTGATCCTATGTTGGTACAATTAATGGACCGGATTGGTTACAGATACATTTGATTATGACATCAAAGTTGAGCTCATATGGTTATTTTTACAATACATAATTATAAGGTTACACATATAGCCCAACTGGGAGATTGTTGGATCATAATCCAACATTGGGCTTATATGTGAAATAATTATGCATTGTGGACTGTCAATTAAGGTTAAGCCCATTTTATAAGTGATCAAATTAGGTTTAATGAATTGGGCTTTAATGTATCTAATAGGGTGTGGGCCTTTAATGTGTAGAGACTTAATGGGTTATTCCTGTTTTAATGATGGGCTAAAATAGGGTACCCAATATAACACAGTTATATAAGGGTTATGGTCCCTAGGTCACACGTCTACGATATTCTATTATGCTATCCCATCGTCAGAAAGAAACCTACGGAGAAAACTAAAGGGTTCTCTGAAAAGCTTCGAGACGTGTAGATCTAGAAGGCCGATCCCATATTCAATCAAGTATGGATTCAGTGCGCTCCCGCACCTAGTCTTTTGATTCTTGATAATTCGATATGAACGCTCCTGGATTAAAGTGATGTTATTCACTAAAGTTTATTCCAACAATATTATGTAAAACTGGATATATTTCTTCCAATCTTTTATTTTAAACATACTTTTTTTTATTGATGTATATAATTATTTTAATTTACAATGCTAAGATGATATTCTTTCTTTTTCTTTTTGCTCTTCAATTTGATCATTTGTGATTTGTTAACTGTATTGCCAAGTGGGTTCCACATAATTCATTTGTATTGAAATATTAAATTTTATGAATATAAAATTCCACATCACCCTAGCAGGTAACTTTTACCTATTGTAGAAGGTCACAGGACCAGATCTCTAAACTTTTTTCATTTGTAGGACTGAATCCAAAGTTGAAAATTAAAAAGGACCAATTCTCCGACTACATCCACTTAGAGGACTAAATAAACAATTTTGCCAATAATATATATACATACTTCACATTGTTATGTAAAACAACACTACATACACCCATTACACCTGCATGTGACACACACACACACACACTAAACATTGATACTATATTTTGCTGCACAATTTCCTCCAAACCCATTGGAGGATCCGATATCCAATCCAAACAGAGAAGGGTATGAAGGGTATTTTTAGACCCAAATAAATAAATTGGTACGTGGGTGTGAGAATTTTTGGGTTTGAGTATGGAGGCGATTTGGGAATATCCTACCCATACCGACTCAATACCCAATTAAATAATATTATATTTATTTATACATATCTATTTATTTACATTGGAAAAGGTTTATTTTTTCAAACCTGAACTAAAATTCTACAACCCACGTGTTTTGCCATATTTTTAATATTATTGTAACTTTTTTAATGTTTAGTTCAATTATTGTTTCTCTCTATACCCTCCAACCATGAAAAGGGAATTTTTAGATCTCGCATCTACTTAATAAAATAATTATTTTTTTCTTATTGTTCTCTTAATAATTTAGTAAATATACATTGCTTCTTCAAAATATATAAGCAAATTTTAAACAAAATAAAATTGTAAGTGGTATTAGGGTATTGCGTAGGGTATTGATACCTGATCCTCTAGTGTGTATGGGGATGAGTATGAAAATTGAATACCCATAGGGATGGGGTTGGGTATGGCCCGTATAGGGATGAATATAATAAATGAATATGAGGATAGAAAATATATGTTCCTACCCCAATCCTACCAATTGTCCATCCCTAACACACACACACCGACTAACATATTTCATCAAATAAGAGAAAAGAAGACAGAAACTAGGGGGTTAGCCCACTAACCACCACAAGAGACTTACAAGTCCCTATTGGGTGGAGATTGTGAGTTCTAACTCACACTCCATCAAAATGCCCCGGGATATATGCGAGTTAGTGAAAGACTTGGTGGAAAGTCATATCGAATAGCATCCATGTGGGTTCGATTCGGGGGAGAGACCAAATATACCTTGATTTGAGGGAATCGAATATGCTTGTTCTTTTTATTTGAGCGGATCTGGTTGTATGTCAACAGACCTCACCAAAAGCACTGGTCAATCCGTGTACATCCCATGATTTACATTGGTGGCAACGATGAAGCGCCCGAGTTGCTGTCCTCAGACATAGTTAGACGTAGACCTGTAAACTGAGTTACTAAAGAAAAAAGTAAGAAGGAAAAAAAATAAATAGTTGGGATGCTGGGAGGGAAATCGACTTGGAAAAAAGAAAAAAATTTGAAGAAGTTACTAACCTTTGTCCTAGTGTTTATACTTTGAGGTTATTGTTTTTCTTATATAGTTAATGTATCTAAAAGGAATAAAAATGAAAAAGTTACTAACCTTTGTCCCGCGATTCACCTCCTCCACAAAGCTTTAGAGGCAGGACAGTGGGAGTCCTCAGAAATGAGATTCATCCTTTAAGAAAGCTGGAGAAAATTAATTTTTTGTATTGGTAGTTTGTTAGTTTAATTACCCTAATAAACGGGCTGGCAAATAATAAATGATGTGATACCAATTAATATGAAGTGAAGAAAAAAATGATTTGATCATATTTAATATATATTACGGTAATAACCACTAAACGAATAAAATAAATAAAAAAGGACAAACAATCACATTCTTTTTTTTTCTCACTAGTTTTTATCGAAATAAAAATAAATAAAATAAAAAGGACAAACAATCACAGCCGTTTATTTTCGCATTGTAAATATGGATCTACAGGGGAAAATGCCAACTTGAATTTGAAGTTTGAGACACAATGTAGTTGATATGATGGTTCATGAAATTGCTTGAGCAAATGCATTCAACTTTTCTTTTTACAAAGATGATGGAGATGGAACACTCGTGATTGAATCGTACGTATAATCTTTCTAAGTTTACACATTTCCGAAAAACCTCCCACAACTTTTACCCTATTGCAACAAAAGGTACTTAATTGTTGTTATCTCTAAAAAGCAATTGATGTTCAACATGAAAATGACTTTTATCCAACTTTCCGTATCATTCATCCAGTCGAATTTAGATGTTGGATTCATGCATAGGATTCTCCTTTAGCCTTAATTCTAAATAGATTTAGTGTGTTGTTTCACACTCATTCAAAAATTTACCATGTATTCTAATAATAATAATAATAATAATAATAATAATAATAATAAATCACACACTCTATAATTTAACGGCTAATATTGAATTCGAAAACGCCACTCCCCATCAGATATATGATAATTTTTCCTCTAATTTAGTGGTAATAAATTACATTTTAACTCAAATAATGGTTAGGTTGATTCAATATATGGACATGTTTGCAGTTTTGCAAGTTTAAAAAGCTTGGGGCTATATATATTTTGTTCTTTCAATTAATCTCGAATTTGTTGAATCATTTCGAGCATTTAACGTTGATTTTTCTTCTTCCTCATCTATGATCTCGCATTACTTAAAATAAGGGTCAGTCTTTACTTGGATCATTTGAAATCGAACCGATTCCGAACCGAAATATATCTGAGCCGAAAATATTCGTTGACTTTTTGACTTTCTCCGAACCGAACCGAACCGAAAAAATTTATGGTACGGTTCTGGAGATTTTTAAAATATCCGTTCCGAGAATCGTACCGATCCGTACCGAACCAAAGATCCGAAGCTAGAACCGATTTTATACATACATATATATTATTTTTATCTTATTTATATTTTGATATTGTGACACTCCACATTTAATTAACGTAGAAAATTATCTGATATAATTATTATATTAAGTTTCACTGATGGAGCTTATATAAAAGTATATATGCTATTACAACACATATTTTTGAAGTAATTCTAGTTGTGATTGTATTATTTATTATGAATTTATAATTTGGGATTGTGTTGCTCTTTATGATTGTAGTATTTATTTTGAGATTGCACTAAAAAAAGAAATGGACTATAATTGTTTGGTGATTTTTACATTCATTTTTTATTTTTTCTTATTTTGTGTATTATACTTATGATTAATCTCCGTTTCACCGTCCCGAACCGTACTGCTCCGAACCATCCCGTTAGAACCGAATTTTCGTCCCGAATTTTTGGTATGGTTCGGTACGGAGATTTTTTCTCTACGGTTCGGTTCTGGAGATTGATTTTTAAAATCTCCGAACTTCGGGACGGTTCTGGGGATTTGTGAATCTCCGAACCGTCCCGTACCGTGCACACCCATACTTAAAATGGGTTTAACTAACCCATGCTCCATCAAATAATTGCTCTCCCATTGAATAAAGATCTGTGTGGGTTTGATTCGGAAGAGATCAACTATTATTAGATTTGGGGGTCGAACATAATTATTCACTTTACCTGGGAGGATTTAGTTGTACGTCGTGAGACCTACCGTAACACCGCCAAATCGTGTATATCCTGCGGTTTACATTGGTAGCGATGAATGAGCAAAATCGGCTGCTTTGTCGCCGGATAGCTTCACGTAAAGCGCTTAAACCGAGTTATCAACAAAAGGAAAATAAATCATGAAATGTTATTCATAACATGAATTTATTGTTACGAAAAAAATTAACATGAAAATTATGTGGAGATGGACTTTCCTAGAATGTCTATATATAGTAGAATTATATATATAGGAGGGACATCATTTGAGAAGAAATTTTACCTGAATTAATTTCAATATTTTTTAGGGTTATTTAATAAATCCTACACCTGAAATTTGAAAATGAGCATTTAATGTTTCGAACAACTAAAAGATTCAAAATATGAAACATCTATAATAAATTCGCAGAAAGAAACTTCTCGGGGGTCGCTACCAGCTTATCGGCAACTTTTTCCTTTTCAAATCGATTCATTTTGAATTATAATATTATATTTTATTTAATATATGTACTCTATATGAATTAAATATTTTAGAAATAATATACTTAAAATTAATTATATATACATAATGTATATATTTTACGTAAAATAATCATACATAATTAAAATAGAGTATTAAAATTGCAAATTTACAATATTATGTTGATTTCGTTATTATATCACATAAGTATTTTGCTTTTTTGTTTCAACTCATAATGGTCTAGGATATTTTCATGGAATTACTATAATAGCTTAACAATCTAATCATTTACTTACTTTCTTGTACACGCAAATTATACCCATAATTATATAAGAAATATAATTACTTGTTGAGTTATAGGCAAGAAATTAGTCAATAGATTTCAATTATCGAAAATAGAATGTAATCCATATTTTCTTCATCCACATGGAAATTCAATTCGAATGTATTACACAAATCTAGTCAGTCATTTATTAATTAAAATTTCTCGTGCGCATGTAACAAAATCAATTTATAGCAATTGAAATAAGCATAAATTCTGCGGATATGCAATCATTCACCTTACCTATGTAATCGAATATTATAATCTAAGTATCATCCATTTAATTGGTAACTGCATTATTAAAATGAAAATTATTTTCTAAATAAAATAATAGAATGGAGATCACAATTTTGATTGGAACATGAGTGTACAATAACAATCACCAGTTTCATAGAAAAAAGAAGGAAAAAGGCTGCAGTTTGGCATGTGAGTTCAACCGGCTACCGGTCTTCCCAGTAACCATGAATTCAAAATCTGTCCCAACACCAACAGACAAAGATCTGCCCAACCCTTCAACCATTTTCTCTCACACGTGACATAAAAACAAATCAAGTTACTCGAGATAAATCATTAAAAAGTTTATTGGAGCTCGGTGTTGTATGTTTGAATATATTTTTTAATTTAATAATATGTAAAGTTTAGCCCGAGTTTGTTTCAGTTAAGTCAAAATAAATATGAAGTATACATAAAAAGCGTCAAGGCTCAAGCTACTCGAGTTCAATTTCTTATTTCGGCTCGATTAAAGTTCGTTTGGACTCGATTTGATTAATAACCATACCAAACACAATTATCGAAGCTCAATAAAAACTTAAACAAATTCGAATAGTAATATGTTCAGCTCGACTCGATTCGTTTATACCCTCGGACTGAATGTCTTAACAACTACTTTGAACCAAAAAGTAGCATTCTCTCTCTTCTCTTTCACGCACAGTCTCGTAGTGGTGACTATTTTGAACCAAAAAGAAGCATTCTTTCCTCTCTCTCTCTCATAAACACACAGTGACACCATTTTGAACCAAAAAGATCCAAACTTTTTCAATAACATAGCAAAGAAGAGAGAGCTTTCTTCCAAAACAACTTTCTCATTTCACAGTCTCCTTCTAAACCCAAAAATGGCTTTCTTCTCCTTTTTCACAATCTTCTTCTTAACACTAACCTTCCCATTTCTACCCTTCACATTCTCACAACACTCAAAAACTAACAACACCTCTTTGTCTCTTCTCATGACAATCAAAGCCTCATTGGACCCTCAAAACCTTATTCTTTCCTCCTGGTCACCCAATGCAACTGATCCATGCAATGCCTCTTTTGAAGGGATTGCTTGCAATGAGCATGGCCAAGTGGTCAACATTTCCTTGCAGGAAAAGGGCTTTCTGGTAAAATACCACCTGAGATTGGTCAGCTCAAGAGCTTATCTGGGTTGTACTTGCATTTCAATAAGCTTCATGGGTTTGTACCTAAAGAGCTTTCTAACTTGACTGAGCTCACCGATTTGTACCTCAATGTTAATAATCTCTCTGGTGATATTCCTCCTGAGATTGGTGATATGTCTAATCTGCAAGGTCAGTTTTTTCTCCCCTCGAAAATCTGAAAAAAAAAAAGAATTAAAAGGTATATGTCATTTCATTTGGGGGTGTTATTTTGTTGACTAATGTCTATTTTGTGTGATCGTGGGTATTAACATTGTTGTTACGTCAAATATACAAATCTTGGTTTCTTATTTTGGTCATTAGATTTGTTGCTTAAATATCATCAGAATTCTTTATGTTTTTTTTTTTAAAAAAAAAAGCCTTGAGCATCTTTTTCTAGATTTGAGATCAAAGTTAAAAAAAAAAGACCCAAAAAGTTCTAATTTTTATTTCGAGTGTACAATTACTTACCTATTTTCAAGGACCTTATTTAAGTTCTTCTGGCACACAGCTAACCCTATAGTAAAAGTTAATTAATTGAGACAATTGCATGAATGCCTCTGATCTTCGTTTCATTTAGCTTAGGTTATATTTTTTTTTTAATTTTTAATTATACTTTTTTTTCCTGCCTTTTGCAGTATTGCAACTCTGTTACAACAGATTAACTGGAAATATTCCCACTCAGCTTGGCTCTCTGAAGAAACTGAATGTTCTTGCTCTACAGTCAAACCAGTTGAGTGGTGCAATTCCTGCAAATTTGGGGGAAATGGAGATGTTAACAAGGTTGGATTTGAGTTTTAATAACCTTTTTGGTTCAATCCCATTAAAATTGGCTGCTCTACCACTGCTCAAAGTTCTTGACATCCGGAATAATACTCTATCTGGCTATGTCCCTCTTGGTAATTGCCATTCCTTTGTTTGGTATTTGGAATTAGGCTAACTTGTAATTTTAGTCCTGTAACTTATAGGGGAATGACAATGAGATCATGCAGAAATCACAATTATGGAAAGAACAAAAAGAACGTAACTTTTTAAAAAACTCTCGATTTCAATCTTTGATCACGGGAAACTGTAAAATTTATCCGAAAAATGCATGTGTATACATTTCTGGTCAAACCTGCTGATAAGAGAATCAAGAGAATCAATTTCACTTATGTGGACATCCTCTATATGAATTGGCATGTTGTTTATGTCAAAACTTAGGAAATAAAAACTCACTAAACGAAATTGATTTCCAATCAATGGGTTTGGCCTAAAATGTGGGCACGTGAATTTTGCAGTAAATTTGTCAATTTTAGGTGACAAAAGGATTGAAATGGAGAGTTTTTCTGAAAATCACGGGGCTGTTTTACAAATCGTCCTATCACCTCTATAACCACAGGACTAAAATTGCAATTTAGTCTTTGGAATTATCTTTTCCCGTTTTAAATTGACAATGGTACGATGAATCTCCAACATATGATACCTAACAATCTTGTTTCTTTTTTGTGGTTGCTAAAATGAAGCCCTGAAGAGGCTGGAGGAAGGTTTCCAATATGCAAACAACACAGGATTATGCGGGATAACGTATGCTTCATTACAGATCTGTTCTGCTTCTGCTCAAAACTCCAACAAACCAGAACCATTTGGGTCTGGCACAAGTCATTTACCTTCTAAAGACATTCCTGAGTCGGCAAACATCCAACAAAACGGCCCGAATCAGTCCAAGAAATCCCAATCCGCTGCCGTGGTTGTAGTTGTTGGACTAATTATCACTTTGACAATAACAGGGGTTTTTACATTTTCATATTATCGACGTAAAAAGCAAAAAAATCGGAAATGCATTTGATTCTGGAGATAGTCGACTGAGTACAGATCAAACTAAGGAGGTTTGCAGGAGAAGTTCATCTCCTCTTATGAGTCTCGAGTATTCCAACGGTTGGGATCCTTTGGCTAAACGAAACGACATAAACAGTTTCTCTCAAGAGGTTCTTGAAAGCTATATGTTCAATTTGGATGAAGTCGAGTCTGCAACTCAGTATTTTTCGGAGACGAACTTATTGGGAAAGAGTAGTTTTTCGGCTATCTATAAAGGGATATTGAGGGATGGTTCGATAGTTGCGATTAAGTGCATTTCGAAGATTAGCTGCAAGACTGATGAAACTGAGTTTCTTAAGGGGTTGAAACTTTTGACCTCATTGAAACATGAAAATCTTTTGAGGTTGAGAGGGTTTTGTTGTTCTAAAGATAGGGGAGAGTGTTTTCTCATCTATGATTTTGTACCAAATGGGAACTTGTTGCAATGTTTTGATGTGAAGGAAGGTAAAAGGAAAGTTCTTGATTGGCCTGCCAGGAAATCTATAATCAGAGGAATTGCCAAAGGTCAGTTTTTCACTTTGTGTTATTTTAAGTAGTGATTAGGCATTAGCAATAATTGTTTCTTTCGATACTATTGTGATACTTGAACTTAGTGACAAAACAACAATGTTATACTAAAAGGTCCTATAAGTGATTGTCATTTTGGTAAAATTTCCTCTTGTTCCTTATAAGTCGAGGTGTCAAAATAAGTCTGGCCGAGTAAAAGGCCGGGCCAGCCTGCAATTTTGGAGGCCCGGATGGGACCGAGCCTATTTGGCCCGAAAAGTCGGACCGGTCGGCCCGGTTGTTTCATGTGCATTTAATGGACTGGACTGGGCCGGGCTTAAAAATAGCTGCCCGATGGAATTTCAGTCCAGGGCAGCCCGATTTTTCTCCTTGGCCCACTAGCTCGGACCGACCCATTTGACAACTCTACATGTAAGTTATCTTATAAGGATTAATTAAAAAAATGTACCCTTTATGTTCAGTCTAATTACATAAAAGCCCCAGCTATCTTTCAAAACTACAAACACCCCGGTGATACTTGTTTCTCTTTGTACAAAAATTGCGTCCTTAAGGAGTGGTATATGTTCAGCAAATACAAATCTCAAACCGGGTTATTTGTAATACCTTAAGGGGGTATTCATAATTTTGATAGATAACTGATTTGATTTCTTTTGTAATTAGTTTAGGAACCCTCAGGGGTGGTTTTGTAATTAATACCTATCTTGTATCAATGTACCTGACATCAATGTTCTTGTGACCAGGTATTGAGTACTTGCATGGAAACAAGAATGGCAAACCTACATTAGTCCACAGGAACATATCAGCCGAAAAGATACTAATCGACCAAAACTACAACCCTCTACTCTCAGATTCCGGCCTTCACAAACTATTAGCAGACGATATAGTCTTCTCGACTCTCAAGGGTAGTGCTGCAATGGGTTATCTTGCTCCCGAGTACACAACCACAGGCCGTTTCACTGAGAAGAGCGATGTCTACGCCTTTGGAATGATCATATTCCAAATCCTCTCGGGCAAAAGTAGAATCACTCAGTTAAATTGTCATGGGGCGGAAATATCAAGATTTGAGGATTTTATCGATGTAAATCTTGATGGGAAGTTTAAGGAATCTGAGGCAGCTAGGCTAGGGGAAGTTGCTCTTCTTTGCACTCATGAATCTCCCAACCAAAGGCCAGACATTGGAACTGTAATGCAAGAACTGGATGACATCATTTCCAACTCCTGTCTGAATTCTTGATGAAAATGTTCCAAACTGTACTAGGATAGATAGCTTGCTACTAATTTCTTCTCATTGCTGCTTTTCTGGTAATTTGTAGGAAGGAGTAGATAATTCAAAGAGATTATGAGTTAGACATGAGATTGTAGGCATGTGTTCAAGCGAGTTACCTCGACTCGCACGCCTGATCTCATTATAACTGTAATATGTACTTATTTTGTCATGTATGATTAGCAGGGCTCCTGAGCTGATGAAAGGTTATTTCTCAGTTATTGGCTCCTGATTTGTTAAAAGATTATTTCTCAGCTGTCCCTTAGCCAAGAATGATGATAAAGCAAATGATTTACTGCTCATGCAAGTTTCTAAACAATTCCAGGAAAAGAGTATGAAATGGTCAATAAAAATTTGCAAGTTAATTTTTGCACAAAGAAATCTAAGACAGTAGCAGATACGGTCTGTACTTATGCATCCCATAATTTTATGTTCCAAAAGATTAATCAGTTTGGCAATTTCTTGACACAATGAGAGTGTTTGCAATCGCTAAAAAAAATGTTTTTCAGCTTTTGGCAAAAAGTTCACTTTTCAGGTGTTTGCAAATGCCAACTTCTCGCTTCCGATTCTACTTCATTTAGTCAGAATCTAAAAGTAGGAGATGAATCTTTGAATTTCTTATTCGGTTTGACTTTTACAAACAAATAAACAGTTTTACTACTTCTTCACCAACACTCTCTCAACTTTTGATTCTTTTAAATACCTTTTGACCACGCCCCAAAAGAACAACAAATTGTTACTAGGAACAATAACAGTCGACACACAAATATTTAGATCCCAGCCCATTTTGTGGTTCTCCACTTTCAAGGAACTGTCCACTAGAGTGGCTAAGCATATGCACAGAAGGCTTCAGACAAAACCCTGAAACTCCATCACTCAGAGATACAAAAAAGTTCTTTTATTTGATTGCAATAATTCTGAATATTTAGTTATTTAAAAGAAAAGTCACATACATTTTTCTGTTACTGTGCAGTAGCCAGTATGAGACCACTAAGCATAACATAATTTATTTGGTACTATTATAGGTAATTAATTTCAAACAAGTAGGATATACTGGCTACCACTACAGAAGGGTAAAAAACAAACAGAAGAGGCTCGTGGGAATCCAAGGCAATCTACTTCATAGTCTCTGCACTATTGCCATTGTTGCTTGTGACTGTGATTTGTCCTTATGTTACCCGGGTATGTTTTCTTTTTCACTTTCTTGGTATTTTTTTTGAATTTGTTTTTTCTTTGTGTATTGTTTTGTTACCTCTTCGTTTTTCTACATAAGGGAAGAACAAAATAAACCAGAGAGTAATACAATTTTGGCAAGACGTGTTTATGCATAATTCAGTTAGATATTCCCACCAAGAAACAAAATTGATAAGTTCTCTGAACTGCTATCTTCATATATATCAATTTACAAATTGTGTTGGTGAAATTTTACATGCAATATACAGGACATAAGAAAAACACTAACCCTTACTACAGATGAGCTGTTCTCTAAGTTAACTATCTAACATACTCCCTACAAAGAATTCATGTACAGTTCCCTCAAGCTCAATCCAGCTGCAGCCAGGAACTTTATTCAGGTCCCTTTCTTTCATCATTGTCCTAACCTTTCTCACATAGTCCCAAAGACCAAATTGAGCATACATGTTCGACAAAAGTACATAAGAACTCGAATCACAAGAATCCAATCCAATCAAATGCTTGGCAACCGGCTCTCCAATATTTAAGTTTTCATGAGTCGAACATGCACTTAGCAGAGTTCGCCAGACGACATCGTTTGGCCTAACCGGCATTTCTTTGACAAATTTTGCGGCTTTTTCTACGTGCCCGGCTCGGCTAAGGATGTCAACCATGCATCCATAATGTTGCACCTTGGGAACAATTTTATGAAACCGTCTCATTATTTCGAAGCAAACTAAACCTTCCTTCATCATCCCAGAGTGTCCACAAGCGTGCAAAACTGCGACAAATGTAATATCATCTGGTTTTAGAGAGAGTCTTTCCATTTCCATGAACAAATCGAAAGCTAAATCACCCAGGCCATGAATGGCTAACCCGCCAATCATAGCATTCCAATGATCAATATTTTTCTCTTGGACACTTTCAAACACATTCATAGCTTGCTCTATGCTGCCACATTTTGCATACATGTCAATTAAAGCAACACCAAGTTTTCCACTCATAACAAACCCGTGCTTTTCCATATAGCGATGTATCTCAATCCCTTCATTGATGCAGCCCAACTGTGCAGTTGCTGAAAGAGCAGTCAACAAAGTCACGCCATCGGGAGCTAACGCAAAAGCACTCCCTAACATATCGTGAAACACTTTTAGTGCCTCGTTATAACATCCGTTATTGACATACCCAGCCATCATTGCATTGCAGGAAATTATGTCCCTTTGAGGCATGGCATCGAAAAAACATCTGGCGGCATTGACATTTCCCATTCGAGCATAGCCATCAACCATACTAGCCCAACTCACTACGTCCCTTTCTGGCATTCTATCGAACAACACCTGAGCCGTCCCCATCTTCCCATTCTTTGCGCAGCAATCAATCATAAGATTCCATGAAACCAAGTCTTTATCCGGCATTTTATCAAACAAGTCCCTAGCACTCTCAAAGCCATTCTCTAATTTCATATAGCCACTAATCATAGTGTTCCAAGAAACTAGATTCTTCATCTCTGACGGCATTATATCAAACAATTCGCGAGCTAAACTCAACAAGCCACACTTTACATATCCATCAATCATCAAATTATACGAAAAGGAATCCTTTTTAAGCATTCTATCAAAAACTTGCCGCCCAAATTGAATAATTCCGCATTTAATGTACATAGAAAGCAAACAATTCAGCAAAAACATATCGGACACAAATCCAAGTTTGGTCATTAAACTATGAATCTGCATTCCTTTGCTTAACAACTGCAACCTTGAACAAGATTTTAACACTAACGACAATGAATATTCATCCACTAAAACACCCCTAACAAGCATTAAAACAAACACGTGGAATGCTTTTTCCGGTCGTCGTTCCCATGCGAAAACGACCTGATAATTGCATTCCAGAGAAAAGGGTCTTTATAATTACATTCAAAAAGAGGTGCCTAGCAAAGTCCACACTCGATTTGCGTTGAGTGAAAGCGAAATTGAGAATAATTTTTGAGGTCAAAGAAGGGTTATGGATATGGCCTGTAGTGATCAAATTTGCGTGTATTTGGTTTATTTCCATTTGGGTTTTGCATTTTGAGGCAAATGTAAATGCTGGGGGTGTGGAGTTCCATGGCTGGCTTGAGGTTGCAGAAAGGAGCATTGGATTGAAAGCTTAGTTGTAGGCCTTAGCGTGTATTGATTTGGAAATTGGTTGGCTATAAAAATCTCAAGGAGAAATGTTTGGATCGGGTTGAAACTTGTTGGGCCTCAGTTCCGCCCATCATCATGCTCATCAAACCAAACGTGATTTAAAAATGGGCTTTTGACACAATTGCACAACATCTATATATATCTATCTATATCTATATCTATCTATCTATACTATTCTATATCTATATCTATCTATATCGATGTCTATATCTATCTATATCTATCTATCTATATTGTCACGCCCCAAACGGAACGCGACGACGATCCACAACTTAAATACAATAACCAAAAAACGGTTGACAAATATCAACGAACCCAATGAAACAGTAGTCTAAATAGCGTGAAATAAATAACAAGTACAAATACAACTTACACCCACAATCCATAATCCAAATTACATACCCGAAAAAATCAACCAAATATAACAACTTAAAGTCAAAGGGTCCTACGCCCTTCAGATTTAAAACCGAAATGGAAAGAAATACAAGAGTCCAACAACAACACAAGAAAAGAGTCCAACAACAACAAGAAGAAGTAAAATCCAACAAGCGAGTACAAGGCTCAATTCGGTGGTGGTTCAACATCTTCAATGAAGTCCTCATCTAAGGTTAAAAAATAGGTGGGGATGAGATGCAAAATCTCGGTGGATGGGGTGATCGTGTGCAAGTGTGGCAATATATAGTTAATGTGAAAAAAAATTATATGAAAACGCGTGAGTATGATGCATGAATTCACACACATCCACAAGCGTCGTGATAAATATATTTAAGTAATATACTTATACGATTCAAGAAAATTCATGGTCACACAGCACTATGTGATTCAACCAAGACAGTAGGATTGCGTGCGGAAATATAACGTTAATCCCATGCAAAGCGATAATGGTTGCGTCGGATTTGTAGCGTCAACCAATGCAAAAACAAGTAGCGGTTAACGGATTTGTAGCGCCAACCAAACGGGTCCGATAACTCCGAATCGTGTGGATCACACAAATTCCTTCGTTCTTCCTTGTAACTCCCAGGCGGGATGGTCAAGACCGGCCACCTTATCGCTCCATGTGCAAAGACAAAATCCACAAGTGAGCTTGCAAGGCTCGGATCTGTCATAATCATGATTATACCTCAAGTACTACGACCCGCTTCCCTCGACAAACTCCGTCCCTCGCCTGTGGGATTAGGGACGATGGGGGAAGAGTGGAATAGCGGCCTGCCGCCTCCCATCCCCCGACGTATCCATTCCGACCGTGAGCTCGACACACCAAGTCGACTCAGCAGAAAGTAAATACAAGTCAGCAATGAGTATTATTGATTCAGTAGCAACAGAAAATTTTTGAAATAACGCGGGCAATTTTGGCGTTGGTGGAGTGTTTGGATTTAAGATGATTATCGGAAGGATAAGCAACCTTCGATATCTTGAAAGATTAGGTGGAACATAAGTCCCGTTATAGATTCAAATCGCAAGGCGAGGAAGCGCTCGCGATCGGGTATTAATCGGTCAAATTGATCCGATAAGTCGTCGGTTTTTGGGAAAATAAAATAATTTAATTAAATCTCCAAGTCGGAGGGTCCAGGGCTATTTTAGTAAAAGAGAAAATAATTTGAGTTAGGTCCTTTATAAAAGAAAAATTGTAATTTAGCCCCGTTTTGTAAAAAACCAACACTTTTGGGGTTAAAAATTGAATAAATAAATATCCCGACCTTGAAAAATTATGAGGTCAGTTCATAAATTCTCTAAATTGTCCAGAGATTCAGGTTTTTAAAGTTTTGAGGTCGAGTTTTTATAAAATTCTCACATTGGCCCCAAATTTGTAAAATTGCCAATTCGGACCTTAAGTTTAAAATAATCGGAACTCACAAACCTAATGGCTTTTAATGTGATTCCAGAATGTCACTAAGGTTAGTGGGATATTGGGACAAAATCGGTGTTTAAAAGAAATTAGTTTAGGTCCTTTAACTTTTGAAAATATCATTTTTGTCCCATTTTGAAATAATTGCCTTTAAGGCTTTTAGTGGTCCAATTGTCATGAAATTTGAACCTTGGGTCCAAAATATAATTAGGTTATAGTTAAGTTAGTATTTCCAGATGCATGGGCTGCATAAGTCCTGGAAATTTCATTTGGTCCTCAAGTTTAGTATTTTACACATTAGTCCCTCAATTTTAGTAAAATTGCTTTCCAAGCCCTAACCACTGGATTTTTGGAATACTTTTAAAATATGTAATTCCCAAGTACCTTAAGAGTAAAAATTCCAAATTTTAAAGTTTAGGTCTGTGCAGTTTTAAAAATTGCAAAAAGTAGCCCTTAAACTTTCAAAATTTTACAATCTAGTCCTTGGGCTTTTAAAGGTTGATTTTATTTATCTTAAAACTCTTAAAACTTTATTAAAATGTCCAAAAGTCATTTTGAACCCGAGTACAGTCCCAAAAATCGAAATTTACAGAGGGGTCCTTTAACTTTTGTTTTCTTGCAATTTAGTCCACCAACTTTCCATTTTTACATTTTTAAGTCCAAAATTGAAATTTAATCAATTATGCTCGACTTGTCCAGGTTATAAGTCATCCAAAACATAAATTTTAAAGATCATACACATGCATGTCCAATACATACAAGAATTCATCAAGTAAAACATTAAATTGCACATGCATGCACCTAAAATTCAATAAATAGTAATTTTGAGCAACTCTTGAGAATTTTCATGACTTGATACATAAAATTGACATACAATACATAGATTATATATATCTCAAGGCTCATGATCAAATTTTCTACATGCATTTTAATAAAAACACCTAATAGTTGGAAAATATTTTTCCACCCACCTTAAAATTGGAAATTGTGAAATAAAAGGATAAATTTCACAATTTTTGGATGAGGCTTCTTAGGTCAGCCCCTAAGTCAAGAAATATCAAAAATTTGAAGTTAGAAAAATGAGAGAAAAATTAAGGAGAAAAAAGAAGGAGATATGAAAATGAGAAGGACTACACTTTACCTTGTGTAGTAGGTGATTGGAGACAAGTTGAAGCTTAAAAATTGAAAATTTTGGTTCAACTCCAAAATCACCTAAGGTCAGCCCCTATTTCTCAAAAATGAAAAAAGGGGTGTTAAAATTTAAAAAAAAAAAAAAAAAAAAAAAAGAAGGAAAATACACTAGAGTCCATTATCTTACCTTGTAGTCAAAATTCTCTACCAGTTGTTCTTCAATTATTGAAGTCCTTCTTCAAGATGATGTCAAGCTCTAATCTTTAAATGGTTTTCTAAATGTACCTCCAAAACCAAAATTAACTTAAGTCAAGAAGTGAAAAAGAGGTAGGTAGATGATATCAAGATAAATTGGAGAACAATATTCCTTACCTTATAGTAGGAGTGTTCGACTTTGATGAAGAATAAGGAGAGAATTCTTGAAAAATTTTCTAAGTGTTGAAGAAGAAAGTAAGAAGAAAGAGTAGAGAGAAGTAGGGAGTTTAGAGAGAAGGAGGAGGATTTTGTGTAGGAGATTAGAAGGTGTTGGTGAAAATGAACAAATTTTGTTCATTTTCCTTGTATGTGGCCGTCCACATTGATGAGAGAGGGTGAGGAAATTTTGTTTATTTGTGTCTTGCATTTTGCCTCATGCATGGGGAACATTTTGAAGGTCAAAGGTATGGGCATGAGAATGTTTGAATGGAATGTTGGAAGACTTCCAACATGTTGGCAAAAATATTATTAAAGAAGTAATGTAAGAGATGATGTGTATAATGTTTGAATTAATGGTATAATTATACACAAGATGACTAATATAAGGTGTAGGTGTACAAGAGTTGGATGATATTTTTACTCCAAAATTCACCATGTTGGTCGTCCACTACAAGGGCATATTGGTAATTCCATATATTTTTTTTGTCCCAAATTTGATGATAATAGATGAAATATATCAATCTCCAAAATAATTAGTGATTTCCTTGATCACTCATGAGTCTCATGATCACTTAATCTAAATCAAAATCTTAATTCTATAAGGTAAAAGTCTCTAAAATAAATAGTCTCTTAAAATTCTAAGGTGACTAATAAATACAAAAATAGTAATAATGATCAACCAAGTGATCATAATTGCAAAATAGAATCAATAAAGATCATGATCACAAGTAATTAAATAAAATAAAATAAAGTACAAAATGTATATATTATTAATATTTACCCGTCCAAGTGACGCGGTAAAATAGTCAATCAATTACATAAACGACAATAAGAATCAATTATGAGCTCGGAAAAATCGGGGCTTCACATATACTATCTCAAAAGTGTGAATATTTCTTTAAATTTTTCATTGGACAAAAATAACCTTTGAACATAGTAATATTTTAGGATAACTAAGTAATTTGATATTTATTAAGCTTCTATTTGTTCAATTATAAAACAAGTGTATTTTTATATCCTACACTTTAAAATCATTTATTCTTTCATCTATAACTCTTAATATATTTTGAATTTTTAAATAATATTAGCTTCATATTAAACTAGATTTCGAGAGCTTTCTAACCGTATGCCATAAGCATATATAAGGACTTCACATGAGAAAATTTTAACATTATAAAGTTCAACACAATGTTGAAATTAAGACTTTATGCTATAGTTTTATTATTTATTTAAACTTTTTGGTTAATTATATGAGAGATGTTCTTTATATCCAATTTATTTTTCTTTAATCAAAATAGATTTTTTAATCATAACACTAAGAATACTTTAAATTTCTTATAAAATTAATTTCAAATTTAAACTAGGTTTCAAAATCTTCAACAACATGTTCTAAATATATACACAAGTCGTTATAGAAGAAAATTTAACCATTAAACTTTTAGTATGATGCAAAATTGTGTATTTCTTATATTCTTTTAAATTTTCTCAATTATTAATTATATCTATTATAATTTATAAGAAAAAGATCAAATTATAATATACTTGATAAGAAAAAATAAAATAAAAAATATTTTATGTGGTTTTGATGCTAAATAAAAGGTCGAGAAAATACATAATTCTTTTTTGGTAGGAAAATTCTCCATCAATTAGTAATATGCAATTTGAAAATTAATTTATTGATGGTGGTCAAAAAAATAATATTGAAAACAAGAGAGTTTCATATTTTATTTTTATTGCAATTTCATGTATATTTTATTGTAATTAGCCATACCAGTAAAATAAAAAGTACAAAATAAAAGGAATAGCATTAACATGAAAAAAAAGCTTAATAAGAACCAAAACAAGTTTGTCGCAGCAAAAAAAGTTACCTTTTAAATTTTAACTATGTGTGTTAATATGACTTTTAGTTAATTTTCTATATATAACATTATAAGTTTGGTAATGAAGACAAACCTACAACCTTAAAATGTTCCTGCTGAAAGAGTGCAAGAAACTTGAGCCAATGAGAAGCCTGCAGAACTATATCTGAACTTTTTTCAAGAGCCTGCAAGTACCATATTTCAAAGGTTGGGTCAACATCAAAGCTGCAAAAACAAGACAAGCCAACAAACAAAAAGTATGAATTTGAATTTTGTCTATCTCTTCAATGGACAAAATTTGAACTCCTACTATAAAATACCCTAATCCACATAAAACACGACAAAATCAGCACAATCCGAGATGTAGACATGCACAGTAAATAATTGGGTCATTAATATTGTCAAAATCCTTTAAGTCCGCACCAATCCAGAACAAATATTTAGAAAAGAAAAAAAGAAGATTCGTTCACTATTGATGAAAAACATATGGACCGTTCCACTGTACCATACAATCAAGTCTTGCCTAATATATAAAAATTGTCCGAAAAGGTTGTCCATGAAGCAATGACTTCTTGAACTTAACATAATGAATTGATGAAAACTTTGAGTGAAAAAAAATCAAAAATCCAATTTATTGTGGTTCGATCATGAGTACTGAGTAGTTTCATTCATAACCATAGAGTGAAATAACTCAATCCATTTAATATGCGAAAAAGCTAACAGACGCACCCAAATGGGCAGAGGGCGAAGTAGTTTTTTGCGCATGCAATGTAATGGAACATTCGTCGATCCAAAGCGGAAGAAACGATCCGAGAACCGAATTTGTATATAGATTAATCATAGGGCAGAAAGTCAAAAAGTTATGGAGTCGAAAAGAGAATTGTTGTCGTGAATAAGCGCATACTTTTTTTTTTACCTCTTCTTATCTCCTTCCTCTCCACCCCCCATACAATCTCCTTTCTCAACTCTCTTGATAATTCTTGCCTCTGGTTCAGTCTCGTCATCATCACGTCTGTTCGTATAATTTTTGGCATGGTTAAATCTCCTTTCCCTCGTGTCCCTTTGCATCTAGTTCTAGACTCATCCTAATATACTCTGAAACGTGATCCTATGCCATTAAAAATAATACATTGAAGGGGCATTTTTAGTCTAGCCCAAAATTTATCCTAATAAGTGAATTACATATTTGCCATTAAAATTAAAAGAAGAAGGGGGCATTTCAGTCTAAATAAATTTCGACAGAAATATAGAGGTAGAAATTATGTACTACTTGGAAAAATAGCTAGGGGTGCAAAAAGACTATATAGCCACTAGAAATGGATTCAATCAGTTTTGACCGTAACAAAATGAATCAAAATCAATACTTTAGCATGTTGCCCATGTTAGCAAGTTTCTTTTTTTGAATACAATTGGGGGATAGTAGCCGAAGGGACACACATGCATTTCTGTTTTTGTTAACCGCTGCATAATCAGGAGAAGGGTTATCCTTACATTTGTATAAGCATTAGAAGTATAAATTCATCAGTGTACAGAGGTTTTGCGGTGAAATGCTTGCAGTTTCTTCGTCATAGAAGACACACATGCAGCATACAAAATAACAACAAACCTTTTCCCTTTCTGCTATTGTTCTTTTAGGGATTTTGGATAAACGTGCAAGTTTACAGCAAATGAGCATATACTAATGAGTATAGAATATTATGACCTTTAAAATAACTGTGGTGCAGATGTTTCCTGGGTAGCCAATTGTTTTTCATTTTTTGCTTTTACATATTTATACAAACTTTCATCAAAAACAATTAGGGTTGATTACCAAACTATACATGAGATTACCAAACCATACATGAGGTTTAGTCTAACTACCAAAAAAAAAAAAAAAAGTTATCTTTCAACAAATATTACCTTGACATATGTTTCTATTTTACAAATTGCACCCTCAAAAATGGAGTATACAAATCTCAAGGGAATGTTTTTAACACTTTAAGGGGGTAATTGTAATTTTGAGAGATAACTGGACTGTTTTGTGATTTGGAAATTAGATATAAAACGGATAATACGCATGAATGTAGTTCCCATCTCCCATCTCATTGTAGCCCCGCTTATGCTTATCACATGCCCCAATTACTTCTCGAGTCTTCCCTTTCCCTCTCCTTTTTTTAAATTGAGTGAGTGATTCCTTACATTCTACACATCACACTTTTACATTTAAAGGCCTCTTATGTACATGTCCAAACCATCCCAAGCGTGTTTCTCTAATTTCTCATCTATTGGTGATACCTCCACTTTTCTCCTAATTTATTCATTTCTTATTTTATCTAATCTAGTGTATCCGCACATCCATCTTAACATTCTCATTTCTGTTACCCTCAATTTTTTTTAACTTAATGACTTAGCACACGAAGCAACTTCACAAGAAAAATAAGAAAGTAAAAACAGCTGAATCAGAAACTATATTCCTCAAAAAAATAAAAATCAGAAACTATAATTTCAAGCATTCTACCTGTATTCTCAATTAGATTGAAACAATCATTCCATCCAGGCAAAACTTTGTCAGCTTTCATTTTCCAATTTTCTTGAAAACCAGTAAGCTCATCTGATAAGATGGTATGAAGCCAAAATGTGAACAGCTGCCAAAATTAACTGAAGATTACCTACGCCATCGAAAGGAACTAACCTTCCTGTAAATTATGTAAAGTCTGCATGGAATCAACCTTCCCATCTGGAAATTGTTTGATTGTAACAAAATGTCCCTTCATGACAGAAAACAAAAATAGTGAGACAAACGAAATAATAGGCTGTGATTGCTTGTGATTGTTTTTTTTTCCAAATTTTAATCTTTGAGCGAAAATTTTGTGAGATGTGATTGTGGAAAAAATGATTTTTTCCAAATAAAATCTTATCTCTCTCCAAAATGAACTGAGTTTTCTTTTTCTCTCACACTTCCCAATACCCAACCATGTTATTTCTTTTTCTTTTCCCCTCCTATTCATATAACGAATTTCACACTATTATTTCAACAATCAACAAAAGATAAACATATCTAAAATATTTTTCATCACATCTACACAATCATTACGTTTTCTCTACACATCCAATTTCACTTTTAAAAATTAATTCACTATTATTCACTCAGAAATAAAAGTGAATGGAATGAAAGGACAACTGATAATTTACTTCGGCCGGAGATGTCATGAATTCGTAACTAAAATCAACCAATTATATCGATTAAGTCGATAATCAAATTTACACGGAAGAGAAAAGCCACACAAACTGAGGAAGATTTTCACTTGCAGGAAAATGACAAAACTGAAAGGTAAAACCATGAAAGTTCCATTTTGCCACATTACATGTCATATTTTGCATTAACTCCACAGGTTCGCTTCATTAGTCAGAAAAGATAACATGCATTCCATCAAATACATTACCTTATCATGTATCCCTTTTGAAATCGTATGCAATGACTGACCAACTGTCTTATCTTCTTCTTGGATCTCCGTCAAAAACACCTTCCCCAATGACAAAAACAAATAAGAAGTTGAAATCCTAAACAAAAGCTATTTTTCTATGCCTTCAACCAGAAAAAGTTACCCACCCCATCTCCGCCAGTTCTTATCCCAACAGATGAGGTGTAGTACGGCCCACTAAGACCACCATATTTGACTCTCTGGAAGCTAGAACTCTGAGTCCCTGGAAGTGGAGTCCAACATGTGCACAATAAGAGGAAAAGAAAGCCGTGGGACTATTTTTCTGTGGAAGATGATTGCAACTTCTGGATCGTAATTACAAGTATGTCTTTTATTATAAACAAGTATTTCTTACATTATAAGGGGATTTTTGGTTGAGCTTATAAGCTCTTCAAAACAGTGTTAGGTAATTTTTTTATCAAAAGAGATCTTATAAGCAGCTACCAATCAGTTTTTGGAAAAATTGGAGATCCCAACTTTTTCTCAAGATAAGATCTTTTAACAAACTCCTTTAAATTTGACTATTTTAATAACTACATTGTCATTACGAATATCATAAAAGCTCCATCATCTTAATTATCCAAACAATCAAACACTTCAAACAACTTATTTCAAAACAAGATGTAACATCTTATAAGCTCTAAACACATCTTATAAATTGAAGAGAAGCATTCAAGCATCATACAAAATTAAATGTCACTAGAAACCTACTCCTTCAACAAATTTCACGATTTAAAAGGAAGACAAGATCATTTAGAAAAATATCTCGCTCCAAGAAAAATCTTAAACTCAATAGTCATCCATAAACTCAATTTAGCAGGCAGAGGTACGACAAAATAAAATTAGGCGAGCAGAACATATACCAGTTGGATACTCATTTGAATTCTTAACCGAAACCTTTTTGCTTGGCTTATTGTCCTGCAAAGCATTATGGCCACCATCATCCTCAGGGTTCAACTCTTCAATGGTAATTTGCTTCCGAGAAACAGAAAGATCATCAAATGTGTTGGTGAAAAATGGAGCATCAAATGGGCTCTTCCCACCAAATAAACCTCCAAAAGGCTGGGTTAAAAAAGGGTGATCAAATGGACCTTTCCTCCAAAGAAGTTGTCCATTATCTGCAATTATTAATAGGCCATGTGACTTGCAATAACAACGGGAGACAATACATTAAGAATAAAAAACCCATAAAAAACAGAATCCATATCACATTGAACCCAACAACCCACACAGATTATATAGTAATATAGTTTAAGTACATTTATGCACAAAATAATCAAGTTGCAGAAACCCAATATCGTGTTTTTCAACATATCAAGACAAACCCTCCAAAGAAAAAAAAATATACAGAAAAATGGAGCCTTTGGAGCCAATAATAAAATATATGATCCCGCGTTTGTTTCGCTGACGAAGGCAAACAAACAAGCGAGCTCAACAAGATGTCTTTCACGGGAAGTAAAACTCAGAAAATTTCTCAGCACAAAGTCACTATACTCAATCAAAATGTCCAGGCAAAGAGAGAATGAGTCCTCAATAAGCAGAACATTGTACGACGGAAGATCAAATTCATGAAAAACTGAAGAGAAGGAAGAATGGATTACCTTGAGTGACTGAAAGACGCAAAGAGAGATTTTCTGTGAAGCGAGTGGAATGAAAGAGAATGGCAAGTGTAGCTGAAAACTAGAACTAAAAGAAACTTCTGGAGAAAGGTGGACAAAGAAAAGGAAAAAAAAAACGAATTTTGGAAAAGTGAATAAATAAAAAGAAAAAAAATAATGTAAAGTAGTAATTTGGGGTAAATGAAAAATATCTCAAACAAAATAATGTAAAGTAGTAATTTCTGGGATGTGTTATTTTTCATATAGTGTGGACTGCATCCGTACAAAATTAAGAATTTGTCAGTTTTGCTGAATAACCATTTTTTTCCCCAACGATATACACTATCATTTATTAATAAAACTCGTCAAATAAGTAAAAACAAATGCAGCCACTCGCTGAAATATTCGGGTTTGATTCGAAAAAATATTCATTCGAGATCATTCGTCAGGCTTAACGAGCCGAACTCGAGCCTAAAATTGAGCTCGAACTTTTAAACGAGTTGGACTCGAGCTTCACTAGATATTCGGCTCAAAAGTTCACGAACATATTCGTTTACAAGCTCGTGAGATTATATTCGAACTCGGCTCGCGAACATGTTCGTTCTGACTCATGCGAGCCTAGGCTCGAGTTGGTTCGTTAATTGAGCTCACGAAAGTGTTTGTTTATAGACTCGTTAGCTTGTGTTCGAGCTCGGTTCGTTAATTAAGCTCGCAAACATGTTCGTTTATAGGCTCGTTAAGTTTTGGATCATGTCCTCATCATCTATCTTTATGTTTATCCTTTTGATTCCAAGGCCAAATGCCAAAAGATGCAGATGACTGATTCCAAAAGTACAAGCATCCGCTAGACTAGAGAAACCATTCCTAGAGCTTGTCCAAGCTTTCATCATCAGACCCTCTTCGTAGCAAATTCATCCCCCCAAGGAAATTTTGTTTATAGAAAGCATTGTAAGTGGGTTGCAAGTCAAAGCTTTGGTAATTCTGGGTAGGATTAATTTGAGTAACTGAATGACCATTGATTGCTGTAAAATATATCAAAGTCGTGTTTTATCTTACTCTATTTTCTAACACACTGAACTTACATTTTTAGTGATCCACGTGTCATTATTCTATTGGTCTGGTTAGTTAGAATCTTTTGGCAGTCCTTGGGTCACGTTTTCTGCTGCTTAGCTCACACTTTTGGTGAATATATATGCTCTGTATTGTAAACCTTGAGGTAAGATGAATGAATGGATTTGCAGAGCTCTACTATTATGAATTCTCACACTATTTTACATGGTATCTAGAGCATAGGTCTTAGATTCAACTATAGAATTTCCACCGCCACTTATTTCGGGAATGTTTGGCCCGTTTTTGCTGCTGATTCCGGCTCCGGCAAGGTGGATGTTAAGGAAGGCGATCCACTATATCTTAACAGTTCCGATCACCCTGGTGCTTCGCTTGTTACTATTTCCCTTACAGGTAACAACTTTCTCTCTTGGAAACGAGCTATGTTAATTACCTTGGGAGCCAAAACCAAGCTAGAATTTATCAATGGCAAAATCCCTGAACCTTCTGTTGATTCCCCCACGTATGACCACTGGAAGAAAGTTGATTGTATGTTGATTTCCTGGATTCTAAATTCATTGTCAAAAGATATATTGGATGCTTTTTTATATGCTAGAAATGCTAAGGAACTTTGGGATGATATAGAAGAGCACTTTGGGGTTGTAACGAGCTCTTCTTTGTCACTTAAAACAAGATATAGCTAATGTCACTCAGGGTAATTCTTCTATAACTGTGTATATCACCAAGCTGAAAAGATTGTGGGATGAACAGGGATATGAAAGATAAATTGATTCAGTTTCTGATGGGACTTAATGACAGCCACGAACATGTAAGGAGTCAAATTCTGATCATGGACCCTTTACCCAACATTAACAAAGCATATTCCATGTTATTGACATTTGAAAAACAACGTAATACCCAATTAGATGTTACCGAGCTCACAGAGAATTTAGCCTTGCTGAGCAAGGTGCCTGGTTTTGTGAAAGATACCCAGAATAAGTTTGTGAACAACTATGGGCATAGTGCTCGAAACAGGGGTCTCCACAGAATGACTAAGGAAGAAAAGGCCAAGTTAGTTTGTGAACATTGTAAAGGACCTGGGCATGATGTCAGAACTTGTTTCAAATTGCATGGTGTCCTGGGGCAGTTCAAGAAGTTGAAAGAGCAAAGGGAAAATAGTCGAATGCTAATTTGGTAGATTCACCTGGGGATCCAAATGTTAAGGTTGGCTCGGACTCTGAGGTCGGACCCAATAGTACAATGACATGAGCAACATAATACAACATGGATGTGGCAAAAATTATTGCGGGAAGGATGATAGAGCGACAACTCGAACTCCGATTGCAACCTTAGCTTTGCTCACTTTGGTACTATCTTTGGTAAACATATTCCTATTGATGTGCATTTTGGATTGTCTATGTTTGCGAATTTAGATCTTTGGTTCTTAGATATTAGACACGGGGCTAGTAGACACATGTGCTCTAATCCTTCCCTTTATCCCATATCACACCTATCTCACCCCATGCCACTATATATCTACCCCGATGGTTCCACCAAAATCGCACACATCTTGGGCACATCACCCTTTCTCCACAACTCCATCTTCATGATGTGTTTGTTGTTCCCACTTCAAATATAACTTGTTCTCTTTGCTGTTGCACAACCGACACAACAAGCAAACCTAAAATGCATTTTCTTTCCTACTTATTGTGTCTTTCGGGACTGCATAAGTGAGATATTGGAGTGCAAACCGCATGGAAGGCTATACGTTTTGCGATCAAGACCTCCAGCTTCTTTAGCTTTGATCCTACTCCTTTTCCCTACTCGAGTTCTTTGTAATAGCAGAACTATGGCACATGAGACTTGGTCATGCTTCCCTTTGTTTATTGCAACATCTAAGTTTTCTGAAATCTTTATGTAATGCAGAAACAACAGCATTGTTACAAGCTTGTGATGTTTGTCACAAATCTAAACAACACAAATCACCTTTTCCAAATAGTAGCATTCATACTTCTGACATTTTTGAAATTTTGCATTTTGATGTTTGGGGCCCTTATAGAGCTCCTTGTTTTACCAATACACATTTTTTGTTAAATGTTGTTGATGATTTTAGCAGAACCACTTGGACATTACTCATGAGCCACAAAAGCCAAACTCCCAAACTTATTCAGCAGTTTCTAGCCATGGTTAAAAACCATTTTCAAAAGTCAGTCAAGTTCATTCTGACTGACATTGGCACGGAGTTTCTCAATTCGGATTGTCAAAATCTTTTCCAATCCCATGGAATTGTTCATCAAAGAACTTGTACCTACACACCCCAACAAAATGGGGCGGTTGAACGTAAACAAAGACACCTCTTGGATATAGCTCAGGCACTCATATTCCAGTCCCAAGCCCCTACGCACCTTTGGCCCTATTCCATTCTCAGTGCCACCTTCCTCACAAATAGATTACCCTTCTTAGCCTTAGGTTGGAAAACTCCTTTTGAGGTCTTCTATTCTAAACCTCCATATTATTCTTCCTTAAAACCTTTTGGTTGTCTTTGCTCTGCCACAAATGTCTTGCCTCACTAAAATAAATTCACCACCAGGGCTCATAAATGCATATTCATTGAGTACTTACTTAATCAAAAAGGATACATACTTTTTGACCTAGACACTGAACAAGTTCTTCACTCTAGAGATGTGGTCTTTGTGGAGGACCAATTCCCCTTGCCCTGCTCCTAAACTAGACCTTGATCAAACACCACTACCTCTCTTACCTTTCCGTGCAGATTCTCCTTCTCAGTCCCTTGATCCTCTTTCTCCTACTGCTGACCACAACCAGCCCGTCTCTGATCCTGCTCCTGTTTCTCCTCGAAGGAGCACCCGAATCACTCATAAACCTGCATATCTTAATGACTTTGTCACAAATTCCTGTGGATCAAAACTCTATCACCATCTCTTTCTCAGCATTGCACTCGCATGTTGATACTTCTCTTAACTGTTTCTACTCCTTCTCCTTCTCATATTTCTCCTCTTTTGCCCCAAAGATATGTGTCATTCTTAGTTAATGTAGATAATATCCAAGAACCCTTATCTTATTCACAAGCTAGACTTCATAGTCATTAGGTGGAGGCTATGCACAGGGAACTTGAGGCTCTTGACTCAATGGCACTTGGATACTCACAGATCTTCCTCCTGGTACAAAGGCCATTGGAAGTAAGTGGGTATACAAAGTTAAAATGAATCCAGATTGTACTATTGATCGGTATAAGGCTCGTTTAGTAGCAAAGGGGTATCATCAAATTCACGGTGTATATTATTTTGATAATTTTTCTCCCATTGCAAATCGTTACCGTTCAGTTTCTTATTGCAGTAGCCACTCAAAACCACTGGGGTTTACACCAACTTGACATTAACAATGCGTTTCTTCATGGCACTTTGCATGAGGAGGTTTATATGAAACCCCGAGAAGGTTATACTCTCGCTAAACCGGGCGGGTTTGTTTACTTAAACAGAGCTTTATGGGCTCAAATAGGCTTCCCGCGAGTGGAACACAAATTTTTGTGCAAGTTTGATTGCTTATGGATTCATACAGTCGAGTCATGATCATTGTCTTTTCATAAAGGGTCACAAATCTTCTTTCCTTGCACTGCTCGTATATGTTGATGATCTTCTGTTGACAGGTTCTAGTGAGTCTGCTATAGAGGACCTTAAACGCTACATTGATAATCTTTTCACTATCAAGTACCTTGGCTATGCTAAATATTTTTTGGGGGTTGAAATCGCACGGTGTGAACAGGGGACCTATCTTTGCCAACAGAAATACATCCTTGATATCTTGCGGAATACCAAAATGGAAGCTTGTAAGGCAGCTGCTACTCCCCTGCCCCCGGGGATTAAACTCATGCATGGGGCTGGCACACCCTTAGCAATCCAAAATAGTTTTAACGTTTGATTGGCCGACTTCTCTACCTCAATTTTACTAGATGATATATCGCCGCTTACTTAATAACTCAGTCAGTTTGTTGGGCATCCTCACACTTCTCATTGGGAAGCAGCCCTTCATATACTCCGTTATCTCAATGGCTGCCTTTCTCTGGGCTTGTTCTACTCTGCCACCACTTCTTGCACTCTCACTGCCTATAGCGATGCGGATTGGGGCACTTGCCCGGACACTCGCAAATCCCTCACCGGTTATTGTGTTTTCTAGGGCAATTGTCTCATCTCTTGGAAAACCAAGAAACAAACTACCATCTCTAGTTTGTCGGCGGAGGCTGAGTATCGTGCACTTGGGACTACCGTTTGCGAACTCCAATGAATTCACTATATTGCTCAGGACTTTCAGCTTCCTTTACCTACTCCCATCGATATTTGGTGTGACAATCAGGCTGTTTTGCATATTGTGGGCAACCCGGTTTTTCATGAACGGACGAAACATCTTGACATTAATTGTCATGTTGTGAGGAACACGTTCATAGATGGTTTTCTTCTTCTCAAGTATGTTAGCTCGCGTCACCAGCTCGCTGACATATATACTAAAGCATTGGGGTGTCTTGCGTTTAAGATTATCTTGTCCAAGTTCGGCCTACAAGATTTTCTCTGTAGTCCAACTTGAGGAGGGGGTGTAAAATATATCAAAGTCGTGTTTTATCTTACTCTATTTTTCTCACACACTGAACTTACATTTTTAGTGATCCACGTGTCATTATTCTATTGGTCTGGTTATTTAGATTGGCAGTCCTTGGGTCACGTTTTCTGCTACTTAACTCACACTTTTGGTGAGTATATATATGCTCTGTATTGTAAACCTTGAGGTAAGATGAATGAATGGATTTGCAGAGCTCTACTATTATGAATTCTCACACTATTTTACAATTGCATCATAAACTTCTTGCCGTTCCAAGATGGCTTTGTCCAAAACCTTTTTAGCTTCAGTCATATTCCTTTGAAAAATCCACTGATCTGGCTTTCCAAAACCCCCAAATATTGTAGACTGATAATTGAATCCTTTCCTGAGATATATCATATTTTTTGTCCCAACAAAGTGTCTGCCACCATTCTCTGAAAGAAAAGGAAATATTGGGAGTGCCAAACCAGCAAACAGGTGCAAGTTGCCAAATGAGTTGTGCTCTACAACACTGAAACAGAAGGTGTTCCTGTTGGAAAATTTTGAAGACCCTTGTAATAGTAATTGGCAAATTTTAATAGTAAAAGACAAATTTTATTTTGACCTTTTAATAGTAAAAGACAATTTTCATTTTGGCCTTATTAATAAGTAAAGGTCAAATTTTTGGTGGTGAAAGCTCATATTTATGCCTTCAAATATAACTTATTTCTCACATTTGAAAAACATACAATAACACACACAAAAATACAAAAATTTCCATATACCTCCAAAACACTTGCAATTTTGGTGATAATTACTAGACATAATTTTCGATTAAATAGGTAATCCGAGTTTCTCGTCTTATCCTGGGAAACATACGTCCAGAATAGGCCGACAATTTTTATTAAGGATAGTATGTTAAATACACGATTACATTATCGCACGTGTAAACAAGGTGCTCTACCAACTAAACTATAGCCCTTAGTGATTGTGATGCATATGAGCCAATTTTCGTTTTGCTTGTTTTGCCAATTTTATTGATTCGAGTTTTTCGATTCATATAAACTCATCTTAAAAGAACACTACTATTTTCCTAAAAACTTCAAACAGATTCTTGAAAAACTTTTAGTACAGTTTATATTGCTTTATATCTGCAATTTTCTAAATTTCTGCCAAAGGTTACTATTTGTGGAAATGGGTTAAAATGACCCTTTCCAAAATGTAAAAATGAAAACTAGTCATCTTTTGTAAACACGTCTTTTTGAGCTATTTTGGCCAAGCAAATGACATTCATACCCTTCTAGCATGCTTGTTTGATATTTGGTCTATTTCTCTTTCTTTCACTTATCTCTATGTATCCTCTTACTCTTTCTTTCAAGCTTTTTTAAAAATCGAATCTGTATTTTTTGTTTTTATATTACAATACCGGTGTTGAATTATAGATATCGGAAAGAAGATTAATTTGATATATTATGTATGCAAAACGGATTTAAAACGAAAAAGTTATGTGAATTCAAAGTTTTTGGGAAAACAAAATAAATGGATTATAATAAGTGAAAGAACTGATGCGAGTTATTGTAACTCGATGTCAAGTTACATCACGAGTGTCAAATTACTGATAATCGATGCCAAATTGCATGGATGTGTGTCTTTGTGCGATTAAATTGACTCGAGGCAAATTGAGTTTTTTACAACCTAAAATGGCTAAAAACATGTGTTTGAAAAAGATGGCTAAAAAATATTTTGGTTTTATGAGAATGGCTAAAAAGAAAACCCAATGTTACTATTTTCATATGATTAATCATGATTTGTTTAATTCTGAATTATTAATAATCTCATTTTGTTCTTTCTAAACCATAGTCAGCATTAATTACTACTTATGCTCACTCAATTAGCAACTTGAAAAACTAAAATTTGGTACTGTTGGCATTTGGAATTCAAAACCAGTATCATTTTTTTTTTCCAATTGTAACTCTATTGAATTAGTTGGTAAGTTGTTAATTGCATCCACAATATTAACTTCTCAGATTGTTCATTGTAACTTGATTAGTACCGTTAATTGCACTTTATCATATTAACAATGCACTTAATTTGAGGAATATAATTATATCTGCTATGCTTTATATCTAACATTTGTTTATTGTATTAATTGAGTTGGTTCGAATATTTTTTATTTTGGACTAAAAAGATTAATGCCCGTGCTATTTGGAGTGGAAGGAAATTGCAAGGACCATATAATAAAAACTTGAACATTTTGTAATAAATTGTTCTTATCGACTTTGTTCCGATTGATTGATTGAAGTACTAAACTTCTTGTAATATTTGTTTTTAAATGACATCCGAATCAAACAATGATGGTTCTAGCCCCGTTGTGCCAACATCGACTTTTGTAGCAAACATTGGTGGGTCTAACCCTGTTGTGCCAATACCGACTTTTGTAGCCAACCCCACGCTTAAGGTGTCGGTTAATCATGGTGAAAAATTGGAAAAGTTTATGCCTTGGTTGTTTATGTTTCTAATGGTCCATTTCCATTTTCCAACTATTCATGAAAATATAATCATGCCTGTTTATAAAAAAAATCAATGAAAATCATCATTTTCACTTTCCATTTTTCACATAAAATATCTCAAACCTATAATTTCAATTCTCAACCCTATACACTATCCTACATCACTAATCAATCACTATTCTCATCTTGTCATCCAATTATACATGTGAGACCCACAATATCAACTTTATCTACTTAAATATTACTATTTTTAATTATATCTATCTAATGGGACCACCATCCTACAATCTTACAAATATAATATTATATATTCAATTAAAATATTCAACCACTATCACCTTTTCAAATTATTATATAGATAAAATACTACTTCAAAACCACTCAACCAAATATAATCTCATTCCCAAACCTATATAAAACACATTCCATTCATTAACCTAAGCATAATTCCAGTTTTCACACAAAAATCGAAAAATTATCAAAATTCATAACACTAGAAACTGAAAATGAACCATGGAAACATAATCATACAAGACCTTAATGGCTTGAATTTTAAGCGGTGGCAATGTAAAATGATTTTCTACTTGACCACTTTGAACTTAACACGGTTCTTGACTGAATATCCTCCACAACTTAGTAAGGATGAGACTGATGCACAAATGGTCAATGCTTTGGATACTTGGACAATACTGATTTCTTGTATAGAAATTATGTCATGAAAAACATGGATTTAAAATAAATAAATGTGATAAATGTGTCTATGTTAAAGAGACTGGAAATGACTATATGTCATTTTATGTCTTTATGTAGATGACATGCTTATCATTGAAAGTAATGATAATATAATTAAATCCACAAAAAGATAGTTGAACTCGAGGTTTGACATGAAAGATATGAGTTTAGTTAATGTGATCCTCAGAATAAGGATCTCTAGAACTTCAAATGGATTTGTACTTGACCAGTTACATTATATGGATAAGTTTCTAGTGAAATTTAGTGAGGATGACATGTCATTAGTTAGAACTCCGAAACAGGACATAAACAAACATCTATCGAAGAATAGATGTGAGGATGTGTCTCAAGTGGAATACTCACGAGTCATAGGAAGTTTGATGTACTTAATGAGTTGTATAAAACCAAACATTGCTTATGCAGTGAGTAAATTGAACAGATACACGAGTAATCCAGGGCATGACCACTGGAAATGCATAGTGAGAATACTAAGGTATTTAAAAATACTCGTGATTTTGAACTACATTATACAAGATATCCAGGACTCTAAGTCTACAAGTGGATTTGTTTTCACTTTAGGAGGTACAATAATATCATGAAAATCTTCTAAGTAGATAGTTATAGCAAGGTTCATAATAAAGTCTGAGTTTATTGCTCTAGATAAGTATAATGAAGAAGTTGAATGGTTCTGAAACTTCTTAGAAGATATTCCAAGATGGGCAAAATATGTACCCATAATTTGTATACATGTGACAGTTAGTCTGCAATTGGCAGACACATAGCTATATGTACAATGGTAAGTCTAGACACATACGTCATATACATAATACTGTTAGACAACTACTCTCAACTAGTGTTATCTCTATTGACTACGTGAAGTCAAAGGATAATTTAGCGGATCCATTAACCAATGGGTTGAATCGAGAGTTAGTTGTAAAATTATCAATAGGATTGAGACTTAAACATCTAGAAAAATGAGTTGATACAATCGAAACCCAACCTAGTTAACTGGAGATCCCAAGATCTAGGTTCAAAGGGGCAACCTAGTTGTAAAAAGGCTCGAGGATCACTGTGGGAGAGTTATCCCTTATCCATTCCTTAACAGTGATACACGTGGATAAGAGGATAAGCAATTGTATTTTAGTGATTCATGTGCGTTGGTAAGTCGTGTTGGGTAATGCGGGCTATTCATAAATGAGAATCACCTATGTGATAGAGAAGTAGGACCGCTTCAAAGAGAATTGTGTGAGGCTAAATTCTTAGACTCTCTTGCAGAACAAGACATATGTTCAGGGTCATGAATAAACATAATTATGAGAATCTGAAGTATGTAAGAAAGAATCTTGTGTGGTATATCATCGTTTACACAAAGACATAACGGTTCAAGGACATCACATCTACTAATCAGGCTAGTAAAGTAAATATATTTTACAAGGAAAGTTCAAAGGGTAATACCTACCTATACTATGCGATTCAACCGCTGGACTTTTCACCAAATCTTTGTATCTTCGTAATTTTCTTTCACGTGGAGGATTGTTGGAAAATTTTGAAGAAAAATTAGTTTTTGACCCTTGTAATAGTACATGGCAAATTTTAATAGTAAAGGGCAAATTTTATTTTGGCCTTTTAATAGTAAAGGGCAAATTTTGTTTTAACCTTATTAGTAGTAAAGGTCAATTTTTTTGCTAGTGAAAGGTCATATTTATGAATATAAATGACTTATTTATCACATTTGAAAAACACACAATAACACAAAAAAACACAAAATTTCCATATACCTCCAAAACTCTAGCAATTTTTGGTGATAATTACTAGGCATAATTTTCAATTTCACCAGAATAGGTAATCCAGTTTTCTCGTCTTATCTTGGAAAACAGACATCCAGAATACAAAAATTTGTCACGCCCCAAACGGGACCATGATGCGATCAAAACTTAAACAGAAATTAAGCCAAGTAGTCTAGACAATCATCAAGCATAAACCCAAATAAATCAGAGTAATGTAGCAGCGGATTACAATACAGTCTAAAGTGTCAAGTATCCAAAATTACATCCCCAAATACAAACTTAATTGTCAAAGGGTCTCACGCCCTCAAATTACAGCTTAAGAAAATAGTCCAACAAAAACGAAAGGTCGTAACACTCACTCCCTTGTTCTCTTCAAAAAAGGAGGGGTGAGACGAAAATTTCATCTTGAAAATCCGCTCGATCAAAACTTAAAAAAATTAAGCCAAACAATCATCAATCATCACATAAACCCAAATAAATCGTAGTAATGTAGCATCCCCAAATACAAACTTAATCACAAAGGGTCTCACGCCCTCAAATTACAGCTTAAGAAAATAGTCCAACAAAAACAGTAAACAGGATCCCCAAAAGTCGAATAACACAGAAAAGATCACTCTGTGGCTTGTTCTGCTCCGTCCACATAATCTTCATCTGGCCGTTTAAAAACAGGGAGGGTGAGACGAAAATTCTCGATGGATGGATGATCGTGTGAAAGTGTGGCAATATATATAGAAGCAAGAAAATAGTTATTTGAAAAATGCATGAGTTATGATGCATGTATCACACACAGTTTGCAAGCGACATGATATTCAAAATAATATACTTATATAGTTTTGATGAAAGGAGTTCATGTACATACAGACACTATGTGTGAATTTCAAACAAGTCAAGTAGTGGTTGTGTACTAAGTGTAGCGCCAACCCAAGCAAGCAGTCCGGTCCGAGTAACTCCAGAATCGTGTGGATTAGACAACGATTCCTTCGTTCTATTTTATGACTCCCCAAGCATTGGCACAAGGTCATAAGGTGAGGAAGTCTCCCAACGAAACGTGTATTATTGAATGAAGTTAATTATCAGAAGGATAACTAATCTTTGGTGGTTTCGTGATTTAGGTGCGGTGTATTCCCGATTGTATGTTCAAGGTCATAAGGCGAGGAAGTCTCCCAATGAAACGCGTATTATCCGTTCAAGGGGATCCGTTAAATCACGAATAATTTATTTGAGGTCCTTGTTAAAAGAAAATTTTACAATTAGCCCTATTTTGGAAAAACTAGCTTTTATCGGGTTTAAAATTGAATAAGTTTTTGTCTCGACCTCCAAAAATTATAAGGTCAGTTCCTAAATTCTCCAAATTATCCAGAGATTCAGGATTTCAAAAGTTTGGGGTCGAGTTTTTGGTAAATTCCCATTTTGGCCCTAAATTTATCAAAATTGTCATTTCGGACCCCGAGTTTAAAATATTCGGATCTCACAAACCGGAAGGACTTTTAATGTGATTCTAATTTTAAAATGTTACTTAAGTCAGTGAGTTATTGGGACAAAATCAGTTTTAAAAAAGTGTTAGTTTAGGTCCCTTAACTTTTAAAAAATCCATTCTAGTCCAATTTTTATGTTTTTGCCCTTAAGGCTTATTAGGGGTCCAATTGATATGAAATTTGAACCATGGGCTCAAAATGTTATAAAATCATAGTTAAAGGTATTTTTCCAGGTACATGGACTATGTAAGTCCTGAAAATTCCATTTTGGTCCTTGAGTTTAGTATTTCACATTTTAGTCTCCCAATTTTACAAAATTGCATTTCTTAACTCAAAATATTTAATTTTTTGGAATACATTCAAAATATGTGTTTTTCAGTCCTTAAAATTAAAAATTTTCGAAATTTTAAAAGTGGTGTTGGTATAGTTCCAAAAATTTCATTTTAGCTCTTAAACTTTCAAAATTTTACAATCTAGTCCTTAGGCTTTCAAGGGTTGATTTTTGTTAACTAAAACCTTTAAAATTTAATATTATGTCAAAATATTATTTTTAAACATAAGTACAGTCCCAAAATCGAGTAATTGCAGAGGGGTCCCTTAAATTTTATTTTCTTGCAATTAAGTCCACCAATTTTGCCATTTTTGCATTTAAGGTCCAAAATTGTAATTTATCCAATTATGCATGAAATTTCCAGAATATAAGGCAATTAAAACACGAAATTTAAGTACATGAACATGCATTTACATATCATACAAGATTTCATCACATAAGTCATTAAATTGCACATGCATGCACCTAAATTGCAATAATTGTAATTTTAAGCACCACTTGAGAAATTTTGGAATTTCACAACTTAAATATACATTAATTACATATATATACATATATATATATATATATATACTAGAACAACACCCCTGTGTTACACGGGATTTATTCAAAATTAAAAAATTTAGCGTCACAAATTTATTTGTAATAATTATAAAAGATCCAAAATACTTATTAGAAATATTAAAAAATAAATTCAAAAATTAGAAGAGTATCATAACAAATAGTTCACTTCACATTCTGAAAAACTTCTTTGTAAACTACACTATTTGTTCTACTTCCAAGTGTGTCGTCTTTGTCACAACAAAGAATTTTCAAACCCCATTTGTTCTTAACTCTTAATATGGCCACATAAAGTTGAACGTAAATTATTATAAAATCCTTTATATTTGGGATTATAATTTATCAAATTTTCTTTTTAGAGTTGATATTATTATGACAAATTCATTTATTTTGGTATTTATATTTTATCTTTTAGAGTTGAGATTTGTACTTTCGTAGTAGCAAAAAAACATAAAACTAAAAGGTACATATAAACCAAATATATTTTTGAAAGATAATATTTTTAAATGTATGTCAAACCCCAATTTCTATTAGTTGTTAGATTTCTTGATGTATTTCTCAAATTTGTTGAGAAAATTAAAGATAATATGATATGATCTTGTAGTA